>JAMWET010002773.1:10000-155000 GCA_024036415.1 Prochilodus magdalenae | reverse complement strand
TTCATGATGAACGGACCAATAGAAACAGGTCAAAACGTCTCAGAAAGATGTCTGGTTCCATTGACTTCCATTCAAATTAAATAAGGTTTTTGCCCTCTCCTGTAAAATCGCCATTTTGGCTCCATAGACAGCAGTGAACGTGTCTAAACACCCCGAGGGCAGCACAATTAGAGAAACATGTGTGATCATTTAGACATGCGTTGTTACACAGTGCTAATCGGTGGCTATAAGCTGCTATTACTCATTAGCTACATAAGCTCGTTCACTCTGGTACACATTTTATCTTACCAGCATTAAGAGCTAATTAAGAACATGTGCTCGCTGTAGAGGATGGGATGAGTTATGTTCACCTACAAGACCATGTCATTTGGCCAGGGATGCTCAATCAATCAATCAATCAACCAATCTGTCAATCGATCTTTATTTTCACTTGGAAGTACATTGAGGTTGACTCTCATTTTGAATGCAGTCAAGCATTTAGATTTTTAACGGATTAAAAACAGAAAAGAAAATACTATTTAATCTGTTTAACTAAAACTAAAATAAACCTACTTTTAATAAAATCAAGATTAAAGAAGCATTGAATTTAAAATGAATAAGATTTAATTAAAAAGGGCAAAATAAATGACTTAAAAATTAATTGACTTTAAAATTTGTTCAAATAAAAGGATTAAACCGTTCATAATGAAAGAAATAAACACTAATAAATATTACATAAAATAATTTTTAAAAAGTCAAAAAAATTAAATTCAAATGTATTTTAAAAAATAAAATTTAATACATTTAATTTAAACAGTAATAAAGTCTACACACAAAAAAATTAAGCAATACAATAATAAAAATAATAAGTAAAAACTAAAAGACTTAAAAGACTAAAATGATTTAAAATAATAAACTCAGTTACAGGCCGTTTGGAGGTGGCTAGAATCCAGAAGTTTTAAATGACACCAGTAGTAAACTCAGCTGAACCTTCGCTAAAAGCAAATACCTGTTTCCCGTTTACACTGTATTCAGCCGGACCAGTAAAACACACTGCAAAGCTCCTGTAATTCTCCAACAACTACAGACAACCCTGCTCCTGAAACGTCTCGATCGAGGCTTAGCGCCCACAGCTGTGGTGTCAGATTCAGGTCGCTGTTGCAAACCGTGTCAATGTTGTCTGACCCTCTGTGGGTGCCAGCGGGGGTCACCCGAGACGTCCAGACTTGGTTTGGGACATTATGAGCAGAAGGGCACTGAGGCCTCCGAACTGTTGTGTTTGATGTGCCTCAATGTGGCCGCTGCAGGACGCTTGTGGACGTCTCCTCTTGTGCGTGTGAAACAGCAACTGGAGCCTCAATTACGCCCTCTGTCACTCAGAACCTGCCCGGCCCCGTCAAGACACAGGAAACATGGAGTTAGCGGGATCGGAACGCAGACAGCACAGCGAGCACACCATGCCGTTCATTACGGGGATGGACTAACGGGGCGGTTAGGTGTCTAAGCTCTGCTTATTTGATGTCTATAGACCACTGGACCTTCGGCTGGCTGGGCTGCCTGGGGTGCACCTAAGTCAGATGCAGATACGTGAGATTCTGTGGTCCGTGTGTCCGGTTCTCTGAAACCTAGCAATGCAATCCAGGGCTCGTTAGAAAGAGCCCAACATGCCCCACTGACCTATGGAGTTTGGCTTCATCATGGAAGATCAGATTTTTAAAATATCCTGTGGTTTCACTCATGATGTCATCCCCAATTACCCAATGTGGACTCGACTTCAATCACATACACTGCTACTCAAAAGACACGGGTCTTCATAGAAGGTTCATAGTAGGCCTTAAAGCCTTACTATAGAATAAAACCGAAGACATCAAAACAGTACAGTCCACCTTAAACCCCTCCAGAGTGGACCTTTACAGGAGGAGGAACCAGCTTTCTTACCCTGCAGTGGAGCTGATAGAACAAGGTTTATTACTAAGCAGGTCTGGAGCGATTCTATTGGTCAGTCCATCATGAATATTCACTAACCTGAAAGGAGAGCTAGAGCTTTTACACTGTGCAGAAAAAGAGATCAAAGTTTTTACACCACTAAATATATATTAGAGGTGGAGATATGGAGGAGCATCATACTGTGTCCATCAGGAGTAGATGTGGTGGATCAGGATATGGACTGGTTCAGACTCTCATCAGTTGAAGCTGTTCAGTGTGAGACTGTAGAATCTTTAACCCATAAGAGCCCAGACCCGTTTCCCCATGAGGGGAAATAATGAAGGGTCAGTTATAAGATCATCATGGTGTTCTAGAAATGGCATCAGAATGGGCATATGTAATATAGAATATGGGTATATGTAATATAGAATGTGGGTATATGTAATATAGAATATGGGTATGTGTAATATAGAATATGGGTATATGTAATATAGAATATGGGTATGTGTAATATAGAATATGGGTATATGTAATATAGAATATGGGTATATGTAATATAGAATGTGGGTATATGTAATATAGAATATGGATATGTGTAATATAGAATATGGGTATATGTAATATAGAATATGGGTATATGTAATATAGAATGTGGGTATATGTAATATAAAATATGGATATGTGTAATATAGTATATGGGTATATGTAATATAGAATATGGGTATGTGTAATATAGAATATGGGTATATGTAATATAGAATGTGGGTATATGTAATATAAAATATGGATATGTGTAATATAGAATATGGGTATGTGTAATATAGAATGTGGGTATGTGTAATATAGAATATGGGTATGTGTAATATAGAATGTGGGTATGTGTAATATAGAATATGGGTGTATGTAATATAGAATATGGGTATATGTTATATTAAATATAGGTTTATGTAATATAGATTATGGGTATATGTAATATAGAATATGGGTATGTGTAATATAGAATGTGGTTTATGAAATATAGGATATGGGTGTATGTAATATAGAATATGGGTATGTGTAATATAGAATATGGGTATATGTAATATAGAATGTGGGTATATGTAATATAGAATATGGCTGTATGTAATATAGAATATGGGTATATGTAATAGAATGTGGGTATATGTAATATAGAATATGGCTGTATGTAATATAGAATGTGGGTATATGTAATATAGAATATGGCTGTATGTACTATAGAATATGGGTATGTGTAATATAGAATATGGGTATGTGTAATATAGAATATGGGTATATGTAATATAGACTACGGGTATATGTAATATAGAATGTGGGTATATGTAATATAGAATATGGCTGTATGTAATATAGAATATGGGTATGTGTAATATAGAATATGGGTATGTGTAATATAGAATATGGGTATATGTAATATAGACTACGGGTATATGTAATATAGAATATGGGTATGTGTAATATAGAATATGGGTATATGTAATATAGACTACGGGTATGTGTAATATAGAATATGGGTATGTGTAATATAGAATATGGGTATATGTAATATAGACTACGGGTATATGTAATATAGAATATGGGTAATATATGGGGAATATGGGTTTTGTCTCTAACTGCACTAACCAAGCACATCGCCATCACCATAGGTTCACCAACTGTCATGTGACCTCGTCCAGGATGTTGGGTATAGGTCACTCAGGGACTCCATGTGTTCAGTTAAAGGATAAGCTGCATGAAGAACCTTACAGACTTTTAAAAGGCTTGTGACACATACGTCACTGTGGGCTCTTATGGGTTAAGATCACCAACAACATCCATTTAGTAGGGTGTGTCTAAACTTTTGACTGGGACTGTAGTTGCCATAGCCTGAGTACCAGTATGAGTGTTTGGACCCTTACATGGCCTCATAGTTCAGAAGGCCCAGTGAATGTAAATGGCACAAACTGTATCATGATGGTGACTACAGACACTGCGGCACACGTTTGGATTACTTGACTACTATTTTTCTGTATGGCTGTTGGACATGAATAGTTTGGACTGTTTCGGCTCCCTGGTCTCTCGTCAACTCAGCTATCTCTAATACCATAAATGCCACCAGATATGACATGTTCTCCCCATAACTGTTATTAAATGAGCTGTGTGCGAACTGCTCTGACCATGTGTTGAGCTGCTAGTGAGCAATGTGTGGTGAAAGAGGTTGGGTGAAAACCTCCCTTCCACAAACAAAAGAAGTATGAAGTGAGCCCACTAATCAGGGGACAGTGATCACTTTGGTTTGAGATTGTTCTGACCTGTTGGATAGAGCTTGGTTCTAGCTAATGGAACCTGTTCTCCTTCAGTGTTCCATGCTGATGATGATGTGAATAGACGTCAGTGACAGTCTAATGAATGAGCTTCTATTAAAGACTGGTGAGACACTAGAGTCTCCTCACCTACACTGAGTTGATTGAGAGTCTAGTTCCAAAACTGATAATAGGACATTAGCGTCACATACCGCCCCCTCTGGTGACGCTGCGTTACTGCACATGGCTCTGCTTCCTGCAGAGCTCCACCCACTCTCACACCTGCAGCTGATCTAGGACTCGTTAGGACTCCCATGTATACCCCATTGTTTGCTCTGCCTGGTTGCCAAGTCTCCTTTGCAGAGTTCCTAGCCATGTTTCTGTGGTTCTGTTCTCAGTCTCTAGTTGTGTTCGGGTTCTAAGGTTCTGACACCTGATTGGTATCTCTTTTTTGTTTTTTATTAGGGATTTGTCTCTGATGATGCCTGCCAGTGTGTTGACCCCTGCCTGTTCTAAACTTGATTCCTGGACAACACCCCTCCACCTTTGCAACCTGCCTCAACCTCCTTGTTCCAATTAGAGCCATAATAAACCAATGCTGTCGTTACTCTCCATACATTTGAAGGTAAGTACTTAAGTACTGTTACTCCAGTGGATGTATATATGGAGGAACTTCTACCGACCAATAGAATCCCTCCAAACCTGCTTAGTAATAAGCCGTGTTCTATCAGCTCCACTGCAGGTTCAGAAAGCTGGTCCATCCTCCTGTAAAGGTCCACTCTGGAGGGTTTTAAGGTGGACTGTATAATTCCATGAGTGCTGTTTTATAGTTTGGTGTCTTCACCTTTATTCTAGAGTAAAGCATTAAGATGAACATCAGGAGAACCTTCTATGAGTCTAAACTTTCAGCCAAGGCTAAACCTGAGTTGTTCTCCATGAAAGTGAACTAAGCTGAAACCAGTTGGCTCTCAACTGTGGAACACCTATTTACTACAGCCCTGTTGTTGCCAGAGGAACAATAGAGTGTGGTGGGGTTTGAGGGAAAGGGCGTCCAGGGAGAGGCGGAGAGGTGGCTGCTGCCGTGGACGCGGCGGCGGTGCCGTTGCTGCTGTAAGGAGTACGTGGGTGGGGTGGGGGTGGCGGGGGTTGGGTTATCGTAGGGCTGTTGGGAAAATAATAGCCCCAAGGTAGAGTGCGGCAAACAGGAAGGGTGTGGACAGGATCCGAGTGCAGCTGCTGCGCTCAGCCGCGTCTGTTCCCACAGTCTTTGATGTGCGGGCACACTGCGCTCTGTGCCATGAGATAAACACTGTGAGAGCGCCGGTTTGTTTGTGTTACACATAGCTCCGTAATGAGATGTGGCCGGGGCCGGCCGCTGGGAGCCTGTGAGAAAGCCAGCCTCCGCCGCACGGCCGGCGGGAAGCATGCGGGGACACTGCCGTCTGTCCGCTAATTGACCGTCGAAAAAGGTCATTACGGCGTGACCTTACTTTCTCTCTTTAACGAAGAAATGTATTTAGGGGTTGTTTTTGAATACCCTGGTATATGTATGTATATGCAAATTTTTTTCTGCTGAATTTTAGAACATTTTTGGAAAATGATGGCTTGGATTTTCACTTCTTGTGTGCCCATATAAATGAAAAACATTAAATGCAATAAAAGTAAATAACCGGATTGATAAAACTTGGAGGAATGCATCATATATAAACAGCTAGTTCGAAGTATCACTTTTGTTCTAATGTAAGCCCACCTTGCTTGTTTCGAGTGGTAGTAATTTCAGGCTCCTGCAGATGGCGCTGCACGAGGACGATGGAGCTATAAATACCTGCGGGGTGTGAGTAGGGTTGCCACCTTTCAGAAATGAAAATAAAGGACAGGGGGTGGGATTGGGGGCGTGGTCATGTGTGAGTGACATGTGTTCGAAATAAGGAACAAATCACGTCCTGTATTTGAGCTATTTGAGTCGGAGGGCGGGGGGCAGGGGGTGGGCCGGTTGTTGACATTTCCGGAAATACTGAACAAATCGTGCCCCGTGTTGGTTTAATACGGGACTCAACATTTAATTGCCAAATAAAGGACGATTCCGTATTTTACGGGACGGGTGGCAACCCTAGGTGTGAGTGATGGGATCTATAGATTGGGAAGAGGTGCTACAGTGCAGGGAATGTCTCGCTCTATGTGTGGTAAACGCTCCAGAGCAGATGTTAATGATTGGCTAAAAGGAGGGACTGCATGTGGGCGTGGCCAAAGACCATAGTGTGAAGGAAGTAGCTGAATCTGCAGGTGTATGGAAGCGTACGGTCATACGGGTCTACCAGCAGTGGCAGAAATCCCAAATACACCTCTTAGGACAGACGCCCAAGCACAAATTTAATACTGGCCTGCTCTGCACTCATCTGTTTGTCCTTTTTCCCATCCCTTCTTTGTCCCATAGAGTTGCCTTTATTTCCAGACCCACTCAAACCCTGTTGTTTATTTACCCTACAGCCACCAAACCGCATTTACTCACTCAGGGCCGATCCCCAAAGTCCAATACCCATCCATACTGACCTTTACTACAATATGTGTTGTTTATTCATCCCTCGTTTCTCCCATACGCTACCATCTATTTTTAGCAACACCTTAGCAACCAACATAGCTGCAGAATCGTCCGGAAATGCACTTTTCTAGCTCAATACTTTAGAATGTATGTGGAGACTTCAAACAGCGAAATGGCACTCATGGAATTATGCAGTCCACATTAAAATCCAAGATGGACCGTTACAGGAGGATAAAGAGGACATCGCTTACCCTGCAATGGAGGTTGGTATCTGTTTGGTTGGGTGTGTCTACAGTTTTGGCTGGTACTGCATGTTGTAGACATGGTGACCCCTTGTCTTGTTACCTGGTGTTGACCCGAGGAGGATGGGTTCCCCTTTTGAGTCTTGGTTCCTCTTGAGGTTTCTTCCTTTTGAAGAACTGAGGGAGTCCTTCCTTGCCTCTGTCGCCCTTGCTCACTCACTGGGGGCTCGGACACCAGATTCTTTGTAGAGCTGCTTTGTGACAACATCTGTTGTAGAAGGCGCTATATAAATAAATGGTGACTCGACTGACTTGACTCTAAGGAAGCCAGGGAAATTCCATGTCCGGCCAAACCACTGAATGAATCTGATGATAATGAATAACCTATTGGTGGAATTCTCCTTTAAGGCCTGCAGTCTACTAGTAGTCGTGATGCTCGGTGCAGCCTGCATGTGCTAGCCTGAACCAAGCAACGTATAAGCTTATAATCATCGTGATCATTTATAAAACTGACGTGCGGCGACATAAAACTGGCAAAAGCTCTAAAATAAACACGCGCGCCGTTCATAACGGATGATGTTTACAGAGCAGCATCCACTCCGGTTGTTTGCGATTTCTTTATTTCGCTTTATTACAGCCTGTCACGGTTCCAGGCCTTTCCTCCGAGACTGTGTGGTTGGCCAGAGTCCCTTTTGTCCTTTCAGACACCCCATAAAACATTACACTCACCTTGGGAATAGTGAGTATACTGAGAAAGGCTATGGTATCAAACAGGAGGGAGGCAGACATTCTTCCCTGAGCTAAATAAAGTCTGCGAGACACACTTTCTCATGGGCCCAGCGGACTCTCAAGTAGCAGCAGGGAGCTGCGTGTCCCGCATCAGCACTCAGCGTGCTGGAAAAACACGCTCCGTCTGAGTCGGAGCACTGATTGGCCCGATGATGAGAGGATTCGGAAATAAACCTATGCGTAAGGCGCTTTGCACTAAGAAGAATGACGGTCATTTCCAGAATGCAGGCCGGACTCGGTTCCGTCCCTCATCAGCCCCTCAGGTGCTCTTTTGCTGGCGGATAAGTGATGAGACCACCTTGTGTTTTTGTCTGAGTCGGCGTCCCCAGGGGTTTCGCTCAGGGCTCTATGTATGGCTTAGGGTCAGATGTCCCTCATTAATGAGGATACACAACTAAATGACTGCATTTATCTCTGAGGATACTTTGGTGCTGGTGACTCACAGCCCTTTATGACTCGCCTCACATTTCTAGTATTGACCATTCATGCTCCACCCATAAACATAGTCTCTATGTAGAATATTGCTTGGTTGAACACGTTTGGGTGAGATATTGGTCGAGGGATTTCAGCCACTAGTCCTGTGTGAGAATGTCATGAGGAATGGACCAACAGCTGGGGAAAAAGTCTGGTTCCATTGACTTACATTACAACCAAGTGGGGTTTTTGCCCTCTCCTGTAAAGTTACCATTTTGGAGGTACAGTGATAATCTGTTAAATGCTATTACACAACATATTGCCATGGTTGGGGCGAGAAAACTCACCGGACCATTCAGAAGTAAGAGAAGCATGTTCTAACAACAGCAGACGACATCTTATGTGAAAGAAACTATGGATCAAAACAAAAAAAGCTAATTAACAGAAATGAACAATACTCCAAGGAACGCTGGGACTCTCCAGCCCCCACTATGCAAGCTGCTCAGGTGGTACAAATGACTTACTGTGAAACTCGACCTTTAAATAATTAGTTTGACTGTAAGTTTGAGTTGTACCTTCCCAAATGTGCAATCAGCTGCTATTTATTTATAGAATATAATTATTTTTTTGTATTTCCTCGTTATTATTTAATTATTAATCATTTTTCTGCGCTGTCCAATGAAAAACATGTATCTCCATTTTTTTGTCGATTGTGACTTTTATGCACCACTTGGACCCAGCAGCTGCTGTTTACACTGTGTGAGAATGTCATAAGGAACGGACCAACCAGTATGGCCCAAAACGGCTTGGAAAGACGTCTGGTTCCATTGACTTACGTTACACTTAAATGAGGTTTTTGCTCTCTCCTGTAGAGTTGCCATTTTGGAGATAGTTCTTTCTCTTTGGACAGCCACAATGTATGGGTTACAGAAAACCTTCTACTACTGACCTACCAATCCACATTTCTTGAACAATGCTAGAAATGCAGTACCGAGACCACCCATTATTTATTTTATTATGATTTCCTGTTCAAACGACCAGCACAAGTGATTTAGGACATTAGATATAAGATAATGCATTTGGCTCAGGAAAGGGAAAGCCAAAGCTAAATAACGGGGGAAAAAATGTGGTTGGAAAGATGATTAAAAGTGACAGTATGAAAAGGGGCTTTTCTAGAGCATTTAACCAGAGATGGAAAAAGGTCGGAGTGGGTTTCTGTAGGGCGGCCTCACAAATGTGTGAGCAGGTTCCTCTGTAGTCTTTCTAGGTATCAGCACTGGCCCTTGTTCGGGCTAGCTCTTGCACTAGCTAGGTTACATTCTCAGATGGAACACTAAGCACGGTCGTAAGTCGCTCTGGATAAGAGTGTCTGCTAAATGCCTTATAGAAATGTAAGTGGTTGGGACTGGTGGGTGGGGTACTGTCGATCGAAAGCGTGAACATACAGTGGAGCATTAGATAGCTGTTTTGCTGATCGCTGTTTACCTCTCCCTTTAAAGGCAAAGCCGGACAGAACATGAGATGGTAGGCGGTCCGGGATGCTAATGTGCTAGCTGGAGCGTGTGTGGGGGAGTGGTGTTTGATGGGATGTGGTGGTGGGTTCTGACAATAGCTAAAACGACACATCCTCCTAAAGATGGCAGAACGGTGTTAGCCAATAATGAGACAGCAATTTGGGGGTTGTCTCTGAGGTGGCCAGTTAGATTGCCAACCAGATGGCCACCCTGGTGGACCACCAAACCTGACCCGATCATATAACCGTAGACTCCCAGATTCTATGTACTGTATTATACTCGAGTTGCTTATTCATACAACATAAACAAAATAGCTCCATATATCACAGATAGTTTCTGTGACCAGGACAATGACCAGTCTCTTAATAGCAGCTTTAAAATGCCAATGAATCCTCAAAACTCTACAGAATGAATCTAAGACAGCAGCAATTGTCCATCCTCCCTCCGAGAGTTTTCCTGCAGTGCTCGCACATGAAATGAGGTGCTCGCAGTTTGTCTTGTTCCCAGACAGGCAGGCCGAAGCATGCTTTATAAGCCTCACACATCTTAATAGATGCCTTCATGGGGTACTTCGTCACTCTGGTCTCGCACACCACCCCCATCCTTCTTCAGCTACACTGTATCCGTTATAGGATCCTGCTCCTGACCTTGAAAGCCCTGCACGGACTAGCACCCACCTATCTGTTGAACCCTTACATCCTTAAGTTCCATCTCGTAAGATAAGGTCCTCTGACTCTGGTCACCTAGCTGTTCCTAGGTTCAGCCTTTCCTCTCTGGGTGGCAGGTGGTTTAGTGTTGCTGCCCCCCACACTGTGGAACTCCCTACCTTCATCTATTTGCACTTCTCCCTCACTTTCCGTCTCCAAAACTCACTTAAAAAATCTTTTCTCCGAATATTTTCATTCTTTTTTTTTTTTTTTTATTACTTTTCCCATATTTTCTGAAACAATAACATATCAACAACTGTCAGACTGCAGAAAAACATTCAGACAAATATTTTCATTCTTCATGATTATTTTTTGTTTGTTTGTTTTTTGAGATTGTAAAGCGTCCTTGGCTATGTGAAATGCGCTATAGAAGTGTAACCTATTATTATTATTATTATTATTATTATTATTATTCTGGTCTTGGTAAAGACCAGCGTAGCAGCATGCATCTGCCAGAAATGGTTGCTTTAATACACCTATATTTGAACTGCCATGTATACTACGGGACAGTTCTAGAAAGTTCTGAATAATTCTCGGAAGTTCTAGAAAATCCCAGAGAGTTCTATACACTTCTTAAAAGAGTTCTCACAATTCCACACGCTACTTAAAGTCTACTCAGCAAAGTTTCAGTGCAAAGATTAGTGGTTTATGCAAATGACAACAAAGTAGCCTATTAGCCTTGCAGTAAGTAAGGAGGACTGTACTGGCCAGTTCTTGCAGAGCTGGAACTTTAGAACTCCAGAATTTCGGTTATTTATTTATTTATTTATTTTTGGTTTAGGAATACTGGTATAGACTAAATGTCGCATCACTATTTCCTAAATAGGAAGAGTGGGAATGAATAAATGACCTCATTCCTGGCCTCAGGGGAAGCAGAAAACCCAACCAACCTCTAAGACTAAACTTGTGCTTAAAGGCCATTCTGATTTGTAATGAAATGAATGAG
Organism: Prochilodus magdalenae; assembly: GCA_024036415.1. Lineage (NCBI taxonomy): Eukaryota > Metazoa > Chordata > Actinopteri > Characiformes > Prochilodontidae > Prochilodus > Prochilodus magdalenae. The sequence goes on along the minus strand of JAMWET010002773.1, from coordinate 143,644 downwards.
GGGTGGTCTCTGACTTTTGCACAAGGTGCTGAACAAATAAACTGGCAAATAAATTCAAGTTTTTTTTCAGCAACATGTTTTTATTTTTATCTGCTGAATCCAGTCTCCTGGAGGCAGCAGACGTTTCTGTCTCTGTCTGCACACACACACACACACACACACACACACACACACACACACACACACACACACTTAGTGTCATTCTAGCTCTCCGGCTTGTGACACTTTTGCGGTCGCCTGGGCAGACAATGCTTTTTTTGAGCCATTGTTCAGATCTATTTATAAAGCTAGAGAGTGGTGAGAGACAAACAACCACCCAGGTCCCATAGGTATTGCTGTGACCAATGTTTCAAAAGACTCAGGCGTGCCAGAAACCTCTAATTAGGCTTTGGCGATTGGGAATAATGAAATATTGCATTTGTTTTGACTATCCGTCACGAGCCATCCTGAGAAAAGCTAATAGCCTGCAGTTTATGTTGACTGTGGCATGTGCAGCAGAGTGCCATTCACACTGCATCCAGATTCACTGTGTGCTGTTGACACTGGGAAGTAAAATGGGAACTGCACTGTAGTTACACTTTCATTCTCTCTCTCAAACAAATATTAGTTTTGGGAACACTAAATTACTGAGTCTGTTGCCCTGAAAGCAGAAAACACTAACTCAGTTTTACAGAGTGTTATAAGAGTGAGCTAGTGATATATCCCTATTTCCCTGATAGGAATACTGGTAACAACTAAATGACGTATCACTTATTCCCTGATAGGAATACTTGTAACGACTAAATGACGTTTGACTCTTTCCTGATAGGAATGCTGGTAATGACTAAATGACGTATCACTCTTTCCCTAAAAAAGAATATTGGTAACGACTAAATGACGTATCACTCTTTCCCTGATAGGAATACTGGTAACGACTAAATGACGTATCACTCTTTCCCTGATAGGAATACAGGTAACGACTAAATGATGTATCACTCTTTCTTCTGAATGGGAATACTGGGAAAGACTAAATGACATATCACTCTTTCCCTGATAAGAATACTGGTAACAACTAAATGATATATCACTCTTTCCTGGTAGGAATACTGGTAACGACTAAATGACGTATCACTCTTTCCCTGATAGGAATACTGGTAACGACTAAATGATGTATCACTCTTTCTTTTGATGGGAATACTGGGAAAGACTAAATGACGTATCACTCTTTCACTGACCGAAATACTGCTTCCAGATTCACTGTGTGCTGTTGACACTGGGAAGTAAAATGGGAACTGCACTGTAGTTACACTTTCATTCTCACAAATATTAGTTTTGGGAACACTAAATTACTGAGTCTGTTGCCCTGAAAGCAGAAAACACTAACTGTCTGACTCAGTTATACAGTACGCCATAAAGGTACGCCAGTCAGCAGCCCCAGCGCAGGACTGCTTCCACTAGCCGGTGATTCGCTTTTGTAGAGCAATCAGAATTATTCATTACAAATTACCATCGCAATGGGGGCTTTTGGCTAGCTGCAGGTCATTTCCATATTTAAACCTTCCACAAGTCTCTAAATGGCTGGTGACGGGCCATGACAGAAGTGTGTAATCCAGTCACGTTTGATGAAGCTAAGTTCGATTATCTGAGTTCATGGACTACATTGCCGCCTTTGAGGCATACACAAAAAACCCGGGCTACTTGTAGAGGGAAGAAAAGAGCTTCAATGGGACAAACTCCGGCTCAAGATTATGCAAAACAGTGACTCACACGACCCTGGCATTTATCGGCATTTAGCATCTTAGCATCATGGCAAAGCTCTGCACATTTTGGCTTCAAAAGTCCGGCACATTCCTCAGAAGTGGGGAGGGTGGAGGGACCTGAGGTTAAATAAGGTCTTTACCTCCCACCAATATGCTGACAAGCTCAGTGCATGATTAGTGGTTTAAGTAGGACTCCACTAGCCAGTGACTATTTCCCTGATAGGAATACTGGTAGCGACTAAATGACGTATCACTATTTCACTGGTAGGAATACTGGTAACGACTAAATGGGATATGACTGCTTCCCTGAGAGGAATACTGGTAACAATTAAATGGGATATGACCGCTTCCCTGAGAGGAATACTGGTAACGACTACATGACGATGACTATTTCCCTGAGAGCAATACTGGTAACGACTAAATGGGATATGACTGCTTCCCTGAGAGGAATACTGGTAACGACTACATGACGATGACTATTTCCCTGGTAGGAATACTGGTAACGACTAAATGGGATATGACTGCTTCCCTGAGAGGAATACTGGTAACGACTAAATGACGATGACTATTTCCCTGGTAGGAATACTGGTAACGACTAAATGGGATATGACTACTTCCCTGGTAGGAATACTGGTAACGACTATATGGGATATGACCTCTTCCCTGGTAGGAATACTGGTAACAACTAAATGAGATGACCTCTTCCCTGGTACGAATACTGGTAACAACTAAATGGGATATGACCTCTTCCCTGGTACGAATACTGGTAACAACTAAATGGGATATGACCTCTTCCCTGGTAGGAATACTGGTAACAACTAAATGGGATATGACCTCTTCCCTAGTAGGAATACTGGTAACAACTAAATGGGATATGACTGCTTCCTTGAGAGGAATACTGGTAACGATTAAATGACGTATGACTATTTGACTGATAGGGATTCTAGTAAAGACTGAATGGCGTATCACTATTTCCCTGAAACAGCAGATGTGCTTTTTCTACCGTAGGCTTTATCCCAAATTAAAAAAGCCTTTTGTGCCTTGAAACGAGTTTCAAACATGGACCACCACGACGCAAAATGAACACACCACTCAACTGGCCCGTAAAGGCTAGCTGAAAATGGTGCCTTTGTTAAGCATATCTGCTAAAGCGTGTAAATGGACCCTCAGAAAGTAGAGCTGGGCCGAGCTTAAATCCGGACCTCTTTATGCGAAGGCACTGCGCAATGCAAGTTTCATTTACATAGCTTGCTTTTGAAATTAGCATTCGTAAGCTAAAGGCTAATGCAGGCCACCGTGCCTGGCATTCAGCATGGGGGATAGCTCACAGAACAGAGTTTCTCAGTTTGCAAGAACACTTACACCAAAACAGGAGGAGAGGTGGGGGGAGGGTGTTCCTATCACTCTTCCTATCCTCAATTATGGAAGGGGAAGCTAAAAATACAATATCGTCACTGTTCAGAGGAAAACAAGTGTCTCTAAAACGGCAACTTTACAGGAGAGGGCAAAAACCTCAGCTAGTTTGAATGTAAGTCAATGGAACCAGACTTTTTCCCAAGCAGTTTTGGGCCATTTCTGTTGGTCCATTCATCATGGCTTTCTTGCACAGTGTAAACAGCAGCTACTGTGTTCAAATGATGCATAAAAGTCAAAATCAACAAAAATTAAGCTACATGTTTTTTCTATGTATGTTGGCGCTATACACATATATAACATCATGGACTGTGCTGTGAAACACTGGATCCCTTGTGGTCCATCTACACTGCAGTGGGAGTTTTTCTTTCCCAGCATGCCCACTGAGAAAGACCCAACTAGCCAAACAACGTGCATCCAGTGAAAGAGCAAACATGAACCTGAGCAGTGCAGGTGGCCCACACGACTAGAGGTGGTAAACACATGATCAAGGCATGGAGTGAAAGAAAGCCAGCAGACAGAGAGCCAGAGTGAATGCTAATGGGGGCGTTAGCAGCGGCTCATATGACTGTGAGAACTGCGTGGAGCGCAGGAATATAATTACACATTCAACGAAAGAGAATGTTTCAGTGTTTAGACGCAGACAATGATTTATTACCTGCTGCTTTAACGGTGTCTATTTTGGAGCGCAGACTCAACAACAATTAGACATCATGCTATGAAAGTCTGCTTGAGAGCAAGAGGAGTAAAGCTCAGTGAAACATATGGCTGTAGTGTCTGGAGCGGGCGACAGCCCTGGAAATGCATTTGTAGAAGGAGATCAAATGAAACATTGCCCATTGATGCAGTCCTCCTACCATGTAGGTGACTAATCCATTCATGCTTCAATGGTTCTATGGTAACATGGGTCCTCAGACGTCTCTGTATCGTCACTGTCCAATGAAAAACGTGTATCTCCATTTTTGTCGATTTTGACTTTTATGCATCACATGAACTCAGAAGCAATTTCATGATGAATGGACCAATAGAAATGGCCCAAAACTGCTCGGAAGGACGTCTGGTTCCATTGACTTACATTAAAGCCATTTTTGAGGTACTTGTTTTTCTTTGAACGGTGGTGATATTCAATATCGCAAACAATTTCTAGATATATCACACTATGATATCAAAGTTAGCATTAATAAAGGTAAGTAGATCACTTTAAAAAGATAATGAGGCCTATATATATATATATATATATATATATATATATATATATATATTATTTTTTTTTTTTTTTTTTTTTTTTTAGCTTTATTGCATTATGAGCTAATTACAATTGTACACGATAAGCTAGCCATGCTAAGTAACAGTGCGACAGGCCAGGCAGCTTAACATTCAGTAAGTTTTAGAAGTAGCTGCTAATTAGTGCTTCTTAATAGAAACTAATTTTGCTTTATGTATTTCAGTAACTAACGTTAGGAATGTAGTACAATAAGCTTTAATGAGGAATTTGTTTGGAGAGGTGTGGTTGGTCAGAACACCAGCATAAAGGAAAGGCTACCGTTTCCTGTGAGGCTGAAGTTGACTACCACCTTCTGATCCATATTCTTTTATGATGGATGGACCTACAGAGAGGAAAAGTCCAACGTTGCTTGAAAAACTACTGGTTCCATTGACTTACATTAAAGCCGGTGATGATATTCAATATCATAAACACTTTCTAGAAATATCACACTATGATATCAAAGTTAGCATTAATAAAGGTAAGTAGATCACTTAAAAAAGATAATGAGGCTTATATACATTAATATATATATATTTTTTAGCTTTATTGCATTATGAGCTAATTACAATTGTACACGATAAGCTAGCCATGCTAAGTAACAGTGAGACAGGCCAGGCAGCTTAACATCCAGTAGGTTTTAGAAGTAGCTGCTAATTAGTGCTACTTAATAGAAACTAATTTTGCTTTATGTATTTCAGTAACTAACGTTAGGAATGTAGTACAATAAGCTTTAATGAGGAATTTGTTTGGAGAGGTGTGGTTGGTCAGAACACCAGCATAAAGGAAAGGCTACCGTTTCCTGTGAGGCTGAAGTTGACTACCACCTTCTGATCCATATTCTTTTATGATGGATGGACCTACAGAGAGGAAAAGCCCAACGTTGCTTGAAAAACTACTGGTTCCATTGACTTACATTAAAGCCGGTGATGATATTCAATATCATAAACACTTTCTAGAAATATCACACTATGATATCAAAGTTAGCATTAATAAAGGTAAGTAGATCACTTCAAAAAGATAATGAGGCTTATATACATTAATATATATATATTTTAGCTTTATTGCATTATGAGCTAATTACAATTGTACACGATAAGCTAGCCATGCTAAGTAACAGTGAGACAGGCCAGGCAGCTTAACATTCAGTAGGTTTTAGAAGTAGCTGCTAATTAGTGCTAATTAATAGAAACTAATTCTGCTCTAAGTGTTTCAGTAACTAACGTTAGGAATGTAATACAATAAGCTTTAATGAGGAGTTTGGTTGGAGAGGTGTGGTTGGTCAGAACACCAGCATAAAGGGAAGGCTACCGTTTCCTGTGAGGCTGAAGTTGACTACCTGTTTACCACCTTCTGATCCATATTCTTTTATGATGGATGGACCTACAGAGATGAAAAGCCCAACGTTGCTTGAAAAACGTCTGGTTTCGTTGACTTACATTGAAATTAGATTAGGTTTTTGGCCTCTCCTGTAAAGATGCCATTTTGGAGGTACTTGTTTTCCTCTTGGCAGCGATGACAAGGCTCTCAAGGGACATGGGTTCTATTGAGCACCAAACAGGTTTCTTCTGTTAGAACCATGCTAAACATCATAATGTATTGGAGTGCACAAAACCCAGAACTGGAAATCAACCGCTGAATCAAAAGGCATCGAAACACCCTGTACCAAATTGATTTGGGTGACCGCACAGTCGTTTGTGGTTTCACATTTGTGGTTTCTGTAAAGTAGCTCAGGTGATTAGGTTCCATGTGTCACGGTCACAGGACGAAGGCCCTAGAGCATATGCTCCCGCCACCTGTTGAATATTTAACAGTGGGAAAGGGCCCTCGCAGGAGTCCCCATGGCCTCAGCTCCGGTTTCTGTGGTGACGTGGTTGTTTTCGGTTGTCGGATGGCACAAGGCGCCACGTCCAACACAACACAATTAGAGTGGCCGGCAGCAGAGGGGCGAGATAGCGCTGATTGCAATTACGTGTTGATCACATGGCCTCCGCCTCCATCAGCAGCCTTGTTTAAAAGCAGATATCCCTTCTGCATTGTTGCCGTGCGCTGCAGCCTGATGATACTGGCCCGATGACATCATGCCGGAAGCCTCTTGTGTCTCGGCGCATTATGGGTTAAACAATGAAGCTCAGTTCTATAAACAGCTATTATGTTTCAGGCCGTGGATTTTTTTTTTTTAGAGCCCTGAAGATCCAGAAGCTGCTGATGAGAATTATGAGAAATCTCCTGATGTGTTTTAAGAGCAGCTCACGGTTCATAGACTCACTTTTACATCCTAAACTACAGATATATTGCTCATTTATTAATCATAAGACTTATTATTTAGTATTAGAAATTATTTGGTCACTATTAGTGCTGCCATTTAGCATCCATTATACAGTACTGTGCAGGAATCATTGTTTATTTATTTAATAAAATATAAATGCAAGGATGAACAGATACTGAATATGTATATTCAAATATACATATTCAAAACATACTCATCGTCAAAAGAATAGTTGCAGAAGGAAGTGTTGGATTGGGAAGGAAGATAAAGGTGACCAGGATCAATAACTGATGATAAATGTAGACTGATATGATCAATATTTATTGAGCTACACATGCAGAAGTCTGTCTCTCAGTATGGCGTCGGGCCGCCGTGTTCGCTAACCCAACACGCCAGACGTCTCGGTATGGAGCTGTAGAGGTTCCTAATGGTGTCCTGTGATAATCCATCCCATGCAGCTTGAATATCCTCACACAGTTCCTGCAGATGGTGCGGTAGGGGTGGAGGTGGAGTGACACCAGTCCTTCTGGACGTGTGACAACAAACTGTTCATCTTGGTGCTGACCACGGTGCCTCCACACAAAGTGGGACTCGTCACTGAAGATGACCCACTGACATTCTAAGTCGGTCAACAACAGTTTGGCACAACACCATTGCAGTCTTTGGTGACGGTGACGTGGTGTTAAGGACAGTCATTGTAACGCTCTGGGTGCATGTAGTCCTGCATTGTGTAGCCGTCTACCAATGGTGCTGGCACTACCAGGATGACTCATGAAGGGCATCACTGCTCACTGAATGTCCGTAATGATGGCTGTTGGGTCGGTCAGGTACAGCAATAAGGCCCGTCCTTGCTTAGGGCACATGCACAGCTGAGCAAGAAACTGGAATCATTGGCATGTCTCACAATGTCAAACCTACCCACCAAGTTTCATTCCTGCCGGTTGAGTCCTTCTGGGAATATTGTGTATAATAATAGTGTATATTGTTGGATGTGTGTAAAACGAGTTAATAAATATGGATATGGACTTCCTTAAAACTTCAGCAGGAATGACCAGGCTAAACTGCTATAGGGCGAAATGAGCAGCCCTATAGGAAAACCCTGTTTCATGGTTATGACATCACACATAATGAATCTGAAATGGACTGTTTCTGAAGCTTAGTGCATAATATTCCATCAGTATGGAAGGAACAATAGATGTGCTGCAGAGATATGGCTCTATGACGTGCGTTCCTTCATTTTTAGAGGGATGAGATATGAGCTGTGGAATGTAGAAGATGGGAGACCAGCAGCTTTGACGGTATGGAAAGCTTTCTCCATGTGGCTGGGAGTGATTACCTGCAGATGTAAATTTCCCTGGAGTGGAGAACAGGTGGCTTCAGTGAGCTCTGGAGAACCGTCTGGGCTCCTGATGCTCGGAACTGCAGCCTGTGTCAGGACTTCCTGTCAGTTTGGCACTGTCTCCTGCTCTACACTGGATGGAGAACTGGCTCTAGTGCTGGGTTAATGACACCTGCAGACAGTCCTCTACACTCTGCATGTGAAACCCGGCCACTATCACAGGCACACTAGATCCTAACAAAGACGTTCCAGGCATCTCATTGCCTGTTAGTGTTTGGAGATCTGGAGTGATTGATGTAATTGAAAAAAATTTGTCCACTGTGACGGAACGTACCTGATAGCATGTAATACCACCAACGGCTAACAACAGCTGTGACTGGATGTGGCATGGACTGGACAAGTTTCTGGATGTAGGCCACAACAATGTTCCGTCAGTCTTGCATCAAAGACTTGGTCAGTTGGGCCAGATTTGGTGGATGCCTTCACCGGCCCAATTCCAAGGAGAATTCCCTGTAGACTGGGATTGTATCCACTGCTGGTAGACCCGTATGACCGTACGCTTCCATACACCTGCAGATTCAGCTACTTCCTTCACACTATGGTCTTTGGCCACGCCCACATGCAGTCACTCCTTTTAGCCAATCATTAACATCTGCTCTGGAGCGTTTTCCACACATGGAACCACATTCACTGCACCGTACCACCTCTTCGCAATCAATGGATCCCATCACTTACACCCCTCAGGTATTCATAGCCCCATCATCCCCATGTAACGCCATCTGCAGGAGCCTGAAGTTACTACCACCTTAAACGCGCGGGGTAGCTAATGTTTTGTCCACTGAGCTCATCATGTAGGGTCTGTCTACACAGGCCTTTCTCAGAAGGGTTAGGCTTGAAGTGACAGCCCAGCTAGGAAACTGTCGGGTAAACAAATACTCATGCATGTGCACGCTGTAGCAGTACATCACTCAGGGTAGACAGTGTGGAAAAAAAAAACACTGTCTAGCTTACAGGATGGAGCCACACTGGAGTGGTTTTGGAGCAAGAGGGGAACATTCTGACTTTCTAAAAAGCCATTATGTGCTTCAAACAAGATCACATCACTCCACTCCCAGGTTGAATCGCTCACATGGTCAGTAAAATGGCTACAAGCACAGCTTGTCAAATATACGGTCATCATAAAAAGAATAGCCACACTCAGAAGGAATCAACGGACAGGAGTAAACTTAGTGGGTAGGTTTGACATGGTGAGAAATGCCAATGATTCAAGTTTCTCCATTAGCTAGCATGTGACGTAAGCAAGGACGGGCCTTATCGCTATATCTGACTGATGCAACAGCCACGTCTGCGGACATTCAGCAATGGCAGACGGCTGCACAATGCAAGACTACATGCAAACGGACCGTTACTACAACTGCCCTTAACACCATGCCAGCGTTGCCAAAGCTTGGAATGGTGTTGTGCCAGACTGTCATGGAGTGACGCAGAATGGCAGCAAGTCATCTTCAGTGACGTGTCCTGCTTTTGTTTTGGTGGAGATGAGGTGGAGGCACCGTGGTCAGTGCCAAGATAACCAGTTGTGTGTCACGCGTCACACTTTCAGATAGCCTGGTGTCACTCCACCTCCACCCCTACCACACCATCTGCAGGAACTGTGTGAGGATATTCTGCATGGGATGGACATGTTGAGACTCAACGTGAAGTGCTGGACTTGCAATTAGGAAACTTGTAAATAGTTGTTGTTGTTGTTGTTGTTTGCTTAAAGATGCCGTAGTGGGGTCAGCATTAGTGTCTACCATGAATGCCCAGGAATATATGGCTGGAGGTGTCCTGCTTGCCACCCTGGCCGTTCGGCTGGAGGTGTCCTGCCTGCCACCCTGGCCGTTCGGCTGGAGGTGTCCTGCCTGCCACCCTGGCCGTTCGCACTTGCACTGTCTTCAGTAGAAGAACATTCGCTTGGAGCACTGTGTTCCCATGTCTTCGTCTTTGCTGACACTACAGTAAGCCTCAGAAAGACAAAGAGGTGGAGTTTGGACATTTTGGCACCAACCGATATATTATAACCATCATTTCCAGCCCAAGTAACATTATACAATGTCCTAGTAAGAGAACAGGGAAATCACAGGACTTGACACTGGGACAATGCTAAAAGGGGCTAAGGTTAACAGATGGACAAGCAGAAGATCTGCCAGTCACAGGTCCTGACTCTGAGAAAGAGCTGGTGATGAAAGGGGACCTTCATAAATGCCACGTCTCTCCGATTCCCATCACATCTAAAATAAGAAGCATGAGAAGCGCCGGTTGTTGGTGACTTTTATCTGTGAGGACAATGCTGGATCTCTGTATGGGAGACAGTCTCCATGCTTTAATTGAATTAGCATCTTGACATCGGCCTGTGGGATACTGAATGTACCACACTATGACGCGGCGGAGAGCGGCCAGTTTCTTGGGCCGGTTTTTCCCACGTCACAGTGTGAGTCAACTGGCACAGGTCCTCCGCTTCCCTCCATGAAATCAGGATTCTCGTGCTCAGTTGTGAGCTGACAAGTGAAGGTTTTTCTTCAGCTTCTTCGAGGTTGTTTTTTTCATCCCTTTAAATCAAAAGTTCAGCCAAAAATTAAACTGAGTAATTTCCCCTCCTGCCCTGAATGCAGTCCATCAGCCAGGACATGTTTGATGTCTGAGGCTTCCTTCTGTTGTGCTTTGGACTGAAGCTATGAGGTAAATGTGGTTACAAGTACTGAACATCAGTGGTGCACAGTAACTCAGTAAGTGTAATGCGTTAATGAACTGTAAGTAGTGTGTTGGTGTACAGTAACTCAGTAAGTGTACTGTGTTAGTGTGCTGTAAGTAGTGTGTTGGTGTACAGTAACTCAGTAAGTGTAATGTGTTAGTGTGCTGTAAGTAGCGTGTTGGTGTACAGTAACTCAGTAAGTGTAATGCGTTAGTGTGCTGTAAGTAGTGTGTTGGTGTACAGTAACTCAGTAAGTGTAATGTGTTAGTGTGCTGTAAGTAGTGTGTTGGTGTACAGTAACTCAGTAAGTGTAATGTGTTAGTGTGCTGTAAGTAGCGTGTTGGTGTACAGTAACTCAGTAAGTGTAATGCGTTAGTGTGCTGTAAGTAGCGTGTTGGTGTACAGTAACTCAGTAAGTGTAATGCGTTAGTGTGCTGTAAGTAGTGTGTTGGTGTACAGTAACTCAGTAAGTGTAGTGCGTTAGTGTGCTGTAAGTAGCGTGTTGGTGTACAGTAACTCAGTAAGTGTAGTGCGTTAGTGTGCTGTAAGTAGCGTGTCGGTGTACAGTGACTCAGTAAGTGTAATGTGTTAGTGTGCTGTAAGTAGCGTGTCGGTGTACAGTGACTCAGTAAGTGTAGTGTGTTAGTGTGCTGTAAGTAGCGTGTCGGTGTACAGTAACTCAGTAAGTGTAATGTGTTAGTGTGCTGTAAGTAGTGTGTTGGTGTACAGTAACTCAGTAAGTGTAGTGTGTTAGTGTGCTGTAAGTAGCGTGTCGGTGTACAGTAACTCAGTAAGTGTAATGTGTTAGTGTGCTGTAAGTAGTGTGTCGGTGTACAGTAACTCAGTAAGTGTAATGTGTTAGTGTGCTGTAAGTAGTGTGTTGGTGTACAGTAACTCAGTAAGTGTAATGCGTTAGTGTGCTGTAAGTAATGTGTTGGTGTACAGTGACTCAGTAAGTGTAATGTGTTAGTGTCCTGTACGTAGCGTGTCGGTGTACAGTGACTCAGTAAGTGTAATGTGTTAGTGTGCTGTAAGTAGTGTGTTGGTGTACAGTGACTCAGTAAGTGTAATGTGTTAGTGTGCTGTAAGTAGTGTGTTGGTGTACAGTGACTCAGTAAGTGTAATGCGTTAGTGTGCTGTAAGTAGTGTGTTGGTGTACAGTGACTCAGTAAGTGTAATGTGTTAGTGTGCTGTAAGTAGTGTGTTGGTGTACAGTAACTCAGTAAGTGTAATGTGTTGGTGTGCTGTAAGTAGCGTGTTGGTGTACAGTAACTCAGTAAGTGTAATGCGTTAGTGTGCTGTAAGTAGCGTGTTGGTGTACAGTAACTCAGTAAGTGTAATGCGTTAGTGTGCTGTAAGTAGTGTGTTGGTGTACAGTAACTCAGTAAGTGTAGTGCGTTAGTGTGCTGTAAGTAGCGTGTTGGTGTACAGTAACTCAGTAAGTGTAGTGCGTTAGTGTGCTGTAAGTAGCGTGTCGGTGTACAGTGACTCAGTAAGTGTAGTGTGTTAGTGTGCTGTAAGTAGCGTGTCGGTGTACAGTAACTCAGTAAGTGTAATGTGTTAGTGTGCTGTAAGTAGTGTGTTGGTGTACAGTAACTCAGTAAGTGTAGTGTGTTAGTGTGCTGTAAGTAGCGTGTCGGTGTACAGTAACTCAGTAAGTGTAATGTGTTAGTGTGCTGTAAGTAGTGTGTCGGTGTACAGTAACTCAGTAAGTGTAATGTGTTAGTGTGCTGTAAGTAGTGTGTTAGTGTACAGTAACTCAGTAAGTGTAATGTGTTAGTGTACTGTAAGTAGTGTGTTAGTGTACAGTAACTCAGTAAGTGTAATGTGTTAGTGTGCTGTAAGTAGTGTGTCGGTGTACAGTAACTCAGTAAGTGTAATGTGTTAGTGTACTGTAAGTAGTGTGTCGGTGTACAGTAACTCAGTAAGTGTAATGTGTTAGTGTACTGTAAGTAGTGTGTTGGTGTACAGTAACTCAGTAAGTGTAATGTGTTAGTGTGGTGTAAGTAGTGTGTTGGTGTACAGTAACTCAGTAAGTGTAATGTGTTAGTGTGCTGTAAGTAGTGTGTTGGTGTACAGTAACTCAGTAAGTGTAATGTGTTAGTGTGCTGTAAGTAGTGTGTTGGTGTACAGTAACAAAATCAGCCTCTTTGTCTTATTAAAGCTTAGAAATTGGTCATAAATTAATTATGATTGTTTCTGATGCATAAAAACATTTAAAATGTCAACACAGAAACAAACCTGTTGGTTTCGACTGTTTCTGGGCTCTCTGGATTGTGATAAATGACATAGTGACCATATATGTACTATTCAAACAAATACCACAGTAGAAATTGAAAGATGATTCAGTATTGACACCTTAAATATTTACATGGATAGTGTTATGATATGTTAAAAAACAGGGTCATTATAATTACCCTAACTACAATTATCAGTAAAACAAGACCTGGCAGTGATAAAATATGCTTGTTAACTATAATAATAACAGAATAAATATTATCAGTCAAACCACAGCAAATATCAGCATGATAACATTGTAAACATTATATTTTCGTGACAACTATTAGAATGTACACACAAAAAACTAATATTTAAATAAAATTATGTGCATTATAAATTATATATATTATTTTGCACAGAACAATAAAACATACACACATATAGGTGTGTTTGTGTATCTGTATGTGTGTGTGTGTGTATCTGTGTGTGTGTGTGTATGTGTGTATGTGTGTATGTATGTGTATGTATGTGTATGTATGTGTATATGTGTATGTGTGTATGTGTGTGTGTGTGTGTGTGTGTGTATTACAATTTTGTGCAAAATATTTCCCCATAAAATTCTAAAGTTTTGTATCCGTATATTCTCCAAAACAATGAGAGTTATGATAATATAAAATATTAAAAGTTTATTTTGCTGATATTTGCAGTGATATATTTGTATTGTGTAAGAAAAACAAGTACCTCCAAAATGGCAACTTCACAGAGAAGGCCAAAAACCTCATATAACTTTAATGTAAGTCAATGGAACCAGACATCTTTCTAAACAGACCTGGACCATTTCTGTTGGTCCATCCTTTATGAAATTCTCACTCAGCGTATACAGCAGCTGCTCTGTTCAAATAATGCATAAAAGTAAAAATGGACAAAAGTGAAGATGCTTGTTTTTCATTGGACAGGGACGATACATACAATTATAGAACTATATACAATTATATAATATAGCTGTGACTGCTTTAATTCCCAGATTCCCAGAGCTAACTGAAGAAGGAATTCTAGAAGTCTAAAAGCACATTCCTCTTGATCTTTAACCACATAAAATATCCATGCTACATGTTACCCCACGTTACTCTGGTGTCCCACTCTCTCCTATAATAATAACTGATCCGGGGAAATTTGGTGACAGGGCTATGTTTCCTGGTACTGCGCACATAAGATACAAATCCCTGATTAAATGAGATCAAACACGCAGGCCTGGATAAGAAACCTCTGAGCAGCTAAAACAGCCCATCCAGTCATTTCCTAAAGTGCCTTAGCAGCTTTGGTGCAGCAGGCCAGAGCGAGTGGATGCTGGGCATTCAGCGAGCTGGAGAAAGCGGCCAGATTAATCAAGCCTCGGCACATTTCTCCCTGGCTCTTATCTCTTATCGGGGCAGGGCTGGGTCTTTTCCCCTGCAGGTTAACCAGATGAAATAAAGTTGGAGCGCTGTGCTGGGATTGGGTGGGGGTCCAGGAACAAACGCCTGGGCTTAAGAACCAGTCCATCACCGCATCCACAGCTCTGGAATGTGAGGTATATCTGACGTAGATATCATATATCTGAAGTATTCCGTGTATTCCGTGTATTTCGAGTGCTCGGAGGCTTGAACTGTTTTCAAGTGCATTCCTGAAACTTTTGGCTTTAAATATTCGCGACCACTTAAGGCCCGAATTGGACTGCGGCCTCTCAGACAGAGCCTCTTGTGAAAGAGGATCCCATTTGAGCTCGCTTGCTCAACGCTGTGGAATTAAGACATAGATGCTGTCTAGAAACTGTGTGGTCTTCCCGAGCCATACGGATGACCGACCGTGTGTCGCAACGGGAACATCAGTCAAAGAAATCGCAGCCCACTTAACTAGCAAAACCACACGTCCCTGAAATGGAGAGCTAAGGGGCACAGATTTTGCACATTTCGGCATAATTAATTGCATAAGATGTAAACAAAGTCATTAGGAGCAGTTTGATGTGAAATGCTCTACTGTAGAGAACCTTAGCGAGTCAGAATTGCTCACAGTGGTAGTGAATGGAACCAGACGTCTGGAGCTCCCTCATGGAAACCTGGTGCAGTGCATGGAATGTCTACAGATGCATTGCCAGATGCTTGGGACTCTGAGACATGATATGATTTGGCCTATGACATCAACAAGTGTCTCCAAAATGGCTTTACAGGAGAGGGCAAAAAGCTGATTTAACCTTAATGTAAGTCAATGGAACCAGACATCTTTCTGGTTTTCTGTTGGTCCATTCATCATGAATTTTTTCTTACACAGTGTAAACAGCAGCAGCTGTGTTCAAACGATGCACACCAGTAAAAATCTACAAAAATGGAGATACATGTTTTTGTTTGGACTGCGACGATACACTCATCATCAATCTGCACCCTGAGGGAAACAACCTATAGGGTGAAACCTGGGTGGGTGGGTGGGTTTGACATTGTGAGACAGGCAAATGATTCCAGTTTCACACTCAGCCGTGCATGTGACGTAAGCAAGGACGAGACTTATCGCTGTACCTGGCTGACTCAACAGCCACGATTACGGACATTCAGTGAGCAGTGGTGTCCTCCATGAGCACCGTGGGCAGACGGCTGCACAGTGCCCTTAATACTACAGGTCACCAGAGACTGCAATGGTGTCAGACTGCCATGGAGTGACTCAGAATGGCAGCGGGTCATCTTCAGTGACCTGTCCTGCTTTGGTTCTGGTGGAGGCGGCCAACGAATCCGTGTGTGGAGGCACCGTGTTCAGCACCAAGATGAACGTTTTGATGTTACACGTCCAGAAGGCCTGGTGTCACTCCACCTCCACCCCTACCGCACCATCTGCAGGAACTGTGTGAGGATATTCAAGCTGCATGGGATGGATTATCACAGGACACCACTCTACAACGTCAACTTCCAACTACGACATCTGGGATGTTGCGTAGACAAACATGGCGGCCTGACACGCATACTCAGAGACTCTACTTCTGTAGGTGTAGCTCAATAAATATTGATCATATCAGTCTACATTTATCATCAGTTATTGATCCTGGTTACCTTTATCTTCCTTCCCAAGGGGACTGCAGTCCCACACTTCCTTCCGGGTGCAACTGTTCGTTTACTGTTGAGTGTATGAGATGGTGAGTTGTAAGTACGTTGACCCCTGGTTCCCATCACCACCACTGTACGTAAATCAAGAGTCAGTAAGTTTCTCTACAGTGAACCATGTCACACCGAACCCCTCTCACTGTCTTACTGACTCTCATCCAGGGAATTGAATCATGGAATCATGGAAAGGCTAAAACAAGATTTCATTCCAAAGTACTACAGACTCAGTTTGCTCCTTTCATCACAGAACGCTCAGTCAAAGTTCTGATACGACAGCGACAATACACTCCTCTGTGTTAAGACTTTACGGCATGTTCCAAAACGAGTTCACGCATAATAACGCACACATGAAGACGAGGCCGAGGCCCTCGACCGCACGGCGGCCGTCCGTCCGCATTAAATCAATTGGCTCATCTTAAGGCAGCCATTTCAAAGACAGGCTTTTCCGGCACACAATGCAAACATTGAGAAAGCTTTGTGGCCTAGCAAGGCCACTCCTGGGGAGAGGACGGGATAATTGTATGTGGCCGAGAGTGAAAGATGGTTATTCATTTTACAAATCAACAGGAAAAGTGGTGGGAGGGCGGTGGAGCCCAGCTTATTTTTTTGGCTAATGAAAATCAACAGAGGTGGTTTGGGAGCTCCGCAGGCCGATAACAATGCAGGCCTTATGTACGAGCAGTTATACATTCGAGCCCACATTCTTGCGCCTGGATTCATTGTGATTTAAGGAATTTGTGCTGAATCAGTCCAAACACACACCCACTCGCGCAAACACCTCGGACCAATGTGCACACGCAGCACATCGAGCGAGCGCTGCTGATCTGCGGCTAGCTTCCCTGCTAAACAGCCACTTGCCGGTTAAATTGGTGTAAGGTGTTAAGAGTCCTCTTTACTCCTGACTCCTGGAAGGTCACGCCTACAGCTCTACACATATAAGGCTGTTTGAAGGTATTCTATTCTATTCTATTCTATTCTATTCTATTCTATTTCGTTCTATTCTATTCTATTCTGTTTCGTTCTATTCTATTAAATTCTATTCCATTCTATTCTATTTCATTCTATTCTATTCTAATCTATTCTATTCTATTCTATTCTATTCTATTCTTTTCTATTCTATTCTATTCTATTCTATTCTATTCTATTTCGTTCTATTCTATTTCATTCTATTTCATTCTATTTCATTCTATTCTATTCTATACTATTTCATTCTTTTCTATTCTATTCTATTCTATACTATTTCATTCTTTTCTATTCTATTTCATTCTATTCTATTCTATTCTATTCTATTTCGTTCTATTCTATTCTATTCTATTCTATACTATTTCATTCTTTTCTATTCTATTTCATTCTATTCTATTCTATTCTATTCTATTCTATTCTATTCTATTCTATTCTATTCTATTCTATTCTGTTCTATTCTATTCTATTTCGTTCTATTCTATTCTATTCTATTTCGTTCTATTCTATTCTATTTCATTCTATTATATTCTATACTATTTCATTCTTTTCTATTCTATTTCATTCTATTCTATTTCATTCTATTCTACTCTATTTCATTCTATTCTATTCTATTTCATTCTATTCTGTTCTGTTCTCTTCTATTTTTTGTTGTTGTGATCTATTCTGTTTTATTCCATTCTATTTTAAATTTAATTCAATTCTATTCCATTCTATTTTAATTAATATAGATTCTATACTATTTCATTCTTTTCTATTCTATTCTATTCTATTCTATTCTATTCTATTCTATTCTATTCTATTCTATTTCATTCTATTCTATTCTATTTCATTCTATTTCATTCTATTCTGTTCTGTTCTCTTCTATTTTTTGTTGTTGTGATCTATTCTGTTTTATTCCATTCTATTTTAATTAATTCTATACTATTTTATTCTATCCTATTCTGTTCTATTCCATTATATTCTATTGTATTATTCTATTCTATTCTATGGTTATCTATTACATTCTATTTTGCTGTGCTGTATTCTGTTTTATTTTATTCTTTTGTAATTAATTCAGTTTTATCATATTCTGTTCTTCTAGTATTTATCATATCCTCATGTATTCTTTTGTCCTCTATTCTATTCTATTCTATTCTATTCTATTCTATTCTATTCTATTCTATTCTGTGTATGATGTGTGTGGTAGTGTTTTAACCTCAGTAACTGACACTGTTGTTCCGACACACACACACACACACACACACACACACACACACACACACACTTCCTAATCTCTGTGATGTTCACCCCACACACATTATCTGTGAAGTCCTACTCACAGAGCCTCCCTGTTTGACACATAATCTCTCTCTCTCTCTCTCTCTCACTCACACACACACACACACACACACACACACAGGGCCTCTCTCTTTCTGTCCCTCACCCTCAGCTCTCCCTTTCTTTTATCTCTTCACTTTCCTCCCACAAGATCACACTCCGGCAGCTTTCACTCACTCTCCACCTCCCCGCCAACACACACACACACGTCCAAAGCCAGCCAGCAAGCAGGCACATGTGAGGGAGAGAGAGAGTTGAAGGAACTAAAAGAGTAAAGGAGGTGAAAGCTGGAGGTGGAGGGATGAGAGGATAAAGGGATGAGAAACAAGTGAAGTGGGACTTCAGAGGAGAGTAAAAGAGAGCACGAATGGCTGGGAGTGAGGGAGGAAAACCGTGCTGGGTAACTGTGGGGTAGTAACATGGAAATAAAAGGCCAACAAAGTCCCAGTAAAGTCATCATGCATTAGCTTTAGGCCTGTTCACAGGGCCGGCTAACCAGGCTACCGCATTACCAGCCCCCACATGACCCTCCTTTATCCACCAGACATCATTCACTAACTGTCTTATGTAAACCGGACCGAAGATGCTATGAGCATGAATACATTGTGAGCATAACTGACACAATCAAAAGAAGAGCTGCACCCAGATGGAGGTGTGGGATTGCAATGCTGTTGGGAGGGAAGATAAAGGTCACCTGGAACAATAACTGACGATAAGTTTAGACTGATATGATCAATATTTATTGAGCTACACATACAGAAGTCTGTCTCTCAGTATGGCGTCGGGCCGCCATGTTTGCTAACGCAACATACGAGACCATCACCGGTCTCGGTATGGAGCTGTAGAGTATGGAGCTGTCTCGGTATGGAGCTGTAGACGTTCCTAATGGTGTCCTGTGATAATCCATCTCATGCAGCTTGAACATCCTCACACAGTTCCTGCAGATGGTGCGGTAGGGGTGGAGGTGCAGTGATACCAGGCCTTCTGGATGTGTGACAACAAACTGTTCACCTTGGTGCTGACCACAGTGCCTCCACACACGGATTCGTTGGGCGTCTCCACCAAGACTAAAGCGGGACTCGTCACTGAAGATGACCCGCTGCCATTCTGAGTCACTCCATGACAGTCTGGCACGACACCACTGCAGTCTTTGGTGACGGTGATGTGGTGTTAAGGCCAGTCGCCCCAATGGTCTGTGTGCATGGAGTCCTGTGTCGTCCAGGCGTCTGCCAGTGGTGCTGGGACTAACAGGATGACTCATGGAGGGCATCACACAATTGTGGCTGTTGGGTCAATCAGGTACAGCGATCAGGCCCATCCTTTATTATGCCCAGCTAAGCTTGCATCATTCACATGTCTCACAAGCCCACCCACCATGTATCATTACCCACCGGCTGGGTGATTTCTTCTGGGTGCAGCTATTTGTGCAACTGTTCTTTTGATGGCAGGTACAGGAACCAATATGAGACCTCGCAAGTATAGCAATACATGAGAGTAAGAGAGCGAATGAGTGTGTGAAAGTGTGAGTGGTGGGGTCAGTGGTGGTCCTCCTCCAGCTCTCTCAGGGTTGTTCTCATGGCTCCGTATCCACAGCGTGTATGACTTCCTCAGCACTGCAGCACACAGGGCTTTTTGTGCCTGGAGCCCACAGCCTGTCACACACACACACACACACACTGCAGCGGCGGCCCACCGGGGTCCCCCGGGGCAGCGGTCAGGTGACGTTCCCACCACTCCACACACCCCAGCAGCACACACACACACTACTGTGACCCTGGAGACACACACACGCACGCATGCACGCTTTCATGCACACACACTGAGACTGGATCTCGCTCTTTCTCATAGGAACGCCTCAAATCACAGACCCCCCACCCCCCACCCCACCATACGCACACGTGAGAACACACAGCCCTTCTTCTTTTTCCCATAGAAAGGCTGTTACACTCCTCCTTTCCGAGTCTTACTGTTGGGTCCTACAGGACTGAGTACTGGTGAAGAGTTATAGTGTGGCCCTGAATACGGTTATTAATCCAGTCAGGGGAAATTAATGCCCACTCTTTGAAGCTGGCATCAGAAAGCTGTTGCTTTGAAGTCCCAGGTGGTTGCTGAGGTGTTGCTAAAGCAATACTATGGTATTCCAGACCGTGGTTAAGGTGTTGACAAGCTATTGCTATGGAGTACCAAGTTATTGCTAGACCATTACAATGTTATCCTAGTTGATTGATAAGCTGTTGCTAGGCTGTTACTATGGTATCCCAGGTAGTTGCTAAGGTGAGGCTAGGCCATTACTTTGAAGGTGCTAAGCTGCTGCTATCTCAGGTGGTTGCTAAAGGTTGACAGGCCATTACAATGTCATCCAAGGTGGTTGATAAGCGGTTGCTAGGCTGCTGCTATGGTATCTATGGTAGTTTCTAAGGTGTTGCTAAGGCATTGTTAATTGTTAGTGTTGCTATTGTTATGGTATCCCTGATGGTTTCTTGGTTTTGCTACACGGTTGCTATAGTATTCCAGGCCATCGTTATGGTGCTGCACTGCAGTTGCTTTGGTATTCCAGGTGGTTGCTAATTTATAGCACTGAGAATGATCCACCACTCACATAGTACCTGTTCTGTGGTGGTCTTGCGGGTGAGTGCCCATGAGGGTAATCTGTGGCTGTCAGGCAGAATTTTCCCAACATGTTCAAATGAACTCTGTTTGAAAATCACATGTGCAATCGTAAAGTCCCAGCACTATTCTTATATTGACACTATGATCCTACTTTAGCTCATAAACTGTGATTAATTATAACGGTACAAAAAGCCTTTATGTAATATACGCTAAAGTGCGATGAGCCAAATTTAACACCGGTTGCATGTTGCGTGGTTAAAGAGGCAGCTCTGTGCTGAGGCATAGTGATGTGTGTGTAGTAATTTGATTGGCGGTTGGTCACGGTCTCTTCTCTGTGATTCTGCACTGTGTCAGGTCATGTGGTTCAGTCTGTGTGTGTTTGTAAGGCGGCATGTGGGGCGTCAGGCTGCGGCTCCGGAGCACAATGCGTCTGCTGCAGCGCTTGGAGCACTTCCTGCTGTTGTGCAGGCCGATCCCTCACTGATAGCAGAAACCCTCCACCCACTCACACGCCTACACCAGCATCGGAGAGCGTTGCAGTGCTACAGCCGTTCCCACATTGTACTCACACAAGCATGCTGAACACAGTAACACTAACACAGTAATCACTTGGTGGCTTTTCTCGATTCAGTTCCATTCAACTTTACTGTCGTTATACTAATGCAGGGTTGTACAGTATAGCGAAACACAGTCAGGCTCCTTCTACAGTGCAGTATAAAGATATATATGTGTGTATGCGCGTGTGTGTATGTGCGTGTGTGTGCGTGTAGTTGTGTGCGTGTGTGTATGTGTGTGCGTGTGTGTGTGTAGGTGTGTGTGTGTGTGTATGTGTGTAGGTGTGTGTGTATGTGCGTGTGTAGGTGTGTGTGTGCACGTGTGTGTGTGCGCACGTGTGTGTGTATGCGTGTGTAGGTGTGTGTGTGTGAGTGTGTGTGTGCGTGTGTAGGTTTGTGTGTGTGCGTGTGTGTGTGTGTAGGTGCATGTGTGTAGGTGTGTATGTGTGAGTGTAGGTGTGTGCGTGTGTGTGCGTGTATGTGTGTGTGTGCGTGTGTGTGTAGGTGTGTGTGTGTGTATGTGTGTGTGTATGTGTGTGTGTGTGCACGTGTGTGTGCACGTGTGTGTGTGTGTGTGTAGGTGTGTGCGTGCACGTGTGTGCGTGCATGTGTGTGTGTGTGTGTGTGCATGGGTGTGTATGTGTGTGTGCGTGTGTGTGTGTGTGCGCGTGTGTGTGTGTATGCGTGTGTAGGTGTGTGTGTGTGCGTGTGCGTGTGTAGGTTTGTGTGTGTATGTGTGTGTAGGTGTGTGTGTGCGTGTGTGTCTATATATATGTGTATGTGTAGGTGTAGGTGTATATGTGTATGTGTGTTTGAGTGTGTGTGTGTAGGTGTGTGTGTGCGTGTGTGTGTGTGTGTGCGTGTGTGTGTGCATGTGTAGGTGTTTGTGTGTGTAGGTGTGTGTGCGTGTGTGTGTGTGTGTAGGTGTGTGTGTGTGTGTGTGTGTAGGTGTGTGTGCATGTGTCTAGGTGTGTGTGTGTGTGTAGGTGTGTGTGTGTGCATGTGTAGGTGTGTGTGTGTGTGTGTGTGTGTGTGTGTGTGTAGGTGTGTGTGCATGTGTCTAGGTGTCTGTGTGTGTGTGTAGGTTTGTGTGTTTGTGTGTGTTTAGGTGTGGGTGTGTGTGTATGTGCGTGTGTGTGTAGGTGTGTGTGTGTGTGTGTGTGTATGTGCGTGTGTGTGTAGGTGTGCGTGTGTAGTTGCTAGTACAGATGTTCAGTAGATAAATAAATATAGATAATAAGCACACAGCTGGATGTTCAGGTATACAGGTTAAGTTAGAGTGCAGTGCAGTCTTGTGAGGTAATGGTGTGCTGGGGTGATCCGGGATAGTAACAGTCTATAGTGGTGTAGTCGTGTTCTGGTGATATGTGTTAAGCATCCAGGTGAGATCCTCGGCTAAGTGGACACCGAGAAACTTGAAGCTGCTCACTCTTTCCACCAACGTGCCTCCAGTGTTCAGTGGTGTGTGCGTTCTTCCCCCCTTCCTGAAGTCAACGATCAGCTCTTTAGTTTTGCTGACATGAGGAGGAGGTTGTTGGCGGCACACCACTCTGTGAGGAGCTGGACCTCCTCTGTATGGGCCCTCGTCGTCTTTGGTGATGTTGCCGATTATTGTTGTGTCATCGGCAAACTTGATGATGGTGTTGGAACTGTGGGTTGCGATGCAGTCGTGACTGTACAAAATGGGGAAAGAACAATGCCTTGGGGACATCCTGTGCTGAGTGTGAGGGAGGGTGAGGTGTGTTCACCCGTCCTAACACACTGTGGTCTGCAGGTGAGGAAGTCCATGATCCAGCTGCACAATGTGTTGCTTCTTCCCAGTGTGCTAAGCTTGTGGATGAGTCTGGAAGGGATGACTGTGTTGAAGGCGGAGCTGAAGTCGATAAACAGCATGATTCGGACATGAGCGCAGTGCGCATCAGCACAGTGTTGGCTTTCAGCTTCTTACTTTTGGTGGGAAATGTGTTGTTGTACTAACCCAGTTGGTCACCAACCCTCCTCTTGGAGACTGTCAAGCTCCTGCCTGCATCTAACATGCTGCACCATCCCCATACTTACACTAATGAACCAGATCTGACCAAACACAGCCTTCTGAAGAAGTTAAGTACCTTGAGCAGGAAGGGCTTTGGGGTTTAAACCCACTCTCCCCAGGAAGGTAGATCTCCAGGACCTGGGTTGGTGACCGCCGTTGTACTAGACTGTACTGCTGTCCTTGTTGGTTTCAATTAGCAAATAACTTGATTAGAATTTATTCAAATGTCCAAAGGTAAGTGATAGACCAAACTGGCATCTCAACAAGGGGATAAAATGCGTGACACGGATCTAATGTTTTCAGGGCTGTTTGGACATATAAAGCCAATTGGAGACCAGTCTGACACAGAGATGGCCACAAGTCACAAAATACAAGTCCAAATCAAGTCACAAGTCTTTAAGCTAGAGTCCAAGTCAAGTCACAAGTCTTTAGGCTAGAGTCCAAGTCAAGTCACAAGTCTATAGGTTAGAGTCCAAGTCAAGTCACAAGTCTTTAGGCTAGAGTCCAAGTCAAGTCACGATGTCTTTAGGCTAGAGTCCAAGTCAAGTCACAAGTCTATAGGTTAGAGTCCAAGTCAAGTCACAAGTCTTTAAGCTAGAGTCCAAGTCAAGTCACAAGTCTTTAGGCTAGAGTCCAAGTCAAGTCACAAGTCTATAGGTTAGAGTCCAAGTCAAGTCACAAGTCTTTAAGCTAGAGTCCAAGTCAAGTCACAAGTCTTTAAGCTAGAGTCCAAGTCAAGTCACAAGTCTTTAGGCTAGAGTCCAAGTCAAGTCACGAGCCTTTAGGCTAGAGTCCAAGTCAAGTCACGAGTCTTTAGGTTAGAGTCCAAGTCAAGTCTTAAGTCAATTTACACAAAGCATACATAGTAACGGTAGCATTTAAAAAAAGTGTAGATTAAAAAAAACAACTTAGCTTTGTGTGCAAAACACAACTGTATTTTTTTACAGTCCAACACTTTTCTTCTTTTTTGTTTAAATGCTACATATTTTCTTACAACATTTACTCACAAAAAATGCCATGCTCTACAACTCTCAGACAGAACAGACTAGAAGCAGTATCACTGTTTGTTTCGGCACCACACTCTGCCTCAAACACTTCCTGTTTCAGGCCAGCTGAAGGGGTTAAGACTGTATGTTATATAGCTGGAATGATGGCTAAACGGCTAAGCGGCTAGCACAGAGCTATCCGGGTGTGTGTTCAGGTGCCTTATGAAGTTTGATGTGGTCGATCCAGTGTCTGTAACCTGTTCCCCACACTCTCTGCACGTCGCCACTCTTCTGTTATATGCTAGGATTGTGAATTCCCTGTAACCAAAAGGCTACTACGTGCGGCGCTCCCGCCGAAGCCATGCTACAGTGTTGTGTTTACACTTGGCGCCGCTCACTGATATCACGCACGCGCTGAAGTCGGATGTTGTGATTCGTCCGTGTCCATGGGCCGTGTCCCAAATCAACGAAATAAAGTACACATACACGAAGGAATTATTTTCCTGTAAGGAAAATTCCACCGTGTATTTTCCACCGTGCCTGGATGGTAATGGAACTTGATGTTCATGTGTTATTTTGGACCGAGTCGAGTCGGGAGTCATTATAGACGAGTTACAAGTCAAGTCTGAAGTCTATTTATATGCAACTCAAGTGCGACTTGAACTCGAGTCGCTAACTCGAGTGCCCATCTCTGATCTGAGATACTTTCAGAGGTGGTCCCAAAATGGATAAACCTGGTTTGTGGCTATATGAGCTGACTGAAAACAGGCGGATCAAAAATAATTATATATTTTATAATTAAATAAATATATTTATAGGATTCATTCCAGTCTGGTGATTCCTTCTGGGTGCATCTACTTGTGCAACTGTTCTTTGGACAATCAGTGTATATTGTCGCCATCCAAAAAAAAACAAAAAAAAAACACGTATCTTGATTTTTTGCCGATTTTCACTTTCATGCATCATTTGAACATAGTACCTGCCATTTACACTGTGCAACACTGAACGGACCAACAGAACTGGCTCGAAACTGCTTGGAAAAGTTCTGGTTCCATTGACATTAATATTGAATTTGATTGAATTAGGTTTTTGCCCTCTCCTGTAAAGTTGCCACTTTGGAGCACCCAACTCAAATTAGTGGCAGCAAACGATGCAAAAATGAAGCATCTGACCTTTTAGTCTTTGTCGTGCTCTGAACAGCTGAGTCCAGTTAGGAGCTAATCGTTTTCTTGGGGAGGGCTTATTCTGATTGTTAGCTCGTTTGTTGCTGCTCAGGACACATGTGGTTCTTTCATGTAATGTTATGGAGTAGGATGTGCATTTGGGTCGTTTCAAGTTCGTTCACATTGGTGATAGAAACAATCATTTATCAACGCGAGCGTCGACTTTCAGGACTTTTAGGGGCACGGGGACTTTTGGCAGACCATAGATACACACGTTCACGAGGAAAATGCGCAGCATAGAAAGCAGAGGAGTAGGGGAGGAGAGGGGGTGATGTGCAGGCATGAATGCTGAGGAATGTTCACTCCCTGTTTAATCTCTTTATTCGCTTTTCTTAATGGAAAGATTAACAGCAGTGGCACTCAGCTGGTTTCTGGAAGGGAGGAGTTTGTACTGATGACAGAGGACAGAAAATGAACTTTAATCCACCACAATAAGACTATAAAGAATGCCCAGAGAACTTTCAGATGGTCTGCCTTTGGTTTGGCGCTGTGGACGAAAGTGTTGTGGTTTGAGTTTGGTGTGATTCTGAGTGCCATTCTCAATGAGAGGGTGAGATAATTTCCAATTCAGCAACCAGTCAGGGGAAAAAAAGAAGGACTTCCATTCCAGCACTTGGTTTTGTTAAAGACCGCTTGGCAGGCTTGGAAGAGCTGTAACTGAACCAAACCCGACCGTAGCTGACAAAACGCTGTCTGAGCTCCACTGTAACCTGTCCAGAATTTGTTCGAGCCTGACTGTAGCCGTCAAACGTCTGCCCAAACCCAACTGTAGTCTTTCTACAGTCTGTCTGAACCCTAGCTGAAAACATTTGTCCAAAACAGAATGTGGCTCACAAGATTTATTCTGCACTCAGCTGAAGGTTGGGGCAGTTTTAGGAGAGCATGAGTGTAGTCTGGAAACATAGCCGAAAGAAATCTGTCTAAATCTGTAGCCTGTCCAAATTCTGTCCAACCTGTCTGTAGCCTGTCCAAAGTCTATCCAATGCTGACTGTAGCCTGTCCAAAGTCTATCCAATGCTGACTGTAGCCTGTCCAAAGTCTATCCAATGCTGACTGTAGCCTGTCCAAAGTCTATCCAATGCTGACTGTAGCCTGTCCAAAGTCTATCCAATGCTGACTGTAGCTTGTCCAAAATCTATCCAATGCTGACTGTAGCCTGTCCAAAGTCTATCCAATGCTGACTGTAGCCTGTCCAAAATCTATCCAATGCTGCTGAGCTGTCCAAAGTCTATCCAATGCTGACTGTAGCTTGTCCAAAATCTATCCAATGCTGACTGTAGCCTGTCCAAAGTCTATCCAATGCTGACTGTAGCCTGTCCAAAATCTATCCAATGCTGACTGTAGCCTGTCCAAAGTCTATCCAATGCTGACTGTAGCTTGTCCAAAATCTATCCAATGCTGACTGTATCCTGTCCAAAATCTATCCAATGCTGACTGTAGCCTGTCAAAAATCTGACCATCCTGTCTGTATCCTGTCCAAAATCTATCCAATGCTGACTGTAGCCTGTCCAAAGTCTATCCAATGCTGACTGTAGCTTGTCCAAAATCTATCCAATGCTGACTGTATCCTGTCCAAAGTCTATCCAATGCTGACTGTAGCCTGTCCAAAGTCTATCCAATGCTGACTGTAGCCTGTCCAAAGTCTATCCAATGCTGACTGTAGCCTGTCCAAAATCTATCCAATGCTGACTGTAGCCTGTCCAAAGTCTATCCAATGCTGACTGTAGCCTGTCCAAAGTCTATCCAATGCTGACTGTAGCTTGTCCAAAGTCTATCCAATGCTGACTGTAGCCTGTCCAAAGTCTATCCAATGCTGACTGTAGCTTGTCCAAAGTCTATCCAATGCTGACTGTAGCCTGTCCAAAATCTATCCAATGCTGACTGTAGCCTGTCCAAATTCTGTCTAACCCTGACTGTAATATGTCCGAATTCTGTCCAGCCCAGGCTGTAATCTGTCCCAATTCTGTCCAACCCTGACTGTAATCTGTCCGAATACTGTCTAACCCTGACTGTAATATGTCCGAATTCTGTCCAGCCCAGGCTGTAATCTGTCCCAATTCTGTCCAACCCTGACTGTAATCTGTCCGAATACTGTCCAACCCTGACTGTAATCTGTTCGAATTCTGTCCAGCCCAGGCTGTAATCTGTCCAAATTCTGTCCAACCCTGACTGTAATCTGTTCGAATTCTGTCCAGCCCAGGCTGTAATCTGTCTGAATTCTGTCCAACCCTGACTGTAATCTGTCCCAATTCTGTCCAACCCTGACTGTAATCTGTCCCAATTCTGTCCAACCCTGACTGTAATCTGTCCGAATTCTGTCCAACCCTGACTGTAATCTGTCTGAATTCTGTCCAACCCTGACTGTAATCTGTCCGAATTCTGTCCAACCCTGACTGTAATCTGTTCGAATTCTGTCCAGCCCAGGCTGTAATCTGTCCAAATTCTGTCCAACCCTGACTGTAATCTGTCTGAATTCTGTACAACCCTGATTGTAATCTGTCAGAATTCTGTCCAACCCTGACTGTAATATGTCCCAATTTTGTCCAACCCTGACTGCAATCTGTCCGAACCCTGACTGTAATCTGTCCGAATTCTGTCCAACCCTGACTGTAATCTGTCCGAACCCTGACTGTAATCTGTCCGAATTCTGTCCAACCCTGACTGTAATCTGTCCAAATTCTGTCCAACCCTGACTGTAATCTGCCAGAATTCTGTCCAACCCTGACTGCAGTTGAACCCGAACCTAATTGGATAAATGTCTGACAGAACCTGAACCTGTAAATGGACAAAAGTTCCACATTTAGGACACAGGTGTCCACACAAAGGACAGCTACATCACTTACAAATATGCATATGAACCGTCCCCGTATAAAGATCAGATCTGAGCCCATAATCTGATCTGAGTTATAAGGCTTTTTGGCTTTCCGAGTGAAATTAACCCAAAAGAGTTTACTTTTTCACGTTACAGGCCGAGAGAAAGTGAACCGTTCTTAACCACACCCAGACAAATGAACCGCAATCAAACTTCCAAACACTCCGACATGACGAATGGCTTTCAAAACAAAAAACATGTCAGGCTAATACAATAAACAGAAGTCCAAAATGTGAGGAGGGATAACAAAGAAGGGGAGAGCAGCCAGCAGAAGAGAAACATCCTTATTAATGGTCTAATGGAAAAGTTACCCTCACATTGCCTGCTTGGGCTAATGACCATGATTTAGTGCTGCCATCACCAAAGTTTAAACGTCATGGTTGGAGTGGGACGAGGCGGCCTGACGCAGTCAGAATAGTGATGGGAATTTTTATATAATTACTGGTTTATTCACTAAACCAGTTCATTCAAACTGCTCATTCCAATAAACTGAATGTCCATCAGTCCATCGCTGATGTTAACTGGTGAACTACTAGGAAATCACTTAAAAAATTCAATATTGATTCAAAAATTAAATTTGTTTGTATTTAATTTGTGAACCGACCTTCTTAATTTGCTGAACTTGGCTTGCTGAAAAGTTCTAATTGACACAGTTTTCCTTTTTTCCTCCAAATTTGCTCCATCAGTCTTATCATCAGTTTTAGTTATTCACTGAGGCTAATGCTAATGTAGCTAACAAGCAACTGAGGCATGCACTCGCCAATTAGCACCATGCAACTGCATGCCTAGATCACCACACACCTGTCTCAAACCATTTTAGTCATGCAGAAAGTTGGTTCTGACACTGTATTACATAAACACTATAGTAGCTGAAATGATATCATATAGAAAAGCATTAGCGAGTCTGTGGGTTTGATAGGATTACATAGGCAAGTCCATTCTACTTCATTAGCTTCGAATGCTAATTAGCGACATTAGCCTCGTAGCTCCAGTGCAAAACTGCAGAAAAGAGCTTCGGACACCAAACAAGTCTTGGGTGACCAATAGTATTTGGCGTAAGGAGGAGAAAATTGTGCAAATTTGATTTATAGCCAAATTATCGTTGCGCCGCAGGCTGGCCAGTCTTGCGCCGCTGCAGGAGAAGGAAGCGGTGCTGAGAGTGCAGAGGGGAAAAGCTGCATCTGGTCACTAATGAGGCGCTCGAAGGCAGCGGCGTTCTCATCAGCTCTGTTTGTTTTCTCAGGCCACTCCGTGTCGACTGGCCGATTGTTTTTTTTGGTTAGGGTCCTGCCGTCGTTCTCAGGATCCAGGCCCTTTATTTATCAAGTGACTGGCTCTCCTCTCTCTCTCACTCTCTCTCTCTCTCTCTCTCTCTCTCTCTTTCTTTGGTCTAAGAGGCTAAATATAATCCCGCCCGTCCTTACTCCCTCCCTCGTTTGCACTGGTGCATTGTCAGTGGCCCCAGCAGTTGTGGGGACAGAGGGGATCTGGGGGTGTTTCCCATTACTCTAACCTTCACTGGCCAGCATCCAGTGAATGCAGAGCAGACAGGATGTAGTACACATATTCCCTCGCATTGTTTTGGGTTTTTTTTTTGGAGTGTAAATATGTGTGGGTTTATATGACATGGTACAACAACACCCTCTGCATGGTTGGTTTTTCAGGGGGTCTGTAATAAGGCAGTTATATAGGAAACCTGAGACTCATAACCGTAACTGGTTGCTGTTGTATATGATTCTTCAAAGGAGTATAAGTAAGACGACGCAGGCTGTCGAATTCATACTCCCGACATATACGGGGAAGACATCAGTTGTGGTGTCCACTGCTGTCCATTGCTATCGAACCAAGGACACACACCATCCCTCCTCCACCCTCTTCACTGTTTACTAGTCTAGAAGAAGCATTGCAAGTTACAAGCTTCATCACAAACTTCTGTTTGCTGCTGATTGTGGTTTCTTGCCAAGAGTGGGCAGTGGTCACTCGCCAGGAGTCATTTTCCATTGGCTACCTGTTCTTAAATCAGGGCCGGTGTTCGGCACAGTTTGCTAGTTTACCTGCTCAAGCACACCTGATTTAATGGTAACCCTGATTCCGGGGATAGGTGGCGAATTTGACTAGAGGAACAACCAAAATGTGCTGGGCACCTGCCCTCTAATGCCAGAGTTATGCACCCTTGCCTGAAATGATTAAACCAGGAGCAGCACCTTTACCTTGATTGTTAAGAGGTTAGAATACGCCATCAGGGCAGCAGCACTACTACTTCTTCATTCTCTCATGTTGGACTTAGTAAACTCATTGCTGCAGTGACTTATCACCTCCTTGGGTGCTATTTAAGTGTTAGTACAAGACAGATCGGGAGACGCTCTTGCAGGGTAAAGGGATGAAGTTTGAGACTGAACTTCCATCACGTCTACTGGGCTGGTAAAGGGGGAAACTGTGCATTTCCTTGTTTCTTACGACAGGAGGAGACACCACAACTTTCTGGTGATCGGCTGCCCTCCAGTTTGTTTGGGGTATAAATTTGACAGATTGCACCATCTTACAAATTGCTATGTTAACAGTTTTGACCTACCTTTTCACTAACAAACACAGAAATCCAGTTTGCTTTGGGTTTGGAGAATCATACACATTTCCATGTGTACACTATTTAATGTACTCTTATCGTCAACAGAACAGTTGCACCCAGTAGGAGGTGTGGGAGTGCAGTGCTGTTGGGAAGGAAGATAAAGGAGACCAGGAACAATACCTGATGATAAATTTAGACTGATATGATCAATATTTATTGAGCTACACATACAGAAGTCTGTCTCTCAGTATAGTGTTGGGCCGCCATGCTTGCTAATGCACCATGCCAGACGTTTCGGCATGGAGTTATAGAGGTTCCTAATGGTGTCCTGTGATAATCCATCCCATGCAGCTTGAACATCCTCACACAGTTCCTGCAGATGGTGCGGTAGGGGTGGAGGTGGAGTGACACCAGGCCTTCTAGACACGTGGCATCAAATCAATCATCTTGGCGCTGACCACGGTGCCTCCACATGGATTCGCTGGTCGTCTCCATCAAGACTAAAGCGGGACTCGTCACTGAAGATGACCCGCTGCCATTCTGAGTCACTCCATGACAGTCTGGCACGACATCATTGCAGTCTTTGCTGAGTCTATGCATGTAGTCCTACGTGGTGCAGCCGTCTGCCAATGGTGCTAGCACTAACAGGATGAGTCATGGAGGGCATCACTGCTCGCTGAATGTCCACAGTCGGGGCTGTTAGGTCAGTCAGGCACAAGGATAAGCATACGTTTCACAATGTCAAACCGACACACCACGTTTCATTCCTGTTGGCTGATTTCCTCTGGGTACAACTATTTATGCAACTATTTTTTTAATGGATGGCAAAAATTCATAGTTCAACGAAAGACCTACAAATCAGGTGAACACTGCTTCTTATGGCAACAGCCAACAATGGGCTCAGTATATTAGTTATGCTGGAATGAGTTATTTATTTTTCATTGACTCCAAGTATTACACACTACAATAAAACATAGACATAAACCTTGGAACAGACAGTCATGTGAACTGAAATTTTTTATGTCTTGTTCATCTTCCATGTAATGACTTAAGTGGTTACACCCAGCATTTGTGAAGCGATAACACACAGTGCAGTAATGCCAACAGCCTTTTTATCCATTCAGATAAGCTGGGATTATCTTAAAGACCTTATTTAGCCAAAATCAAAGGGAGTGTTGCAGCACGTAGACACCGTCAACAAAGACCCCTATCCTCAGATTCGTATCGGGCATGGTATGAAATTTAGCCCAGTCTAAAATTACATTAGCCTAAATATTTGATATGCTGGAAGAAGTAGATTTCCAGTCCCAGATTAAAGTGGCTTCAATGCAAGCAAAGTCATTCAGAGTGGTGAAATGCTCCAGTCCAGAGAAGCTTACAGAGCCAGAACAGTGGTGGCGAATGGAACCAGACGTCCACTTTGAAAAGCTCCCTCAGGGAGGGTTATTACATCAGACGGTTATGAATGCGCTGCTGCTTGCTGCCTGTTTGTTATGCTGGTTTTGTGATGAGGTTTTGGGCCAAAATGTCTTTTTAACCCGTTTATTTTAAGCCGTTCATGGCGGAGGGATACATGCAGGGTGTTGTACGGCAAAATAGTCCATACAAAAAATAGTAATTCACTTGTGACCAAAAAATGTATCTAATAGTGTGTAATACCTCCATGAGCACGACTAACAGCTGAGATTGGATTTGGAATGTACTGAACACAAATCTGGATGTAGGCCACAGCAATGTTCAGACACTCTTACATCATAGAATTGTGCAGTTGGGCCAGATTTGGTGGACGCCTTCCCTGGCACAGTTCTGAGGAGAGTTTCCTGTAGACTGGGATTTTATCCCAGTAGACCCGTATGACCATACGCTTCCATACCCCTGCAGATTCAGCTACTTCCTTCACACTGTGGTCTTTGGCCACGCCCACACGCAGTCACTCCTTTCAGCCAATCATTACCATCTGCCTTGAAGCGTTTTCCACACATGGAACAAGACATTCCCTGCACTGTAGCACCTCTTCCCAATCTATGGATCCCGTCATTCACACCCCTCAGGGATTTGTAGCCCTATCATCCTCGTGCAGCGCCATCTGAAGGAGCCTGAAGGTACTACCACCCTAAACATGCAAGGTGACTCTATTTTTTTTACTTTACATTAAAGCACTCTGACTGTGATGTATGACTATATGCATTGCTATGATGGGATTTTCGATCAGTGGAATTGGGTCTAAGCTCAAACTAAAAGGGCCTGTGATCATGCTAAAGCTAGTGCTATGATAAAATCTAAAGCTGATAGTGAAGCTAATAGTAAAAGGTCTTAATGAGCGGAACTATTAAACCTCTTCACCCAAATTCAAGTTTGGCCACATTTTTCCAGCCCTCAGTCGAGGTCATCTGCTTAAACAGACACATGGCCGCGTGACCTGTGGCCGGTAATCCTTCTTATAGTGAGCATGTTTGGACTCCCCCTCCCATAACTGCTGGTCAGTGATCCTGAAATACTAATATTACCCTTTTCTGCTTTCTGGCCCTTTATTAAAGTTCTCGGCTTTTTTTCTTGCCTCTTTGGGCCTGATGCCCACAGACGAAACGCACCACCGGCTTAGGGTTAAAAGTTCATGCCCAGCACATGGACCCCCCCCTCAAAAGGCTGGTTGCACTAAATGAGACGACAGGCTGGTCGAGAGAGAGAGAGCGAGAGCGAGAGAGAGAGAGAGAGAATGTGAGAGAGAGAGAATGTGAGAGAGAGACAGAGAGAGAGAGAATGAGAGAGAGAGAATGAGAGAATGAGAGAGAGAGAGAGAGAGAGAGAGAGAGAGAGAATGAGAGAGAAACAGAAAGAGAGAGATGTAGAGAGAGAGAGAGAGAATGAGAGAGAAAGAGAGAAACAGAAAGAGAGAGATGTAGAGAGAGAGAGAATGTGTGAGAGAGAGAGAGAGAGGGAGAGAATGTGAGAGAAACAGAAAAAGAGAGAGAAACAGAAAGAGAGAGAGAGATGTAGAGAGAGAGAGAATGTGTGTGTGAGAGAGAGAGAGAGAATGAAAGAGAAAGAGAATGTGAGAGAAACAGAAAGAGAGAAAGAAACAGAAAGAGACAGAGAGGGAGATGGAGGGAGAGAGAGAGAGAGAGAGAGAGAGAGAGAGAGAGAGAGAGAGAACGAGAGAGAGAGAATGTGAGAGAAACAGAAAGAGAGAGAAACAGAAAGAGAGAGAGAGAGATGTAGAGAGAGAGAGAGAATGAGAGAGAGAGAATGAGAGAGAAAGAATGTAAGAGAAACAGAAAGAGAGAGAGAAACAGAAAGAGAGAGAGAGAGAGATGTAGAGAGAGAGAGAGAATGTGTGTGTGTGAGAGAGAGAGAGAGAGAGAGAATGAGAGAGAGAGAGAGAGAGAATGAGAGAGAGAGAATGCAAGAGAAACAGAAAGAGAGAAAGAGACAGAGAGAGAGATGTAGAAAGAGTGACAAAGAGGACAGGGAGAGAGAGTCTGGGAGAGAGAGAAGTGAGAAAAGAATGAGAAAAAAAAAGTAAAGAACGGAGATAGAGAAAGACAGAAAGCTGTTGTGGAAACAGAAAAAAGAATGAAAATGAGAAACTGAAAAAAAGACAGAAGGAGACAAATGAGACAGAAGGGGAGACAAAAAGAAAGAGAGAGAGGAGAGAGAAATGAGACGGAAGGGGAGATGGGGAGAACGAGAGAGAGCAAGAAAGAGGGGACAGAGAAATGAGACAGAGGGGGGCAAAGAGTGTGAGAGAAAGATAAAGAAAGAAATGAGAGAGGGAAAGTGAGAAAAAGAGAGGGGGAAAAGGAATAAGCCTAGACAGAGAGAGGGAGACAGAGACAGACAGAAAGAGAGAGACAGAGAGAGAGTAAGGAAGAAATAGTAGAAAAAAGGGGGAGAGAGAAAAAGAGAGGGGAAAGGAACGAGACAAGAGGGGAAACAGAGAAAGAGGAAGAGAGAAAGAGAAACTAGACAGAGAGAGAGAGAGAGAGAGAGAGAGAGAGAGATAAAGAGAAACTAGACAGGAGGAGAGAGAAAGAGAGAGACAGAGAGAGAGAGAGAGGAGTCTAAGTGGCAGATTGAGAGTATGTTATGCAATAGGAGTGGGTGGCGCTGGGCGGACGGCGGGCAGACAGTGGCACTCTGTGTGCGTGTGTGCTGGGAACGGGCTGATCCGGAGGCGTGGGAGCAGCAGAGGGAGGGCAGGTCCTCCACCTTTTATCTCTCCACACAGGGGAAAGAGGGACAGCGCGGGGCGAGAGAGGTACAATTACAGCTGAGAATGGACTCGTGAGCTCTGCCACGTTTCACAGCAGCGGCAGCAGATCGCACGCGCAGTGGAGAACCTGTTCTAAAGGTTCTCCTGATTAGCACATTAAAGGGGGAGTCCACCAATATCACCAAATTTTCTCCCAGGTGGGTTAGGAGTGAAACGGTTAACTGTGCTGAAACGTGCAGACTCTGATTTCTTTCCAGTGGTGGTGATGGGAACCCGGAGTCACCAAATGCTTGCTGTGCTGTACAGCGTTCCACATGTACCTTAACACCATGGATACATTACGAGCAATGTGTTGTTGGCCACAGATGTGTCTCATAACTATTATAAAACAATATCTCAGATATCGGATGATGAACCGTTCCATGGGGGAACTTTTTCAAATGTATCCGAGGTCTGGTTCCCATCACCAGTACTGGGAACTATTCCGGCAGTGATGTCCTCCATGAGACATCCTGTTAGTGCCAGCACCATTGACAGACAACACCACGTCAACGTCGCCAAACACTGCAATGGTGTCGTGCCAGACTGTCATGGAGTGACTCGGAATGGCTCGGAATATTGACCTGCATTTTGCAATATCATATTTCTCTGTGATTCCTTATTACACATGTTAGTGTAGTCTATCCCACCCACTTTAGCTCAGGAGGGCCTGAGAGAAGAGTAGGAGAGTAGAGCCG
Organism: Prochilodus magdalenae; assembly: GCA_024036415.1. Classification (NCBI taxonomy): domain Eukaryota; kingdom Metazoa; phylum Chordata; class Actinopteri; order Characiformes; family Prochilodontidae; genus Prochilodus; species Prochilodus magdalenae. The sequence continues at coordinate 107,468 of JAMWET010002773.1, read as the reverse complement.
GAGAGAAAACGTCTGCACAGTATCTGTACAAACATGTATATTACAAAAAGCTCATGTGGAATGAGGAACGTGAGTCCGGGGTTTGGAACCACGGCCCTATTATAAAGCAATATTCCGATTTGGTTCATTTATGTTTGAGTGGGAGAGATCCTCATATGCGCTAGATTTATTGTCCAGGAGACAGACAGACTTGCCACAAATCTCTGGATGTTTGTGTGGGAAGAGAGTTTTGAGGGAATACAGGCCAACAGTGGGGGTTAAAAGGGGAATTCCACCCATTTTTCAAAATTTACATAATATATATTTCAGTGGTTGAGCTGTCAACAAAGCCGGAGTCATTGTTACGCTGGTTTATAATTAGGAACGTTCACAGCAGCTTTATTATTATCCTATTAAGACAAGTGCCCTCAATAACCCAGACTGGGTTTGTTTATCTTTCTCAATAGCTGTATTGCTGATGTATTTCTCTGGAAATTAGTTTTGAGTTGAGTACAATTATTGTTATTGTTTTTATTATTATTATTATTATTATTATTATTGTTGTTGTTGTTGTTGTTGTTGTTGTTGTTGTCATTAATACTGGAGGGGTACCTGCACAATACGGCAAAATACCTTACAATTCAATAATATATATTCAATAATAAATGATATAGATGGTATATATATATATTATACATTTTTAATATTTAATTATATATATGTATATTTAAGAAAAAAAATATATAAAACATTTATTATATATATATATATAATTAATGTTCTATAATTAATGTTATATGTATATATATATTTAAATATAAATATCTTTTCTGTATATACATATATATATATATATACTTCGCACTGATGTAATCATACAGATCTTTTTTTGTTTGTTTTTATATCAGTGGAGTTCTCTTTCAATGCTTCCTCCTGATATTAATAACCATAACTGTGAGTTCAGGTTATTTAATCAGCTGATTCATTTCCATTCTGAAAGTATCCAACAATATAGGCAGCATGTAGCCTCTCTTACACAGGGATAGGAAACACAGACAGCTCCAGCTCTACATTCTGGTCTGTTGGACTGTGACCAGCGTGCACGCTTACCCACTCCTCTGTTGTAAATCGGTTTAAGGGGACAAAGACTCGGAATGTACTGACGACGAGACCTCAGGTTTGATAGGATTAGCGAGCGCTCTAAATGCAGACTTTGCCCATACATCGATTTCGATTTCGGCACCGTCGGAACGCCAGAGTGCTTTCAGAGTGTGTCCTTGCTAGAGAGTGCGCTCCTATAGCGTTTAAAGTGCATTAATAATCAATTTTATGGCCGCTGTCAGCTTCACCTCCGTTCTCACAGCAGCAGGCCCCTCGCTGGGCGTCACATCCACGGCCTCTCAAAGTTCTAAATCAAAGCTCAGGAGCCATGAATGACAATGTCCTTTTCTTCCCTCCTCTCTGCCCCCTGAAGAAGAAAGCAGTAGAGACCCCCACCCCAGCACTCTCAGAAGCAGTAGCTTGACACCCCCCAACCCCAAACTGTGTTTACAGCCTGGCTGAGGTCACTCACTTCAAGGTATCTCTCTTTAGAGCGTTGGCGGAGCTGGCGGGGGGGCTCGTGTTTCTCCTGCCCCGGTTCTAACCTCTCCCCATTCACACGGCCCGCGGCGACAAGGCCCTCCTCTGTCCTCCTGCGCCAGCACACAAAGTGCCCACAAGCCGACTCTGCCAAACGCTATTTGTTAGCCGCCGCTGCCACGGCACTGTCCGCTAACACAAAGCCAGGCCTTAAAAGCCTTCTGACACCCAGATCAGGGCAGCTGGGGGGGGATTCCAGCCCCCTCAGATCCGCTACCTGTTGCTATGGTAAACCCCCCCTTAAAACAGGGCCGCGTGCTTTGTAGGAAGCCCTGCTGCCTGGAAGTCTTACCTAACGTCTGAAGGAGTTACTCAAAGAAAGTTACAGCAGTCCAAGAAAAGGCCGGACAGCGAGGCAGGAAAGCAGTGTGTGACCGGAATAATAATAATCATAATCATAATAAAGGTCGTAATAATAATCACTGCTATAACTACATGGCTGTTACTGGATTCCCAGCTTCAAATGATCTGCTCCAAAAACGTTCTGGGAATATGCAGTGCAATGTTCCATTAATGTTTTCAGCAGGGCGGTTTCTTCTGGTTCCCAGAGTGTCCTTTCGAAAGGACGGAGAACACTGGGTAGCACTTTACTTTACAGATCGTTAATAAACAGGTTATGATATGGTCATTTTAGGGTAACAAACTGTATCTAATCATTAATGAAATGTCCATTATCTAGTTCTTACTAAATAATAAATCAGAAATTATAGTGAGTGTTAACAAGGCTGTTATTAAATATTAAAATAAATTCATAATTACCTGCTTATTTTATCGCTCATGTATCATAAGTGAGCGACTGTAGTGGTAACAAGGCGGTAATGTAATAGAAACACAATGGTAACAAGTTTTACTGGGTTTAATATTATATTCCCATCTTCTAGTCATTAATAAATGAAAATATATTTATTGTATCAGTGTTTAGTAATAAAATGATAAAACAAAACATGTTTTATTTACCTAAACTGACCCACTTATTTTATAGTTCTATATAAAAGTTATAGTTCTAGATAATAATAATTGAGTACATATATGAGAAACTTTACAGCAGAGGCCAAAACCAAATTTAATTTGAATGGAAGTCAATGGAACCAGACATCTTCCCAAGCTGTTTTGGGACATTTCTGTTGGTCCACTTTTCAAGAAAGTTCCACACAGTGTAAACAGTAGCTCATGTGATCAAATGAGGCATAGAAGTAAAAATCAGCAAAAATGGAGATACATGCTTTTCTCTGGAGGGCGATGATATATAATATATGATGTTAGAGTTATTAACCCAAAGTGAATGAAGTAGTTCTGCTGTGATTACCTGGTTTCTGTTTACCTGGTATTAGACTCATAAAATACAAACTCCCTGATTTCCATCTTGTTTCTTACTTACTACACGTCCATCAAGTCATACCATCAGTTCCAAAGGGTGTTGTGCTTCACATGTAGGCCCACCTATAGACACATACCGTTACCCAGGAGCAGGTAAGGTAAATCTATTCTATTACACTACTGCCTTCTTCCCACTACAGTCTCACGTATTACACAAGCCGGTAATTTCTGGGTAGGTACAAGTAGTTACTATTATTTCACCATCTCATAATGGCCTGGTTAACATTCACTACGATTTCTAAATTTGATATTTAGTATTAACGAGGAAACTGACATTTAATTAATGAGTAAATACAGTCTGTTAGCTTAAAATGATCATCTCACTACTTATTAGCGATCTGTAAAGTAAAACTGCTACCGAACTTTCTCTAAAGGCAGTCTGTCGTCCCAGGTCTTGGTTAGAACCGTAAAACAGGATCCGAATGTTGCGCTGGTAACGTTCTTTCTTCGTTATCATGTAACGTAATCTGTGGACTTGCTAACATCCTGATAACATCCTCTGAATGTTGCAGGTTATATGACCTTATAGGAACATTATCTGACATAATAAACATCTACACAACATTCTTTAAACGTTTCACATTAGCCAAGCTTTCTGCTAGCTGGGCAAGATTTAAGGGGCTCCACTAAGTTTCTGAACAATTCAGTGGCTGAGGGATTAAGTCGTTCAGTGTGGTTTGGTGGGAAACACTTCATTCTCAGAGAAACTTTGAGACAGTGCTGGTGATAGGAACCAGGGGTCAACAGGTCCAACCATTAAACACCACCAGTGAACCTACACTACACTCACAGATACATAACAGTGTAGAAAATAATGCAGCTTTTAAACTTAAAGAAAATAGTAAAGAATTGTAAAACACAGATCATTCATCTGCTTCCTAAATATTACAAGTTCAATGAAGTCAACCTATAAAGTTAGCAAGGCGAGGCGAGGCAAGGCAAGGCAAGGCAAGGCAAGGCAAGTTTATGTGTATAGCACCTTTCATACACAAAGGCAATTCAAAGTGCTTTACATGAAAGGGAGAACCTACACAGAAATAAAAAGCAAGAAAAAAAAACTAATTAATTAATATTGCTAATCATTAAATTAATAAAATTAATATTGCTAATCATTAAATTAATACAATTAATATCGCTAATCATTAAATTAATATTAACAATATCGCTAATCATTAAAATCATTAAATAGAATATAAATAAAAAACTCTGGCTCATTTTGTTTATTTATAAATATATACTATTTTATAATCTTTACTTTTTATTCTATAGTAAAGCGTCAAGATAAACATAAGCAGAGCCTCCTATGAAGACCCATGTCTAAACTTGTGACTGGTAGTGTACTTTCACCGCAGTGTTTTGCCTCACAGTGCCCTGAATGTACCGCTCCATGAATATATTCACATACACAGATTAAAATCCATTTTAAGCCAAAACTGCTTTTTAAACCAATCATAAAACAATGTCTGAGACACATCTGTTCATTTATGTAGCTACTTTCTGTGAGGGAGCTCGTAGAGGAGGATGTCTCCTTTTTACTACCACAGCCACCACCACTGCCACCAGTTCTCAAAATCACAGTGCAAATTCGATGATTTGTTTTTTTTGTTATTAAACACTTTTTTTTTTAAACGAAGATCATTAGGTTCAGCAGCGATAACACTACTACCCACCAGGAAGCTACCGTCCCATGTGGGAGACTGGGGTTCAATTCCTGGTCTGGGTGACTATGCTGTGCTACACCAATAATAGTCCTTGGGCAAGACTCCTAACACTACACTGGCCGACCTGGAATATGATTAACCTCGTAAGTCGCTCTGGATATGAGCCTCAGCTAAATGCCATAAATGTAAATATCAGAAATGTAGCTTTTAACTTTTATTATTTAAAAACTTTTTTTAGTTTGTTTTCTTTTGTTTTGCTGAATTAGCCAAAATAGATGTTCCAAAATCATATTGAGAAAAAATATATGTAGATTCGATTTAGTTCTATTCCAACTAAAGTACATATGTGCTTTAAGATTTTTGTCACTATGTAAGAAATACAATTAGAATTTTTGGGTTTTGGATTGTAACAGCATTGCTGGTAATTTGTTGTTGTTATCTTGTTCTTTTAAAAAAAAAAAAAACAATCAAACCAATCAAAAGTTTTAGCTACTGACAATATTATTTGGTTATATCTAAAGTTTGTATCATATTTATTTATTTATATTTACGGCATTTAGCTGACACTCTTATCCAGAGCGACTTACAAGCATATTCATATTACAGGTAGGCCCATGTAGTGTTAGGAGTCTTGCCCAAGGACTCTTATTGGTATAGCACAGCATAGTCACCCATACCAAGATTCGAACCCCAGTCTCCCACATGTGGTGGTGGCTCCTTGGTGGGTAGTGGTGTTATCCGCTGAGCTACACCAACCAACAATGTTTGTTTATTTATTTTCATTTTACACATGTACTCACATTATTAGTGAAAGGCTTACATACAGCCACTCATAGAAGACTTCCTGATGTTGATCTTAAAGCTTTACTGCAGAATAAAAGTGAAGACATCAAACTATAAACTAGCCCTCATGGAATTATACAGTCCACCTTAAAAACCTCCAGAGTGGAGCTTTACAGGAGGATGAACCAGCTTTCTCAACCTGCAGTGGAGCTGATAGAACAAGGTTTATTACTAAGCAGGTTTGGAGCGATTCTATTGGTCGGTCCCTCATGAATATTCACTAAGCTGAAAGGAGAGCTAGAGCTTTTACACTGTGCAGAAAAAGAGATCAAAGTTTTTACACCACTAAATATATATTAGAGGTGGAGATATGGAGGAGCATCATACTGTGTACATCAGGAGTAGATGGCCCATAGATCACCAACAACTTCCATTTAGATGGGTGTGTCTAAACTATTGACTTCATGATTTCATGATGACTGGACTCTAAAATGACTCGACCGTTATGTCAACATAACATAAGAATGGGAATGCCATAAAGTATATCCCACAAAGTTATAAAGGGATCTGAGGCTTGTCCTTATAATGTGTCCTGCCAGGCTTAGCTGTGAGCTGGGTGATTTAGGTAGTGAGGGTGCTTTACTTCGTCACTCCGCAGCAGGCCTAATCACTACTGCAGATAGCGGGGCAGCGAGGGCCGCTCAGCCGGCTGCAAAAACAGCGGAGTGCTGAGTGCAGGCGGGCCGTGGGCTTCGGCAGGCCTCTGTGTGAACACCCTCTGTAAACATCCCTCAGCACTGCGCCATTCTCACGAGAAACTGTCCCCCGACGTCACGGCCCTCTGCGGGGCGGCTCACGACTTCCACAGAGGGCCGAAAAATCCCCCTGAAGAGTTCCCAGAGCGTTTCTTTTTTTTTTTAGGCCGTGCTGCTAATTTTAGAGCCCCTCTGGTTAACTGAGGTCAGAGGTCAGGCTAACATTTCAAATGCAATACAGCCCCTCCGGTTAAAAATAGCAGCCCGGGACAATGCTGAGAGAGATGAGCGGTCAGCAGGCCCGTGTTCCTCTGCAGTGCCGGCCGTTTGTCTGTTTTGTGCTGCCAGAGGAGGATGGGGAGGAACGATGTGTTTCCTGTAAATAAAAGGAGGTGCGCGGCTATCATTGTTTTGACAACGGAAGCCCTGTGGATGTTTTTCTTTCTCTGACATTCGTCACGTCTACCTGTGAAAAGAGGCATTCCCATTCATGGGGGTGCAGGGAATTGGCCTGATTCCCAAGTTGAAATGAGACTCTCCATTAATCGGCCCTCTTGCATGGAGGCAAGTTGCAATGGAGGCTGATATAACACGGTTATAGACCAATTCTATCGGGCTGTCCATCATGAATATTCACTAAACTGAAAGGGGAGCTAGAGCTTTTAAACAAAGATGCTAAATTGGCCAATAGGTACGAGTGTGAATGTGAATGTCTGTGTGTCTGCTCTGTGACGGACCAACGGCCTCCCCAGGGTGTTCCTACCTTCTGCCCAATGAGCCCTGGCATAAACTCCAGCACCTCTTGCGACCCAGAAGGATAATTACTCTAATGTTACAAAAATGACAAACTGAGGTAAATGGTTTTTAACCAATCTGTTGACTGTCTAAACCCTATAGGCCTTATTTTGTTGAGAGCTGATGTTCCACCCCTAGTTAATTTAACACATTCGCTACATGCAACCTAAACCTGCTATCATTCTGCAAATATCTGCACTTTTTAAACAAATTATGAAAGTATAAAATATTACAAGTATTACATTTGCCTTTATTTTTAAAGGACATTTTCTGTGGACATTTTTTTATCAAAGATTAATAACCATAAATGTAACAAATAAGGTTTGGCCCGGTCCTGTTGTCCAGGGAGTATGCTCCGCCCCTGCCGTCCTTATCAGGCAGGAACTGCGAGGGTCCGAAAGCTTCAAGACCCGGCAAAGCCAACCTATGGCAAAGACTCCTTGGTTTTTTTAAACTTGTCGTCCTTTAAAGTGTAGACCTTATAGATATATATAAATAAAAATTATATATAAATGAGAATTTTAAAAAATGTATATATATATATAAAAGCAAAATATATAAATATAAATAAATAAATATATATATATATAATTTTTTACAAATGTAATAATTTAAAGTAGTAACTTAAGTATATAACTTATAAATATATATATATATTACAAAAAATATTTATATAATTTATCATTTATATTAGTAAGTAAATAATTTCAAGAAGTAACTTAAGTGGCAAACCTATGGCAAAGACTCCTTTGTTTTTTTAAACTTGACATCCTTTAAAGTGTAGACCTTATAGAAGATTAAATATCATTTTCCATCACTGTTGCTTATATATATATATATATATATATATATATATATATATATATATATATATATATAAATTAATAAAAAAAATATATATATATATATAAAAGCTAAATATATATAAATATATATAAATAAATAAATATATATAAAAAATTTTTTTACAAATGTAATAATTTAAAGTAGTAACTTAAGTATATAACTTAGGTATATAACTTATATATATATATATATATATATATATATATATATATATATATATATATATTACAAAAATATTTATATAATTTATCATTTAAAGTAGTAAGTAAGTAATTTTAAGTAGTAACTTAAGTGGTACTTCAGTGCCCTTATAGTATACTCATACTAATAGAGTATACTAAATATAGAAGTATATAAGTATACTCATTTGCATATTATTATGTATTAGAAATGCACTTTAAAGTGTACTTAAGTATATTTAAGAGTAAATCTTAGTGGTGTCTCAAAATAGCAGAGTTAACTACACATAGTTCTCCTACATATACATATATTTTAATATCACTAATGAATAAATTTAGCAGATTATGTACATAGTCATTGAAAAAAACACACTTCCAGTAAATTCATCACGAGAGGGAGGAAGTACACCAACTGCTTTTCTCCTGGGCTGAAATGTGCAGAAGTGTGTTCTTTAAAAAATCAACAAAACATGTTGACTAAATGTTTGTAGAAGCAGAAATGAGGTGGTCATATTTCTATGTTGCATTCAAATGCTTTGAAAAAGCTTTACTTATAAATACCACTCTTTACAATGAGGTTAAAACTGACTCCAGTCTTCCCTCATGCCATGCCGAAGCTAATCACCCATCACCAACGGTACATGTGTGCTGCATCAGTGGCACATCCTTCCTGTTGCGTGGCTCAATCAGGGCTGATGCAGCTCCCTGGAAGAGTATGCATTGTCTACATCATCCAAACAGTGTGTAGGCTACTCCAGGAAAGAGCGTGGCGAGGAAGCGTTCGGACACAGGTGGACGAGCGTGACCTCAGCGATGAGGGCTGAAAGTGTGTCATCAGTGTTCGACCGTACTGTATTTAGCAGCGAGACTCTTCTGGGAGGAAGGCGCTCATATCCCCCTCTGCACCATAATTAGAGATACAGCGTCCTTCCTGGCCAGACAAGTTTCCCAAAAAAGCCGTTCTGCGAAGGTGCTGCCTCGGACTTGTGTCAGGTAAATGAAAAAGCCAGCTGAATCTAAAGCACATTGAAGGGGAATTCCTCCACATGTTCCACCAGAGTTCAATCTTTAAGATGTAAACAGAGTGACCTGAAATGCTCCGGCCTAGAGTTCACAGTGGTGGTGATGGGAACCGGACGTCTGAAAGGTTTAAAGGGGAATTCCACCATTCCACCTCCACCTGTTTTGACATTTGATCTCCGACATTCTCACTTCACACCAAACCACTCTGACGGATTTTACATCTCAACACTTCATTCATTCATTCATTCATATTCTACGCTGCTGATCCTTTGGGGTAGCAGGGGGATGCTGGAGTCTATCCCAGGGCTCAATGGGCGAAGACAAGAAACACCATGGACAGGCTGCTAGTCTCACAGGGAGCTACACTCACACCTACGGGGCTATTTAGCTTCTCCAATCAGCCTGACTGTATGTTTTTGATGGTGGGAGGAAACCCTCACAGACACGTGGAGAACCTGCAAACTCCACACAGGAGAGACCCCGGAACACCAGGACCCGAACCTGGGTCTTTCTTCTGAGGCAGCCGTGGTACCCACCCCACCACTGTGCTGCTCCTCACCTATTTACTCAACCGCTTTCTTCTTCTGGAAGACGGATGTGCTGGAGCTTAACCCAGCTCTCAATGGACGAGGGGTGATGCTGGAGTCCATCACAGAGCAGGCACACAGACATCCACTCTCACTCTCACCCAGGCGGTCTTTAGCATCTCCAATTCATAGACTGCATGTCTTTGGACTGTATGAGAAAACCAGAGGACCTAAAGGAAACCCACAGAGACAGAGGGAGAAGGTACAGGGAAAATGCAGAAAGGAACCCGGATACCCAGGCAGGAAATTAAACCCAGGCTCTTTTTGCTGTGAGGCAACAGCACTACCCACTATCTATCTATCTATCTATCTATCTATCTATCTATCTATCTATCTATCTATCTATCTATCTATCTATCCATCCATCCATCCATCCATCCATCCATCCATCTCTGTCTGTCTGTCCATCTATCTATCCATCTCTGACTGTCTGTCTATCTATCTATCTATCTATCTATCTATCTATCTATCTACTATCTATCTATCCATCCATCTCTGTCTGTCTGTCTATCTATCTATCTATCTATCTATCTATCTATCTATCTATCTATCTATCTATCTATCTATCTATCTATCCATCTATCCATCCATCTATCTCTGTCTGTCTGTCTGTCTAATCTATCTATCCATCTGTCTATCTGTCTGTCTGTCTGTCTGTCTGTCTGTCTGTCTGTCTGTCTATCTATCTATCTATCTATCTATCTATCGATCTATCTATGAACACGCTGCCTGTTTGGGAATAAATTTGAGATTAATTATTAATGAATTGATGGTTGAGTGGGACATGCAGGGTGCAAGATCTTATCATCAACATTACATGTCAGAACTGGTGGTGTTGGGTAGTTACCTATACTGCAACATAGATGTTGGGTCTCCTGGTTCCCATCCCCACCACTGTATAGAAATCAGTGCCAGCAAATCTACATTTCACACCAAGCCACGCTGAATGACTGTCCACCTCTCAACCCAGTTTACCATGCTGCTCCATATTATAAAGCTCCATTGTAGACCTACCCAGAGATGATCTCACTGAAGATGATTTACAGCATCCTCCAGGAATACAGTGCTGTTCAACCTAAGCACTGTCTGCTGCATCTGCATTGAGCAATCGCTCCCTAAAGACAATCATGTCGTCTTCTTCCTTGTACACATTAAAAGAAGAGAAACCCCACTAACAGAGGTCAAAGGGCAGCTGCCGACTTCTATTATGAGTGTGTTTAGCTTGGCTTTGTGACTACATACAGAGGGACATGTCAAAATGGTTTAACTGACTTCACTGTACACATGCAGCCCATAGAGATCATGCAGGAGAAAGGCTCACAGACACTACAGAAACATTGTACACGGCACGTCAAGGACAAGAGTCAGACCTGACAACAACCGCCAAAGACGGGAGAATAAAAACAGCCCGACTCTGTAAGCGCTTGAAGAGTAGCGAATGGGTTTGGGGCACCATGTGACACTCCGTATCAGAGAATGTTTCCATATTTAAGATAACATCAGATTCCCACAGACATTCGCAAAGCACAAGACTCGTACGCTTTCAACTTCAGCTGATGAGGTCATTAGATGAGAGGAGGCCAAAGCGAAGGCCACCTTTCATTTGTGGTCTCAAAAACAAATAAGGAGTTAATGTATAATAGTGAGGCTATGTAATATAATAGTAATCAGCAGTAGGAAAGCAAGCAAAGAAGAAAACATGCTGTAAAAAAAAGGTGTTTAGTAAAAATCCTGAAGCTCAAAGAGTAAACACAAACAAAACTAGAAAAGTGCATTTCCTGAAGGAAACCTGGGATGGTTGCGCAGCTTGCTCAGTAAGGAACGAGGGATGAGTAAACGAGTGCGGGTCGGTATGGTTGTGAATTAGTGTTTGAGGACCTGCCCTTAGTGAGTATGGGAAGTTTGGTGGCTCTCGGGCGAACGGGAACGTTACTGCTTGGTTTGGGTCGAAAATGGGACTGGGGAGGAACTCTATGGGGAGTCAGTAACGACTTGCCCTTAGGTGTATGAATAAAAACAGCCGGCTGACAGATGGAGAGAAACGAGGGAGTAAATGTAGGAGTGTAGAGGAGTCAGTATGGCTGTGGATTAGTGCTTGGGGACTTGCCCTTAGTGTGTATGTGAAGTTTCGCGCCTCTCGGGTGAACGAAACAGCCGGCTTTAGAGGGGTCCAAAATGACTGGAACTCTATGGGAGAAACGAGGGATGTGAAACAAAAAGGAGAAACGAACGAGTGCGGGTTAATCCAACACTGTATTCCTGCTCAGGCTGTGCCCCTAGCCAGTGTATCCGATTTGGTGTCTCTAGGTCCAGCGGAAGTGGGTTAGATAGGCACGCGTTTTTCGATCCTATTCATTCTCTATGGGGAAAAAATTCCTTCCTACTCGGAATCCGAACATCCAATCAAAAAGCTGTAACAAGCCCATATCAGCATGTCATACCGGACAATCTGGGGTTGGAATGGAGTCGATATCTCGAAAGCTGCGGGACGAGTTAGTCAGCGATGAAACAGGAGAAAAAGAAAAACTGAATTACAGTACAGTTGTGTTGCAGTGCGCAACCATAAAAACTCCAAAGAACTCCAATAAAACACTGTAACTTCATTATAATAAGTAAACACCTGTCCAAAAGTTTGAATTCAGATGTTTGTTTATATTTCACAAGAAATGCTAGCAAGAAGCCAATGCTAACCATTTTCCCAAACAAGGTAGCTTTAGTATCAGTGATGTTTGTAATAATAAAAACAACAACAACAATTAAACACCGTTAACTTATTGTTACATGAATACCATTTTTTCCTCCTCTAATGACCTCTGCACCTCTTTTTTTCTCTTTCACTAATTGCTTTTTTAAAACGCAAATTCAAGGACAAGAAACATTTACAGATTCAAATACTAAAACAACAAATACCTAACAGTCTTATAAACGTAAATCAGTACACAAACAAAATAAAGTTTTAAGTAACATACATCAAAAGAAAGAAATAGCAAATAAATGCATATATATTATATGTAGCAAAATATATATATATAATGTATATAATATATATGAATATATATTTTAAAAAATAATAATAATAAAAAGAGGGGAATTAATGAATTCCATTTTTGTACAATGTGTGCAAAAGTTTGACTTTAATGGTTTATTTATATTTACCTAGTAATGCTAGCTAGAAGCCAATGCTAATATATATATATATATATATATATATATATATATATATATATATATATATATATATATATATATATATAGATATATATATATATATAGATATAGATATATATATATCAATCCACTGGCTTAATAAAGACAGATCTATCTATCTATCTATCTATCTATCTATCTATCTATCTATCTATCTATCTATCTATCTATCTATCTATCTATCTGTCTGTCTGTCTGTCTGTCTGTCTGTCTGTCTCTATCTATCTATCTATCTATCTATCTATCTATCTATCTATCTATCTATCTATCTATCTATCTATCTATCTATCTATCTGTCTGTCTGTCTGTCTGTCTGTCTGTCTGTCTGTCTATCTATCTATCTATCTATCTATCATCTATCTGTCTATCCATCCATCATGGCCCAGGGGATCATGCAGGGCGTTGTGAAAAAAAAAAACAGTCCCCAGAGAAAATATCACTATAGTCAGATTTTCCAGTGTTTTATCATCATCAGCATTCCATAGTTATAACACGTGCAGACTGACTGGTGGTTTAGAAAGTAAATACAAGGTCTATGTGTGTGTTGTAGACATGGTGACCCTGGTTCCCATCACCACCACTGTAAACAAATCAGATTTCCCTTCAGTCATTTCAGATCAAACCACCATGTTTACATCTCAACCGCCAAATTACCATCAACCCAGAAATCCCCTTTAACTAAAACGAGGCTCGGAGGAAGTACATGGATCGTTTTTGAGCAGGAATGTATCGCCACCTTGTGATGGACGTAGGCCAACGCCGGTGTTGAGCGGACACGTTGCTCCTATCCAGCAGGGGGCGCTGGCGGTCACTGTGAGCTATTGCGACGTGAGGCGAGAATCAGAATGGACAACATGCTGCAGTTCATGAAGCTAGTAGGGCAGCTGAAGGTAAACATCCCTCAGTAATTCCGGGGAACGACTAGACAACGATGGTCTCTTAGTGTTCCCTTAATCGTGGATGTGTTTATTTGTTTTTGGTTGTTTTTTTTGTTGTTTTTATTTTATTTTTCTGGTTTAATATATAATTCGGGTTACTGCTCGAGGTGGTTATGGAACTAACCGTCGACGTTTGTGAGGTTTCCCTCCTTCTGCACAAAGAAACACCAGCTTCAACTTCACTTTATTAGCTGAACAGTACGTGTGAAGCTATGGTTTGGGAGAGCTCGACGTTTAAGGAGAGCTAGTTGCTGTTATGTGCTACAAGTTAAGTAACTGGCAGCAATGCATCCTGGGAATTGTAGTTTTTTGTTTTTACCCCACTTACTCAGGACTGCGGGTCTGAAACGTGTCACTTTTAACCCTACAGTGTAAAAAGTTTCAGAACTGACGTCCAGGGAAAAAAGTGATTAATAATTCCCAATCAAGATAATTAATAATTAATAGTATTAAATTACATTTCGTTGGTATCATATTTAAATACCAAAAATATAAAACACTTATTGTGGTCTTATACTTGATATATTTTTCACACTCCAGTCAGATTCCCTGCTTGGAAAAATACCGCTAGGACCTTTTTACTTTTTAATGGGAATTGGCTTGATGGTTATCCTTAAGAGCCCTCTAGGTTTACTGTGGGACACCATTAGCTCCTAGAGCTGAGTATTGGCATGAACTTGGTAATATGATATGTATCACACTACAAGGATTATGATTCAGTATACTGCAGAATTTTGCCATCTTGTATCATCATGCTGACATTGCACTTTTGAAAATAAAATGTTAGCTTTCCTTTTACAGTATACAAAAACACACCAGCATATGCATGGGTTTGCTAATGCTCACGTTAGTGGTGCACACTAATGCTGTGTGTTTACGGAAGTGTATACTGGTGAACGATACTGCTGTTTAGTGTCAGACTGTGGAATGAATTTCAGTCTGACACAAATATTTGTTTTCTATTGATTGAAAATTGACAGTACCTTTTTGAGAGATAGTACAGTATCACAAAACCCAGTCTTGTTGATTTAATCTCTTCTTATACCAGATCAGAATATCGTTTCATTAGATCCAATGTTCAAATGACACTGGGAATCAGTCCTGGAACACCTACAACCCTGTACAGTGCTTTGTACAGTTACTGTGTCATAACAAAAGGGCAGATCATTTTTCTGGTGAAAAAATGAATTAAATTCAATAGTTAAATCACCAGGCAGAAAATAGCAAAACCTCTTCTTTTTTTTAAGGCTTCTCAATAAAACAAGCTCAAATTCACAGCTTTTATGCTGGAGTGATCACATGACTTCTCCTTGTCCCTCCCAAATATCTGGACTTTTCCACCAATATTTCCAAACCACACTCCCTTATACAGCCAACTGTATAGCATTATTCCAAACCGTCTGTCCAAATTACATTGTTTCTTTGGTTATCATTTTGCATGATACCTGACGTCATCATTTGTCCTTCACCTGAAAGCCTCCATTATTTCCAAACTACAAAATAGCTATTCATGACCAAGGCCTAATCAGACCCTTATACACTTATTTATTACTTTGATTCATCAGTGACATTCTTCACAGTATACGGTTATAACTGGGTCCCTCTGCGTATGTGTTTCTCCAGGGAACTGGCCTTGAGCAAACCTGCTCAGTTTCACACAACAGTACAACTTGTAACATTCTCAGGCCCTCACACACACCCCCACACACAGGTACAGGACTGTATGTGTACAGGGAGAGCCACACAGCATAGTATGATTAATTATGATCAAGCCATCTGTTATTTAAGTGAATCTGTAAAATCACTGAACAAACCTCAACTATTTTAACAGAACCTTTAAATTTTTATTTATTTATTTATTTATTTTTTGTTTCGGAGGTTCATACACTGTGCATGAGAAGTAGCTCTGCCTTTCTGTTGTTTAAAAAGTTCGCAGAGTCTCAGTTTGTTTGTTTGCTTGTTTCAGCGTGTGCCACGCACCGGCTGGGTGTACAGAAACGTGGAGCGTCCTGAGAGCGTTTCAGACCACATGTACCGCATGGCAATGATGGCATTAACGGTGCAAGACACCAGTATAAACAGAGAGAGGTAGGTTGGTGTTCTCTGTATGGTGTAAAGGGCAATTTCAGTGACTTTTCAGAATTTCTACCTGACTTATCTTTGAGGCTACTAGCTCAGATCTTTAGTTTGACAGTGGTGGTAATAGTAACCAGAGGTCTGAAAGCTGAAATACATATTTATTTCCTATTCTGAATTACATGCGCGTGTCTTTATATCCAGTGTTGGTAATGCTATAATAGTGTCAGATCTAAACCAATATATATCTGTACATTCAAAGCTTAAAATAGCAGCTTAAAAATTTTTGATGGTACTCTGACTTATCTCATAAGGGTAGTGGTACAAATGGAGTGACTCAGAATGGCAACGGGTCATCTTGAGTGACGAGTCTTACTTTTGTCTTGGTGGAATGACCAACAAATCCGTTTGTGGAGGCATCGTGGTCAGATGAACGGGTTGTTGTCATGTGTCACACGTCCAGAAGACCTGGTGTCACCCCTCCTACCCCCCCCACACTGACAGACAGGGGTGTACAGCATGACATGCAGTTATGTAAAGGGGAGTCGGATTCTGTAC
Organism: Prochilodus magdalenae; assembly: GCA_024036415.1. NCBI lineage: Eukaryota > Metazoa > Chordata > Actinopteri > Characiformes > Prochilodontidae > Prochilodus > Prochilodus magdalenae. The sequence goes on along the minus strand of JAMWET010002773.1, from coordinate 91,063 downwards.
CGTAAGCCCCTACTGATGTCCATAAGCACCCCAAAGCCCGAGTTGTGTTTACAGACAGTGGTGTAAAAGTGAAATACACCCCGCGACTCCAGGGGGGCCCAAACAGCAAGAAAGCCCAGTTCCTGCATGGTACCAAGACTAAACCTGTCTTAGCTTTCCATCCCGCATAATCATTAAATGACACTGTTTGTGAGGGGCTCTTATAGGCATTCAAACGTTCAGATGTCTGTTTCCCATCACCTCCGCTGTGACCACTAGTGACTATATGTCTTATATGAAGTCACTCTGAATTACATTGTTAGTTCAGACATTCAGATACAGATATTATTCTTTTTAGATATTTTATTTAATTTCTCCTTCATAGTGAGAGAGTGCACGGACAATGAACTCGGGAGTCTAAATCAGTCTAAGGCTCTTCCATTATGTTTGGTAGGAGAGTGTCTACAACTAAGCCACTTAGTGGTTGGTGTAGCTCAGCGGAGAAGACCACTACCCACAGTAGAGCCAACACCACACGTGGGGAGACTGGGGTTCGAATCCCAGTCTGGGTGACTGTGCTGTGCCACACCAATAAGAGTCCTTGGGCAAGACTCCTAACACTACATTGGCCCACCTGTAATATGATTAACCTTGTAAGTCGCTCTGGATAAGAGCGTCAGCTAAATGCCATAAATGTAAATGTATCTCTCTGACTAATGAATCCACCATCCTGTACACCTCATATTGTGCCATAACAGGGCTGGAAAGATCAGTTTGTCTGATATAGTGGTATAAAACCACGTGTGAATCAAAAGTCTAAAGCTGGATTCGCTGTGGTCAGGTACGCAATGGTTATTTGAGTTACAGATGACACCTGGGTGAAGGTGGATTCCTTTAAGGAGGGTTGGTTACGTCTGTGGTTGGGCAGGCGATGCTACGATGTCGTTGTATAACCTGCAGCTCATATACAACTTCCTTCTTGTGTTTATTATATCCCATTTCAGGTGCATGAAGCTCGCCTTGGTCCATGACTTAGCTGAGTGTATTGTGGGGGACATTGCTCCGGCCGATAATGTTAGCAAGGCAGAGAAGCACAGAAGAGAGAAGGTTCCTTTTGGTTTTGTTTTATTTAAGTGTATCTTTGTTTTGCATATATAAACTTATGGATAGATGGGTGACACTCCAGATGTTAACAGCTGACCTTTGATTTAGTTTGCTCTTATTGTTTCTTATGCTCTTTCAGGAGGCAATGGTTCGCATCACTGGTCTGTTAAGTGAAGATCTGCGTAAGGAGATGTACCAGTTGTGGGAGGCAAGTGTAAAAACACAGATTTGATGTATAGAAATCTCCATTGAATTTGCTGTTGCAATATTATGAGCCAGAAACTTCAATTTTCAGAGCTTCTTGCAGCTCCACCTTATAGACGTGCAGTCTGACTAGCAGTTTGTCAGTTTACCAGACTCCTTCTACCCCCTTATTGAAAACAGGGACCACCAGTGACCAGATATAGTGTGGGTGGTTTGTCCATGCTCAGCACAGCAATGACGCTCCCGTGGTAGTGTGTGTCGTTAAAGCTCTGTTTGTCACCCTAAAGGAGTATGAGACCCAGTCCAGTTCTGAGGCCAGGCTGGTGAAGGAGTTGGACCAGCTGGAGATGATTCTACAGGCCCATGAGTATGAAAAGCTGGAGGGAAGGCCAGGCAGACTGCAGGAATTCTTCACCTCCACTGAAGGTTGGATCCCATTCTTCATATTTCATTCCCGAATTCAAGCTTCACGTTCAAGCCAGGTGTAAGGCGACTGACGATGGTGTTGTCAATCAGCAAGAGTTTCATTATGTTGCCATTGTTCATTAAGTAAGGTGGATGATTTAAACATCCACATGTCTGCAGCTTTATGGTGCACAACAGTAATTCTCACAAACAGTTTTTGTTCATTGTGTAACGTTGATGGCCTGAATTAGGCCTGATATGTTGCCTTCCGGATGTTCTATAGCAGCTTGAGGTAGGTGTAACCATTGTTGGGCTCAATCAGGCCATGCAGCCTTCTAAACCCCAAACAGATTCCCTCATATGAACGAGGGTTTATAAAGAGTACATCAGATATTTAAAAAAATAAGACATATGCATAGATACAGGGGTTGGACAATGAAACTGAAACACCTGGTTTTAGACCACAATCATTTATTAGTATGGTGTAGGGCCTCCTTTTGCGGCCAATACAGCGTCAGTTCATCTTGGGAATGACATATACGAGTCCTGCACAGTGGTCAGAGGGATTTTAAGCCATTCTTCTTGCAGGATAGTGGCCAGGTCACTACGTGATGCTGGTGGAGGTTCGTCCTTCTTGGTGGTATGCTGACATTACCCTGGATATCGTGGCTCTTGATACATCACAAAGACTTGCTGTCTTGGTCACAGATGCGCCAGCAAGACGTGCACCAACAATCTGTCCTCTTTTGAACTCTGGTATGTCACCCATAATGTTGTGTGCATTGCAGTATTTTGAGCAGAACTGTGCTCTTACCTGCTAACTGAACCTTCACACTCTGCTCTTACTGGTGCAATGTGCAATTAATGAAGATTGGCCACCAGGCTGGTCCAATTTAGCCATGAGACCTCCCACACTAAAATGACAGGTGTTTTAGTTTCATTGTCCGACCCCTGTACATAGTCTTTTTCATGGTTAAGCTTTAGTAATGGTTTTTATTTAAACAAGACAATAGCACTCAAAACTTGTGATTTCTTACACCTATAGCAAAAATAACCAAACCACAAAGAGCAAAGACCCGATTTCTCTCCAGAAGGCATGTTTAATTTCTCCAGTTCAGGGAGCCATGACACATAGTCTGGTGTTACCACATAACCAGCTATGTTGAAAGCAACATGTAGTCTATATTTGTAATCTTTTTTGGTGGATAAGACATGAGAGAGAATCACATGTCATTCATTCATTCATTCATCTTCAGGGTTATGGCTGGGTGGGGTGGTGCTGGAGCCTGTCCCAGAGCAAACGCCCTGGACAGGCAACCAGCCCATCACATGGTATGCACACTTACTCATGCACTTGTAAGTGCTCATAAGTCTTTTTGGTCTCCTTGGTTGTTGTGGCTCAGCAGATAACAGCACTGCCCCCCATGGAGCTACCACGCCATGTGGGAGACTGGGGTTACAATCCTGGTCTGGGTGACTATGCTGTGCTAGTGGATAACCTTGTAAGTCGCTCTGGATAAGAGCGTCAGCTATATGCCGTAAATGTAAATGCATTTGTTTTGAACTCATGGTTATTATTTAGGAAATGATTAGATGTACCTTCTGTATTGAGATTTCACCATGCTTGATTATTTATGGTGTTTATATAATGTTATTATAAGTAATTATAAGGGATTAAAACGTTTCCAAAACGATGCAGTGACATCTTCATCACCATCATCTTCACCTAGGTGTCATAAGCGTATCCTCTGGCAGGAGGCTTCGATCAGATTGATTGTATTGTATGTACTAAAGGAGCTGCTTTCTGCTCATTCCAGGCCGGTTTCGTCACCCAGAAGTGCTGGCGCTAGTGAAGAGTTTGAACGAGGAGAGAGCTCGCCATATAGCTGGAGCAGAAGAGTCCACCTCGGAGAAGAACACAGAACTGAACTGCCACACAAAACCAAACTCGTCATGACCCGCTCCCAGCGGAAGGGTGACGCCACAGCGCCTGGGTTTGTTATGGTATAATGTACTGTATACATTATCACTGTTATTACTGTATCACGGTTTAGTAATTTATATTTAATTACCACCAGGGACAAACAAGCATGACTGAAGTTGTTCAGTGCTCCTGTTCAGTGTGACTAGAACATCTGTTTTTGGTTAAAACATTCAGGAGTTTTATGTTGCCTGTCATTAAAAAAGTTTTTTATATTTGGCTTAATTTATACATCAGTATATTCCAAACATTTCTACTGTACTGTGTTCCTAAAACTGCGTACCGCACTGTGGAAAAGTCAAATAAAGCTGGTAGTACATATATATTTGCTCAAAAACATTAGCATAAATAAATATGAGCACTTTCTCATAACGCCCTCCTTGTATTTACAGACATATCCCATGTTATCAGCTCCACTGACCGCATAGGAGCACTTTATGGTTCTACAGGTACAGACTGTAGTCCATCTGTTTCTCTGTACACTGTATTACCCTGTTGTTCAATGGTCAGGACCCCCACAGGACCACCACAGAGCAGGTACTATGTGGGTGGTGGATCATTCTCAGCACTGTAGTGACACTGACACTGTGTGTTAGTGTGTGTGGTGGAGTGTTTAGACACTGTGTCCACTCACTGTCCACTCTATTAGACACTCCTACCTTGCTGCTCCACCTTGTAGATGGACAGTCAGAGACGATAGCTCATCTGCTGCTGCACAGTGCAGTGTTGGTCGTCCTCTAGTCCTTCATCGGTGCCCACAGGATGCTGTCCACAGGATGCTGTCCACAGGACGCTGTTGGCTGGATAGTATTGGTTGGTGGACGATTCTCAGTCCAGCAATAACACTGAGGTGTCCAGGAGCACTGCTGTGTCTGATCCACTCACGCCAGCACGTCAGTGTCACTGCAGTGTTGAGAATGATCCACCACCCACATAACACCGGCACTGTGGTGGTCCTGTGGGGGTCCTGACTATAGAAAAACAGGGTAATACAGTATACAGAGAAACAGATGGACTACAGTCTGGAACTGTAGACTCTCGAACTAACATCTCCACTGAGCTCTGTGTGCATGGTAAGCTCTCCTTGAGAAAGTCCAGTATTTACAGCTACCATCTAATACCTGGTTTATCTAATCAAACATTCTATAAATTAAATTGGCTCCTCTGCTGATGGAATTCCACATGACGGCTGGAGTGCGGTGAGAATACCGGAACCAGACCTGTGTTGTTCTAACTGCCTTCTTCTACTGCTACTACTACTGCCGAAGACTTTTGCACAGTACTGCAAAACAGTATATCATACTGACCTTTATAGGGAGGTGAAATTGCAGTATCTACCTCATACACAGACCCAAAGAAGACTGTACATAAACAAAACTGTATTTGAATTCCATTTCCTGATAGTGTGCTTAAACAGAAGTCATGTGGTTTGGAAAAGTGGATATGACTCGACTTGCAGCTACTGCCGTGACTGATAAGCAGCGATGCAGATTCCTGTTTAATTACTCTCTGAGCAGTTTTAGGCCTTATCCAGGCATGCTCATTATCCCTCAACTGTTTCAGTTTTTACACTTAACTTTTTTTTTTTTTGACCAGATGGTTATTAAACAACATATTAAGCTCACTAGACAAAATAAGGCTGCATGAGGCTGCTGCATGGAGCTATTAATACCTGTGGAGTGTGAGTGACAGGATTCATAGATTGAGAGGAGGTGGTACAGTGCCAAGAATGTCTCGTTCCATGTGTGGAAAACGTCTCCAGAGCAGATGTTAATGATTGGCTAAAAGGAGTGACTGAGCATTTAAGCGTGCCCAAAGACCATAGTGTGAAGGAAGTAGCTGAATCTGCAGGTGTATGTAAGCGTATGGTCATATGGGTCTGCCAACAGTGGCCCAAATCCTAGCCTACTGAGAATTCTCCTTGGAATTGTGCCAGGGAAGGCATCCACCAAATCTGCCCCAACTGACCAATTCTTTGATGTAAGAGTGTCTGAACATTGAAGTGGCTACATCCAGAAACTCCAGTTCATGCCAAATCCAGTCCCAGCTGGTGGAGGTATTACATGCTAGTAAGTATGTTTCAGTCACAGGTGACTCATTTTTTGTCTGCTGAGCTTATTTAGCTAATTTTAGCATGTGAGGCTCGAAGATGCTAGGCCTTTTCGTTATTCGTCTGTTTTGGGTTGTATCGTCCAAAACTTTGGTAATAAAACCATTCAAAAAGTTGGTGATTGTTTTTTTAATTTATCATAAAAAATAAGTTTTTTTAATTTTTTTTTTTTTTAAATCAATACTGCATATTAATCTAGGTCTTAAAAAAATATTAATTTGTTCTAATCTATACTGGAGCCTATCCCTGAGCAGTAGGGCAGAAAACACACTGGACAAACACTTAAAGTGACTCTTTGGCCAAAATGAAAATATTACCATTGCTACAGCTGAAGTAAACATGCCTGCTCGCCTCATTCAGTGTTGTCAGTCATTCAGTAAATCAGTCTGCAGACGGTTCAGATCTGATCCTCCTCATTTAGAAAGTCAGCAGAGTCACAGGAACATACTTCTGAACTAAAAGAGGCGGGGCTTATGATGATTGATCTGAACTGGAGCCTGATTTAATTACAGGATATAGCGCCGGGCAGCAGCGCGTACTTATACTAAACATTAGCTCTTATAGCTTATAGACTTTTTAACTTCACTTCTAACAGCTTCTTCAGTAGGAGGACCCTTCGTCTTTCATCTCTCATAAATAATGACCTGCTAAATAAAACTAGATTAGTCCTTATTTAAATTATTATAGATGAAAAGAAGAATGGTAAACCTATAACAGTTAATTATTATATTCCCTGCGCTGACATAATTACTTCTTGTTTATCAGCAGGCGTATTAAGTGACTGTACTTATCTTTAAATAAAGATAATCTCAGCTGTAGATGAATAAATAAACATATCTGTAATTTAGGTTCTAAAATAATGGAATTATAATAAAACAAACATCTTCGGTCTGTTTTTCCTTCACCGTAAACAGCCGTTATGTCTAAAACTAAAGTCAGCTCACTCATTTGAAGCAGTGTTGAACGTCTGACTAACTGAGGAGCAGAATTTGGTTTAATTTGTTCGGTGTTTAATTTGTACCAATAATGTTGGGTGATATTTGTAAAGTAATGAGACAGACAAACTGGCTCCACATTGTAGACTTTCCACCAGTGTTTCTCAGCTTCCTTCAGCGGTGAACCGCCAGCACACGTCGCCACGTGGTTTTAATTTTTTAGCAAGCATGCGTCACAGCCCAGCTAGAACTTACATATATATTTATTATTCCCCTTTAATAATCATTACAATATCTTTTTACATTCTTAAAGTTCTTCTGCATTTCTGAAAGCTTTAGTCTGTTTTACGAAAAAAAAAAGGTCACTGTTCTCAATCAACTTGAAGGGTCTCCGACTGACAATTCGACTTGTCGACACTCATACTGAGATGGGGGAAACAACGTCACCAGCTAATCCACTATTATACTCGCACTCATTACCCACAGTATCTACACCCTACACTGTATTGGCTCCACTCACTCTGTACATATGCTTATATTAACATCTGTATTTTTCTACCACTCCACTGTCCATAACTGTACATATTGTAAACCTTGCATAACCATCGCCATGGTTACTTCCTGCACTTTGTATGTGAATAATACTGTACTTGCACCTTTGGTTAGATGCTAGCTGTATTTCATTGGCTCTGTTTCTGGACGCTGCACAATGACAAAGCTAGTTGTGGTCATCAGTTTATCGTCTGATGCATCACCTGTATACATCCTGTACTGACGGCCAACATCACAGGCACTCTGAATGCCGGTACCGTCGGTATTTAGGTGACTGCCAAGATGATCAGTATTTATGTAGCTGGTATAGGAGCAGGTAGCTGTGCAGTATCTTTCAGGAACAGTGCAAATACACATGTAAAGATGTATAGTGTTCTGTAATTTCTTTAATTCTGTATTTTGTATAACTTTTGTAGTCTACCTCCTGTTCTGTATCTGTTCACCGAATATTCTGCTGTAACGATGCAAATTTAAAAAAATAATAATGTTATCTCAAGTCATCTAATCGTTGCGCCCCTGTTGGACAAAAAAACATGTTGGGTAGCAAAGGAAAACCTGTGGATGAAAACGGAAAATATCTAAAACCAGTCAAACCAGTGAAGCTGAGAGAAGTATTAGCTCCATTAGAAAATATTAAACCACAAAACAAATAACATGCCCCTATGTGATATTACCAGTAGTTCGATCAATGTCCATTGGACCACTGATAGGCTGAGATCGACAGGCTTTCCAGGAAATCTTTTAATATTTAAAGTCATACAGAAACTTCAAAACTTGGTATACAAGAAGGGAGGTTGGTATCATTCTAGAACGTAGTTTTCATACAGGTGGATTTGCAGTATGTTAAATGTGTAAGTCTGCAGAAAATCTGAAAAAATCAGAGCTTTCCCATACATTGTTACTAATGAATAAATATCATATTTAAAAACACTGTATGTTGGTTTCAGGGTATCACGTAGCTAGAACATGCTTGCATGCTTTTTGTTTTATTATACAGACATTCTGAAGAATATCTGGGCTGTAGTCTGATTAATGCACTGTTAGCTCTTACCTTGGTCCATGCTCAAAGTCCAGTCCAGCTGTGTAACATCAGTTTTAGTATTTCCTCTAATTATTTATGCATTTGGTCCAATAATCTGATTCATGATTAGTAATTTTATGTATATATTTATATATTTTTTATTTTTTCCACATATCCTAAGTAAACAAAGCCTTCCCAAAATGGTAGCTCAATATACCTTTAGTTAATGAATACACTGGATTCCTTCTCCAATACAAAAGAATGAAAACGATTACATGTTTGGATAGAAGCCATACCAAGACACACAACCTCTGGAACGTTTCGGTGAAAGGCGGGGCTAAAGTGTTTGGTTATGGCTGGTTAACTTGACTCTGGGTGTCCTGAGGACATGGTGCAGCCTCCCAGCCACTCAGGGCCTGCTGCACAGTTCCATCTCCCGGGCTTGCATCCGGCTGGTTAGCATGTGTGCTCGCTGTTGTCTGTCAGGTTGTTGGTGGGGGTTTCCTGAGCACTGGCCTGAGCCGCTGAGGAGAGCACCTCCTCAAAACTTCCTCCACCGCCGCTGCCGCTGGTGCCCACCTTTGACTGCTCGGGAGAACAAACAGAAGCAACAGAAACAAGCAGCACCGTGTTCAGTAATACAGCGCACTCACAGAAGTGTTCATACATTTATTCTTTCTATATTAACACATGCTTATATTAACATGGACTAATCCATAGAGCAACCAACATCACTTCACCTGAAGTCTGTAACCAGAGCTCATTGGTGTTCATTGCGTGTTCGAGGCAGTTCTACAGCTATTTTCATTTTGAAGATACCGAGGGACGTCTAAGAGTAGCTGAAGTTTAGGCATCATATATATATGATCCCAATATTTGATACTAGGCTTTATGATGCTGATCTCACCCATAAGATAAATGTATTATAATGCATTACGTCCAAGTGTGCTATGAAACCTAATACAGTGGTGGAGGAACAGTGTATGTAGATGGATAAATGGATAGATAGATAGATAGATAGATAGATAGATAGATAGATAGATAGATAGATAGATAGATAGATAGATAGATAGACAGATAGATAGATAGATAGATAGATAGATAGATAGATAGATAGATAGACATACAGTTAGATAGATAGATAGATAGATAGATAGATAGATAGATAGATAGATAGATAGATAGATAGATAGACATACAGTTAGATAGATAGATAGATAGACAGACAGACAGACAGACAGATAGATAGATAGATAGATAGATAGATAGATAGATAGATAGATAGATAGATAGATAGATAGATAGAGTTTATATATAGAGAGACATACAGTTAGATAGATAGATAGATAGATAGATAGATAGATAGATAGATAGACATACAGTTAGATAGATATATAGACAGATAGACATAGATAGACAGACAGACAGACAGACAGACAGACAGACAGACAGACAGATAGATAGATAGATAGATAGATAGATAGATAGATAGATAGATAGATAGATAGGCATCTTACTGACACCATGCTAAACAGTTCTGACGCTTTCACATCAAACCACTCTCACTTTGGTGGCAAAGCTGGGTGGAAAGTTGGGTAGGAATTCCCCTTCAGTTATTTTCCCTTTCTTCATAAAGTCAATAATCAAGTTTTCACATATAAAATGAGGTGATAAATCTGGAAAACAGTTTTGTTGGGTACTATTTTGCCTAAATGCACCCTGCATGTATCCCTCCACCATACATGCCGTTTAACTAACAGCCTAAAGCTGAACCAAGCCTATCTTAGTTGTAAATCTGTGTCTCGGATATCAGTGAGCGTATTAATAACCATTTTATGTAGTCATCTCACACTTCAGAGGTCTGGTTCCCATCACCACCACTGTGAGCACCTCTGACTGATTTACATTCAAACCTACAAAACTAGAGGAAGAGCACTTCCAGAAGGAGAACTGCAAAACCAAACATGGTGCTGCTGTTGAAGCTAGCATCAATGCTACTATGGTGCTGGAGTAGCTGGCCAACACGGGACCCCCTAATTCCCAGGGGGCATTTCTTACACTGTTTACCCCTTGTTGGTTTGTACGGCTCTCTCTCCTATTGGCTAATCATAAAATTTCTATGATCAAATGTTTATTCATGGAATTCAGGAACCTCCTATTGGATTCCAGTATAAAGGCTACACTTACATTCCAGACTATTCCCTTCACATTATGGCCTACAGCCCATCCCACGGCCTGTAGCCCCTACTTTGTAGTGCGAGCTTCCTCTAAACGTAGCTCTGTCTGAGGGTAAAGCAAGGTCCTAGTGGATCTGTCTTAGATCAGAGTGCCTGCCTGGCTGTACTCCCACCACTGGCCTTTATTCAAACAGTCAGGAGCTACGTCTGTTGGCAGGCTGCTGTGAATGACACAGGAGATAAATGATTAACAGCGGCGGACTAACGGATACTCCCGAGCCGCTGACAGCACCAACACTTCAGGTTTGTCTGAAACCCCCCTAGTCAATATTGACTCACAGCATGCATGCATGCACACCCTGTCCGGTTTGACCTACCTTGATGTTGGATACAGTGCTTTCTACCTTCTCCTCAAAGGACTTGAAGCTAGGCGAGTTCCTGTTGAAGAACAGATAAGGAGACAGGTTTGTATGATACGTTGAACGTTCTGTTCTGCACTGACGCTCCTCCCACTGATAATCTGAGCTGCATGCAGTCACGGGAGGAAGACGGTGCTTCAGTTTCACTGCTACCATTAGGTTCTCACATCCTGGTGTCAGCTTTCACCCCTAAATCACTCTCATGTGTGAATTTTCTTTCCTCAGACTGTAATAACATTTTCAAGTGCCTCCTATCATCATAGAAAGGTAGGTGGTGTACTGGGTGATATACACTCGTCATCAAAAGTGCACAATTAGCTGCACCCAGAAGGAATCAACAATCAGGAATGAAGCTTGGTGGGTGGGTTTGACATTGTGAGATATGCAGATGATTCAAGTTTCACGGTCAGCCGTGCATGTGACGTAAGCAAGGACGGGCCTTATCGCTGTACCTGACTGACCCAACAGCCACGACTGCAGACATTCAGTGAGCAGTGATGAGTGCAGCTTTTGTCTTGGTGGAGACGCCCAACGAATCCGTGTCTCAAACACCAAGGTAAACGGTTTGCTGTCATGCATCACACATCCAGAAGGTCTGGTGTCGCTCCACCTCCACCCCTACCGCACCATCTGCAGGAACTGTGTGAGAATTTTAAGCTGCATGGGATGGATTATCACAGGACACCATTAGGAACCTCTACAGCTCCATGCCGAGACGTCTGGCATGTTGGGTTAGCAAACATGGTGGCCCAACGCCATACTGAGAGACAGACTTCTGTATGTGTAGCTTGTCTTGTAGCTTATCTCTCTTCCCAACAGCACTGTAATCCCACACGTCCTTCTGGGTGCAGCTATTCTTTAATGAGGAGTGTATTTTGTCTATTTGGGTGTACCCTGATATTAACATACTGTGATATTGTATGTCAGTGTCAGTGGTATTTTTGAGAATGTATGTATAATGTATAATGAGCCTCATATCCATGATAGTGATGCTATTAGTCCTAGCTAATAGAGGTTTGTATTCACTTTAGCACTTTGTGATCACCACTCATGGGAACCGACCGTTAACAGAGAGTTCAGTCACTGAGATGTAAACAGAATCCTTCAAAGCGGTTCGATGAGAAATGATGCATTGTGGAGCAGCTTAATGCCTCTCTTTATAGTGGTGGTGATGGGGGCCAGGGGTCACAATGTATACTGCACAGATACAGCCATTTTATTTAAGGTTCAAAGCCACCAGTGAACCTACATGTGCCTTCCAGTTGTATATGTGATGGTGGTGATGGTAAAATAATGACAAATAATAAAAAACTAAATGCAAACATTTGGGGACGATTTTGTACGATGGCCAAGAAGTGAAAAACAAAATACCAATTTAGAAAAGAAAATTCCAAACATAAAAACAAATTTACAAGACGTGAAACACTTACCAGTACAATTTTCCAAACTTCAAATTCTGACAGAAAGGGCAGGTCTAACACAGGAAGTGCTTCTTATGGACCCTTGTAAATCAAACTGTTTCGTGGTAGTAGAGTGAGTGGCCGTTGGGATGGTGACAGCGCTAAGGCATGTTTAATCCATTTTGTGGCATGCGTTTTAGTCAGCTGGCATGCTTTTGTTTTTCCAGTGGAAGGTCACATGGAAGAAAAGGTCATGGAAAAACACAAGCGTGCCAACTGACTAGTTTTCTGAATTTTTTATTTTTTTTTTTCCTTGTAAAATAGTTTTTGCTTTTGTCATTTTGTTTACTTGAATGTCATTCATTCATTTGTAAATCTGTTTATTTTTGTGATTTAGTTTTCTGGAAGGTTAATCTGTTGTGCATTTCTCAGCCACCGTAACTTTGCCTTACAACACCCAAAACCCACCTCTGTACCAGGACTGGCTTATTAAAAGCAATGCCAAAACTATTATAGGTTTCTCTAAGGTAGCTTTTGAAAGGCATCAAAGTCTCTGGGCTTCTGGTTCTTACTCCCACCACTGGGAAAATTGGTGGCATTCCCCTAGTTTCCTTCATAAAATCAGATGTAAAATAGTGATAAATCTGGAAAACAAAATTTTTGGGGACTATTTTGCCTTAATGCACCCTGCATGTATCCCTCCACCATTAATAGACTTTAACTGAAAGGCTAAAATCTTAACGAAGCTTATCTTAGCTTGTAAAACACTGTCTCCACATCAGGCAGCGCATTAACAATCACTTTATGTAATGACTTTCTGTGAAGGAGCTTTGAGAGGTCACTGAACATTCAGATGACTGGTTCCCATCACCACCACTGTGAACGGTCTGACTCCATTTCTCTAGCAGTGCAATTGCAAGTCATCTTAAAGCACCAACACTCAGCATTAATGAGCTGATTAACTGATATATACAGAGATTAGCATGATATAGAGTTTTATCAGACTCGTCCAGCACTAGTCTGGTAATTAAATGGAACACATGCAGTCATATTTACCTCATAGCGGGCATGCTCATAGAGTGGCGTATAGAGTAGCTGTCCCAAGAAAGCATGGCCAAGCAAGAAAGAGACCGTTAGCATGAATAAAACACAAGACACGGCACATACACGGCACACAGTAAAGGGTTAGCCAGCACACCACAGAAAGATACAGTAAACATCTGGCTAGCTTTTCAGCAAACGTTAGTCATGTGCTCCCCAGAATTACTAGCACCACCAGCAAAAACAGGAAACCCTGTATTTATTTCTGTACTTATTTGTTTGTATGTTTGTTTACTTGATCTTGATTGACTTGGAATATGTGAAAAATCCAATTTTTCAGTGATGGGAAGTTATTCAGATTAAAGATGACCTATCTATGTTCCACCCCTAAATATGTTCTTCCATTGCTGGTACTTGGAGGGAACTATAAACTCCACATAAAACCAAGAACACTCAAAGAACCATGTGTCAACAGCTGGTCCGAGTTCACAGCAGGGTTCTTTAATAATTTTATACAGAGCCATTTACATTATTGACAGCTGTTGACAAAGTGTTGACAATAAATATCCAAATATCCAAAATCCAGTTGATGGACTGGTTCACGGGTGCTAATAATTATGAAGGACACTGTAAGTGTAAGCGGTTTAACTCATCTAGACTGCAAACATGCTGCATGGATTATGCTGTGCAATGTTCACATCTGGTGTAGGGATGCACAGATATGAAAACTGTGAGCCAAAACAGACATCCAACATTTTTCATGTATGCAAACATTCATAACATGTAGAAAGTTGGAGCACCTGGATTAGCATTACAGAGGAATGTAACCCTTGCTGGTAGAGCATCAGTCAAATGAATGGAATGCAGACATGTGAGCACAGTCCAGCATCACTTCTTCACATTCTGCTCTATGAAATATTGCTCAAGTCTAAACATCTGTCTGATACCGACAACTATTTACAAGCAAACATCTGCTGACACTGATAGGATCCCAACATCGTTGTGCACCCCAGCACTTGCAGCTGCACTGCAGAAATAAAGGTATCTCGGGCATATGACTCTGTTTTGGGACTTCCCTGCATTTCCATGAGCAGGGAGATCAGCAGAAAGACTCCCCCCACAATGTATAGTACAGGCATCAAGGACAACATCAAGACACTGAGAAAGTCAGACAGGAAGTGGGTGGCGAAGGGGCTTGGAAGCAGCTAGAGTGGGCAGGTGAAAGCAAAGCTTAAATAAACACCCTGACGAAATAAGCCAATCATATGCATGACTGAGATCAGCTGATAACAGCAGGTGATTGTGGCCTAATCTTAGGGTAGCAATGTCACATGACCTTTTAAACCAAAGAAATGCGAGGCATGTCTTTGACATGAACGTGAGCCAATGGCACACATTATATTGTTGGCGAGTGAACATTTGAAGTAGTTCTGGTAAAGCGGCCTAATAGGCATCTGTCCAGGTATTGCTCTGGACGGAGAACTGGGAGCTGGCCGTGTGGCCACCCTACCTAAGCTTAGCTTTGTGACCTGCCTGAACTGAACTGCCTGAACTATGCTCAATAATAAGCTACCATTTCTTGCAGTTTGGTTTAACCGCAGCTTGTTCAAGAGAAACCTTACTCACATACAGGCCTGAATATGGTGTGCATTATGGAGGACCGGATATGCCAAAATTAAAAATAAATAAATAAATAAATAAAAGACTAAATAAAATTAACATTTAAATAAAAATAACTAGAATTTGTATATATTGCTTGCTTTGATTTTATTTATACGCTTATTTCCTTTTCTTGCATTTATATAGTCTTCATTTTATTTATTCTTGTACTGTTTATTAATGTTTTATTAATGTCTCCCTTCATTTTATATATATTTTCTGCATATATTATTTTAAACATGGTAATTTTAAAATCCATTTATTTAATACATATTATTTTTACATAAAATATAATTTAATTATACATTTAATTATTATTATTTTTTAATTAATTAATTAATTTATTTATTTCTGTTTTTCTTCTTTCATATGATAATGAGGAGGTGTGTTTTTCATGTTCAGGGTTAGCAATCAAGTGCAGAACGACAGGAGTTGATTTCGAGCAGAGCTATGTAGCTTGGCTATGCATTCGGGTGAAAGACTCCGAGAGGACTAATATCGGGGCGCAGGTCGGTGTCGGATCTGCTCAGAGAGGCAGCTTCCAGGTGTTGCATGATCTGAATTTAGCAGGGAAAGACGATGAACTACCTCCTCCAAATTTGTGAACCCTATGGGGTCGATCTCTGTATCAGAAGATGTAGCATAATGGAATAAACTGCCAGCCACAGCCTCCACCTGAAAGAGTAAATCATCTGCACCTGCATTTTCAGCAGGGTCAGCTAAGAGTCTCAGGTCTCTTGCTACCTGTTGCCTGTAAGCAGACATTAGTGCACCGTGTTGTTCATAGTTACTGCTGATGGAGCAAGACAATCGATCTACGGAATCTGCTGTCGAACAACCAACAGCAATGTTAAGACACACTGATGTCATGGATTCACAGCCCCTTTATTACCATAAGGGTGAGGAAAAACAAAAATAAATTAATTAATTAATTTATTAATAAATAATTAGGTAAATACATTAATTTAAAATAAAAATGTTCATTAAGTAACACAAATAACAAAATAAATACACATTACACAAGTTTTTTATTTATTGATATACTTATTTCTATGCTTATTTCTTTATTTTTAGATTTACCATCATTATTTCTTTACCATTTTAATTTAAGTATTAGTGTTTTATTTATTTATTTATTTATAATAAATTTATGCTTTATGTATTTATCCCACTGAGTGAGAAGATCTATCTAATATGCCACATTTGAATAGTACTGGACATGTACAGTGTATTATGCATGTCCTAACAGTCAGGGTTCCCTTTCAGCTCCAAGTGCTGTTTCAGTTCCTACTTTCACTTTCCACCACAAGTCAACAGGAAGCTACAAACACAACTAGCTAACCAGGGAAAGCTAAGCTAACAGCTAAAATCTGGAATTCTATGATTCCTAGCATTACCTTGACTGTGAACTGAGGCGGTAAAGAGACAGAACAACAAGTGTGCGTGCTGAATTCACCGGTACAGCAGACATTACAGCACAACACAATGTAATACCGACCAACAATAACGAGGTTTGTTTACACCACATGCTTTAGCAATTAGCTCTTATTGGATTGGCCTGGCTAAGGAGAAATAGATTAGCCCACAGTAGCCTCAGCAGCTAATGGCCTTCAGATGTTGTCTGGTGTCATGAGGGAGATTACATGAGAGTGTGTGCGTCTCTCTGTTCAGGGTCAGGTTGATTCAGTTTCAGGAGACGCTCTCGAGTAGCATGCAGATACTGACAAACACCTCAGACCACACATACAGACTGGTGCAAGCTCCGGCCCGGGTATCTTACCCTATTGAATTTGATCTTTTGATGTGCAGCAGGAAGAGAGAGAAAACATTTAGACACTTTCACTGGACGTGTGTCATAGCGCACACCCATCCACACCCACACAACACACACATCTGACCCTCAAAGTGGGAAAAACACAAACAAATCAGGTATAAATATTAATGAGGGGCTGATGAAGTAGAAGGTTATCAGGCTACACAAAGGCTATTTGACTTGCTGATGAACTTTTTTACGTTGCCAAATTGAAGCAAACGCAAAAGACTCCGAGCACACAAAACAGGCAATTATGGAAATAAGACCAGTTCATCATCATCTATAAGGCTGCATCAGTGTCTGGTAGTACACAGAGTGCATGCATTACTGCAGACGAGTCCAGACTGATATATGAGCACGGTGGTCTTTTAACGCGAAGGATTTGTTTCAGTGATGGTGATGAATAAACAGCATTCCTGTAATGTGTTCTAGGGCTGTGAGATATGGCAATATGTATGGAAATTGCAATTACAATGCTATTGCGTTTACTAAATAGCAGTCTTAGGCAGCCAGCCAAACTGCTAAGGGACATTTATCTGAGCGGTTAATGTGGTTTTGCCCTCTATTGCATGGAGTTGACTTTATCTCAGTTTTAATACAATGCAGTAATATTAAATCCATGCTTTACTGCTCTGTTGTCATTTTTACATGGACACTTGTGATGGAGAACGACATAACCTGAAGGTTCCCATAGTTGACTCGAAGTTTTCCATGTTTAGATGAAATTCCTCAAAAAATGTAATCCTATCTGGGATGATTTCCATCATAAACGTTTGATTTCCATCATAAAGCCAGTCTAGATGTGATGTTTTTGTCTGAAATATGCTAAAAAATGAATTTGCTGATGGGAATAATCTGTGTGCATTTAATGTATAGGACTGTAAGGGGCTTATACAGCAGTAGTCTGCACTGGGACATTTTATATTTTATATTTAAAATAAAAAAAAAAACAAAAAACAGTATTTTCATTAATTTTTCATAATTTCTTGTAACTGTTCTCACTCACTCTACTCACACGATTTCTTTCTGTGACTTCACAGAGTTTAAACCAGTTTTGTGGTTCTAGTTACTGAACTCATACAGTTTGGACCACATGGTGTAGATGCGTTACAGGTGACCTATGACCTGTGGATAGGAATTGTTACTAAACCATAAATTATAGAAATTTAAATGTGTAAATACTGCATTATACAAACCCAAGAATACTTTCTGCTATTATATATATATATACATACAGGGGTTGGACAATGAAACTGAAACACCTGTCATTTTAGTGTGGGAGGTCTCATGGCTAAACTGGACCAGCCTGGTGGCCAATCTTCATTAACTGCACATTGCACCAGTAAGAGCAGAGTGTGAAGGTTCAGTTAGCAGGTAAGAGCACAGTTCTGCTCAAAATACTGCAATGCACACAACATTATGGGTGACATACCAGAGTTCAAAAGAGGACAAACTGTTGGTGCACGTCTTGCTGGCGCATCTGTGACCAAGACAGCAAGTCTTTGTGATGTATCAAGAGCCACGGTATCCAGGGTAATGTCAGCATACCACCAAGAAGGACGAACCTCCACCAGCATCACGTAGTGACCTGGCCACTATCCTGCAAGAAGAATGGCTTAAACTCCCTCTGACCACTGTGCAGGACGCAGTATATGTCATTCCCAAGACCAACTGACGCTGTATTGGTCGCAAAAGGAGGCCCTACACCATACTAATAAATGATTGTGGTCTAAAACCAGGTGTTTCAGTTTCATTGTACAACCCCTGTATATATATATATATATACACACACATATATATATATATATATGTACACACACATATATATATATATATATATATATATATATATATATATATATATATAATATGTTACCAATTATATAATATAAATAGAATAATAAAAACATTCTTATTTAGGTAATATTTCATGCAATAGATGGCTAAATTGTGAGGTCATATTTCGCAGTTCATGTAAAATCATCAAAAAAGTACATTTGTGAAACATTAGACGTCCATTTCCACTGCAAACACGAAAGAATAAAACCCAACACATGCACTGAAAGAGGAGAACTCCAAACCAGACACACACACGTACCTCCTGGAATAGAGTAACTCAAATATGCTGGAGTGAAATAAGGAGAACCAGGGGTTGGATTTGTGGACAAGTACAATATAATAGGAAACAAACACTGTTAGTTTACTGCAGCAATGATGGGGCTGAGACATGCGCGTGTGGAGCGAACACAAGGCCTCAGTCACACACGATGATTCAGTACCATGATAAACGGAGCGCTGTGTTTGACTAAAGAAATGACAGACATGTTCTACCACATACTGGGCACAAGGCACTGGACTTTGTCACACTTGTATCCCCTCTTTGTTTCTTGATTACATTTTGGAAACGCGACACAACCCAGTGTATCTGCCTGCCCTGTGCTGTGGGCCGGCACCAGACAGGACGGTGGCAGACGGCAGAGTGTTCTCCATCTGCAACCCGTCACTCTCAGGGCCAGGATGTACAGCTAGAACAAACAACACTTAGCGGGCCCATTAGGAATGATGCGTTTGGTGCGAGTTGATACATACTCCCTAGTAAATTAGTATATGACAGCCATGAATGAGTTTAGACATTCCATATGAGCAGCTGACCCCCTGACTGGACTGTTACTGGACTGGACTGGTGTGTGGAAAACAATTGCCTGGCTGCACATGATGGTGATGTACAACTTCCAGTATAAGCAGAGCGGATAACAGCATCCACTGGCATGTCAACTAGTACCACACA
The DNA here is from genome assembly GCA_024036415.1 of Prochilodus magdalenae. Lineage (NCBI taxonomy): Eukaryota > Metazoa > Chordata > Actinopteri > Characiformes > Prochilodontidae > Prochilodus > Prochilodus magdalenae. The sequence goes on along the minus strand of JAMWET010002773.1, from coordinate 71,475 downwards.
CTGACATCCTACATGAGATTAGCCAGAGAGTATGATAGATGATGTACACTACCAGTCAAAAGTTTAGGCACACCTTATTAAACAGATGGTGTTGGTGATCTTAAAGACTCTACAGTCTTACATATACCAGCTCCAACTGATGAGAGTCTGAACCAGTCCATATCCTGATTCACCACATCTACTCCTGATGTACACAGTATGATACTCCTCCATATCTCCACCTCTAATATATATTTAGTATATATTTATATATTTGATCTCTTTTTCTGCACAGTGTAAAAGCTCTAGTTCTCCTTTCAGGTTAGTGAATATTCATGAGGGACCGACCAATAGAATCGCTCCAAACCTGCTTAGTAATAAACCTTGTTCTATCAGCTCCACTGCAGGTTAGTATAGCTGGTCCATCCTCCTGTAAAGCTCCACTCTGGAGGGGTTTAAGGTGGACTGTATAATTCCATGAGTGCTAGTTTATAGTTTGGTGTCTTCACTATTATTCTACAGTGAAGCTTTAAGATAAACATCAGGAGAACCTTCTATGAGTAGTCGTGTCTAAACTTTTGACTGGTGCTGCATGAAATTAGTTGGCTCTCAAATGTTGAACGCCTTTATACTGCAGCTCTCCAGAGGAACAATGGAGCGTGGTGGGGTTTGAGGGAGAAAGGGAAAGGGCATCCAGGGATAGGAAGAGGTGGCTGCTGCCGTGGCCACGACAGTGGTGCCGATTCTGGTGTAAGGAGGCTGTAGGTGGAAGGTGAGGTTGGGTTGCCGTAGGGGTGTTGGGAAACCTGTTAGATCTTTGCTATCCATTAAAGTCAACATTTAATCTAGCTGGTATCGTTCTCACACGCAAATTCTGACATGTGACCAGCAAACAATGACAGTAATGTTAAAGGATAGTAGCCTTTACATCTTAATCTTACCAGGATGTACACAGACACATCTGCCCCCAGGCAAGACAAGATGCAAAGTGTGGCGGTGAATGTGGTATTGGTGGTGAACAGCATGTCTGAAAGATGCATGATCCCTACTTTCACTGTAGAGTGCTGATGAGGATCTGAATGAAGGAATGATACATCACTGATCTTTGGGAATTCCTCCCAAAGGGTGAAGACACCAAACTATAAACTAGCACTCCTGGAATTATACAGTCCACCTTAAAACCCTCCAGAGTGGACCTTTACAGGAGGATGGACCCTGCAGTGGAGCTGATAGAACAAGTCAATGTGTAGAACCAGCTGTTGCTTATTGTGGAAATTGTAAGATTATTCTAAGATTGAACAATGTACTGTTCAAGGCTGTCAGGATGCAACTGGACTACTGCAGCCTTCCACACATGAGTGGCTGAACTGAACTGTTTGTTCTGTACATTTCAGCCTGGACTGCATTAAGAATGTGAGCCAACCCTTATGAAACGATAATACATGGCATTGTATTGGAAAATATAGTGCAATATATTAAATAATACAATGTCATATATGGGAAACAAGTGCATATATTTTGCATATATTTGTATAGTGATAAATATATTACAATATATTGTATAATACATAAGGAATTGCCGCTTTTCATGTATTGTATGTATGGTAGTATAATATATATTTACTTATATATTGTAATATATTTTATTTTATATGTAATAGACATCATATGTATTTCTCCATATGTGTTTGCATATATGATAATATATATAGTTTTATATATGTGAGAATATTTTTCATACATACATGTGGCAATATACAGTATGTATATATTCTCACATATATAAAACTATATATATGCAAACACATATGGAGAAATACATATGATGTCTATTACATATAAAATGAAATATATTACAATATATAAGTAAATATATATTATACTACCATACTGGCTTAGTGAATATTTATGATGGACCGACCAATAGAATCGCTCCAAACCTGCTTAGTAATAAACCTTGTTCTATCAGCTCCACTGCAGGTTAGTAAAGCTGGTCCATCCTCCTGTAAAGCTCCACTCTGGAGGGGTTTAAGGTGGACTGTATAATTCCAGGAGTGCTAGTTTATAGTTTGGTGTCTTCACTATTATTCTACAGTGAAGCTTTAAGATAAACATCAGGAGAACCTTCTATGAGTAGCCGTGTCTAAATTTTGACTGGTACTGTGTGAAATTGGTTGGCTCTCAAATGTTGAACACCTTTATACTGCAGCTCTCCAGAGGAACAATGGAGCGTGGTGGGGTTTGAGGGAGAAAGGGAAAGGGCATCCAGCGGTGCCAATTCTGGTGTAAGGAGGCTTACATCTCTGGTGTAAGGTGGGGTTGGGTTGCCGTAGGGGTGTTGGGAAACCTGTTAGATCTTTGCTGTCCATTAAAGTCAACATTTAATCTAGCTGGTATCGTTCTCACACGCAAATTCTGACATGTGACCAGCAAACAATGACACTAATGTTAAAGGATAGTAGCCTTTACACCTTAATCTTACCATTTAATACATGTGGCAATATACAGTATGTATACATTCTCACATATATAAAACTATATATATGCAAATACATATGGAGAAATACATATGATGTCTATTACATATAAAATGAAATATATTACAATATATAAGTAAATATATATTATACTACCATACATACAATATATGAAGAGCAGCAATTCCTTATGTATTATACAATATATTGTAATATATTTATTACAATTTATTTATATGACATTGTATTATTTAATATATTGCACTATATTTTCCAATACAATGCCATATATTATCGTCTCATAAGGGAATGACAGCCAATCAGAACGGACATATACTGTTGTATGCAGTTCTGGTGCCCTGAGTCCAAACACGCTTCGTTTTAAATGAACACATCCTTTACAAACTAGTGGTGCACATTTTAATGCACTTATATTTTATATTTGCTGAATATTTATTTGGTGAAACGTTTGATTCAAAGAGACAAAAGTTGGCAAACTATGTTTTTTGCAATTATAGCCATCGTTAAGCTCGCTGGACAAAAAATAAATCTACGACTGAAACATACCTAATAGCATGTAACACCTCCACAAGCATGAATAACAGCTGTGACTGGATTTGGCATGGACTGGACAAGTTTCTGGATGTAGGCCACATCTATGTTCAGCCACTGTTGCATCTAAGAATTGGTCAGCTGGGTCAGATTTGGTGGAAGACTTCCCTGGCATTTCGCTGGGTGTTCCAGGTGGCCCCAAAATGCTCAATGGTTCAAGTCTGGGGATTTTGTTGGCCTGTCCAGATGTGTGAATGCTCAATCGTGCCAATCAGTCACATTTGCAGCCCTGTGAACTGTCATCTTGGCCTACGGGGATATGAATGTGATGCCTGTGATGCCTCTCCGTAAGATGATGATGAGCAAAAGGCACAACCTGGTTGTCTAGCAGCTCAATGTAAACACTGTGGTTCCAATTTACTGTCACCTCAACCAAAGAACCCATTTCCACGTAACACCGCTCCTCGGCAACTACTCCATGATTCCTGCAACGTGACGTTGGGAGCTGTCATTTAGTTTTGCTTCCTTGCATCAGTGCCACAAGAAGCCCTGATCCCCAAGCTGCCCGGTCCTGTGCCCAGCGAAAGCTGCTTAAACCCATGCTTACATAACACAAACATGCCTTCTCCAAACAGATTGTCTGGGCTAAACCCTTCTCAACAACCAGGCATCACAGAGCCGCCTGCATGTCCTTAGCACGAGACCACAGCACACTGTGTGTGTACTGTGTGGTTAATTGGACGCTGTGGTGGCTAGCGTGTGACTTAAGTAGACAAGCAGGCCGTGAGGCAAACGCACGCAGCAGCACTGCGTTGAGCAAACATGCTAACGTGGTTAACGATTAATAAAAGACATCAGTAGGCATCAGTAAGCAGCTGCATGAGGCTATTTGCTAGCATTGCGTGTTAGCAACATTAGCATAAATGTCTCTTTTAAATGCTGCCAAAAGACAGACCTTACCTCATATCTCCGAACTTCCTGCTAATGGCGGTGCCCAGGTTGCTGAAGGCTGCGGTTGTTTTCTGGCCCGCAGTGCTGAGCGTCTCGGAGGTCTTTTTGTATCTGTCAAACGCACACACAAAGATTAGCTGTCATCACGAGGAACACAGCGCTAACCAGCATGATGAATGACGACTGTGGAGGCCAGGCTTTAGTCCAGCAGTCCTCATCCTTCAAAGATAACAGCAGCACACCAGAGACGGTGTTAACAGCTCTTCATGAAACGCCTCAATCATCATCAAACATGGCACAGTGAGTAACCTGAACACCGGCATCATCCAAACAGGACGCACACCAGTGAGCGAACATCTAGGGTCCAGGTCTTAAGGGCTGCCAGAGAGGGTGTAATGATATCTGGCAGGGGTGCACAATGTGTCTCTTCATCTGGGTTCGACCTGAGGAGGTTGGGTTCCGTCCTCGAGCCTGGTTCCTCTCGGGGTTTCTTCCTCACGCAAGGGAGTATTTCCTCGCCTCTGTTGCCTCTAGCTTGCTCAAGAGGGGCTTGGACCCGGTCCCCTCATATCTGCACATTAACGTTTTTCTTTTCCTTTATAACGAACTGATTTTCTCTGAAGCTGCTTTGAGACAACGTTGGTTATAAAAAGTGCTATACAAATAAACATTGATTGATTGATTGATTGATGTATTTATCGCCATTGTGAAATGAGTTTGGCCAAAAATCACAACAATATGAGCTGGGATATAAGAGCAGCTTCAAATACAATACACCTTCCACACGCTTCAAATGCCTGTGCTGTCTTTCAAAAGTTCTGACTTCTCATGTCCCTAACTGGAGGCCAAGCTGGAATGTGGAACATTCCACTCATCTGAATGTATCCAGTTATTGCAGGTAGAGCCGGAAATTCTGCAGGTTAACCAAACCAGTTTGTATGGTGTGCAACACAAGTCATAGTGCCATATATTCAAATCAAGAATGTACAGTATAGTGCCAAAAGTATTTGCTCGCCCATCAAAATCAATGAAATCAGGGGTTACAATCACTCCCATGGCCACAGGTGTATAAAACCAAGCACCTAGACATGCAGACTGCTCCTACAGAGATTAGTGAGAGAATGGGTTCTGCTCAGGAGCTCAGTGAATTCCAGTGTGGTACCAGGATATGATGCCACCTGTGCAACAAGTCCAGTGCTGGAATTTCCTCCCTACTAAATATTCCATAGTCAATTGTCAATGGGATTAGAACACAATGGGAGGGATTGGGAAAAACAGAAACGCAGCCATGAAGAGGCCACGTACAATGACATAGTGGGGTCAGCGGATGCTGAGGCATACAGTGCACAGAGGTCACCAACGAGTCAATCACTACAGTCCTCCAAACTTCATGTGGCCTTCGGATCAGCTCAGGATCAGTGTGTAGAGCTTCATGGATTGGGTTTCCATGGCCGAGCAGCTGCATCCAAGCCTTACATCACCAAGCGTAATACAAAGCGTTGAATGCAGTGGTGTAAAGCTCCGCCCCTGGACTCTAGAGAAGTGGAGACGTGTTCTCTGGAGTGACCAATCACACTTCTCTATCTGGCAATCCAATAGATGGTCTGGGTTTTGCCAGGAGAACAGTACTTGTCCGACTACATTGTGCCAAGTGTAAAGTTTGGTGGAGGGGGGATTATGGTGTGGGGCTCCTTAGCTCCAGTGAAAAAAACTCTAAATGCTTCAGCACACCAAGAGATTTTGGACAATTTCATGCCCCTAACTTTGTGGGAACAGTTTAGGGATGGCCACTTCCTGTTATATTAAATATAGTGTATATTAAATACAGATCTGAATTTTATACAGTGGTATAATAATAGACGTCCTTTGGCCTGAGGTAAATGAACGGGTTAGGTCTTGTTGTAATGGTGGGGACATGCTGTGCTTGACAGCTTTAAGACATTTTCTTATTTGTCGTTCTTTGTTTTATCCGGCCTTGTGAGCAGCTCTGCAGTCCTGTAACACTATCGATATCCTGTAACACTACACCAGTCACTTCTGTTCTACCAGCAGTCAGGCCAACAAACTCACCTCCTCAATAAGGCTCACACACTTCTAGAGGCATGGAGCTCTGCACACTTAAGACATGACCTGCAGTGAACCCGACATCAGATGATGCCCGAGTGTATCCAATAACACCAATACAGAGCTGAAGCAGTAGCCAGTGCTCCAGTGATGTACACCCGGGATGGAATGTTAATACATATAAATAATTAACCATATAAAATACTTACACTTCTTCATCAAAATTGAAATAATAGCTGCACAAATAACTGCACCCAAAAGGAATCAACCGACAGAAAGGAAACTTGGTGGGTAGGTTTGACATTGTGGACAACTGAGTGATTCAATTTCGGCCACACAAGTGACGGAGGGGCCTTATCGTTGTACCTGACTGCCCTAACAGCCACTACTGCAGACATTCAGCGAGCAGTGATGCCCTCCATGAGTCATCCTATCTGCCAGCACCATTGGCAGACGACTGTACTTAACACCACGTCAGTGTCGACAAAGACTGCAATGGTGTCGTGCCAGACTGTCATGGAATGGCTCAGAATGGCAGCGGGTCATCTTCAGTGATGAGTCCTACTTTTGCCTTGGTGGAGACGCCCAACGAATCCGTGTGTGGAGGCACCGTGGTCAGCGCCAAGAGGAACAGTTTGTTATCACACGTCCAGAAGGCCTGGTGTCACTCCACCTCCACCCCTACCGCACCATCTGCAGGAACTGTGTGAGGGAATTCAATCTGCATGGGATGGATTATCACAGGGCACCATTAGGAACCTCTACAGCTCCATACCGAGACGTCTGGCATGTTGGGTTAGCAAACATGGCGGCCCGATGCCATACTGGGAGACAGACTTCTGTATGTGTGGCTCAATAAATATTGATCTTATCAGTCTACACTGATCATCATTTATAGTTCCTGGTAACCTTTATCTTCCTTCCCAACACCACTGCAATCCCACACCTCCTTCTGGGTCCAGCTGTTCTTTTGATGATGGCTTTGATGAGGCCTTTACACAGTACTGTATGATCCCACACCCTGGCATCAGTTGAAAACAAACCTGTGTGTGTGGGGTAACCGTGCTGATGAAGGCTGGGAGACATCTACATCAGTCAAAAGATCCCACTGCGGTATTCGATCAGGTTAGCCTCCTCGGTCTGCGGTTCCCTCACCATGGCAACCGCGACCGGAGATGGGGCTTTTCATTTGAGACGTGAGTTATCGCGTCACCATGTGGTAACTTAATAACCACAGTCAGGGTCGTGTGGGAGGCACATGGTTGCAGTCTGTGAGTAAGTGAACATTGGCACACTTTGTGTTGTGTTTAGGCTCGGCACTGAGGCGCAGCACCAGAAACTGTCACCACAGAGCGCACTGCGCACCGTGCAGACCAGCATTCATTTGCCTAAATGAGATTGATAACATCCTTCAGTTATCTGTGCATAACACAGTATAGTCCACTGAGCTGGCAGTTACACCTAGGACATCTGTGCAAAGACGCACAATGTATTAAGTGCTTTAAGGTCACTTTATTAGGTACACCCCTTGTATCTACACTCACTGTCCATGTTCTCAGCTCCACTGACCATATAGGAGCACTTTGTGGTTCTACAGGTACAGACTGTAGTCCATCTGTTTCTCTGTTTACTTTATTACCCTGTTCTTCAATGGGCAGGACCCCCACAGGACCACCACAGAGCAGGTATGATGTGGGTGGTGGATCATTCTCAGCACTGCAGTGACACTGATGTGGTGGTGGTGTGTTAGTGTGTGTGGTGCTGGTGTGAGTGGATCGGACACAGCAGTGCTGCTGGAGTGTTTAGACACTGTGTCCACTCACTGTCCACTCTATTAGATACTCCCACCTTGCTGGTCCACCATGTAGATGTACAGTCAGAGACGATAGCTCATCTGCTGCTCACAGCGTCCTGTAAGCAGCGTCCTGTGGGCAGTATCCTGTGGGCAGTATCCTGTGGGCAGCATCCTGTGCCCACTGATGAAGGACTAGAGGATGACCAACACTGCACTGTGCTGGTCATCCTCTAGTCCTTCATCAGTAGCCACAGTATGCTGCCCACAGGACGCTGTCCACAGGGCACTGTTAACTGGATAGTTTTGGCTGGTGGACTATTCTCAGTCCAGCACGGACAATGAGGTGTCCAGCAGCAGTGTCTGATCCACTCACGCCAGCACAACAAACACTGACACACCACCACCATGTCAGTGTCAATGCAGTGCTGAGAATGATCCAGCACTCACATGATACCTGCTCTGTGGTGGTCCCGTGGGGGTCCTGTCCATTGAAGAACAGGGTAATACAGTATACAGAGAAACAGATGGACTACAGTCTGTACCTGTACAACTACATTCTCCTATATGGTCAGCAGAGCTGATAAAATGGACAATGAGTGCAGATACAAGGAGGTGCACCTAACGAAATAGCCGGTGGGTTTCTTTTCAGAAGGTGGAAAGAAAACAAGGACTAAAAATTTACTAAACTGGACTGACATTAAGAATCACATAACAGGCTTGAGAAATATCTGAGTGGTGAATGCAGATTGTACATCTGTGTAAGACTGCCTCATGCTTCTCTACAGTGTTTGCCACAGTGCTACGAAGGGCCCAGTAGGGCAGATGATGTCATTGTGGTAATGGTAATAGGCGGCTGTCGTGACTAAGTGTCCACGTTTGCCTGGATGAGTCTGTGCTGCGGCCATTATGGCAGATCAAAGCCATGAGGCATATCTGTGCTGACAGCAGGGAAGCACCTCTAAGATCAGAGAAGCTGCATGAGCACTGATGTTTCTCTTTGTAGATGGACGGATGTGTCTCTTCCTAATGCACTGGTAAATAAAAACAAGCTCTCTTGAAATCTTGGTTTATGTATGTATATGCTAGGTTACCTGTTAGTGTATAATATATATATATATATATATATATATATATATATATATATATATATATATATATATATATATATTTTTTTTTTTTTTTTTTTTGATTATTGAAGGTTAATTTCTATACATATGATAGTGTCCATCCATTGATTCATCCAGGTGCAGTCGTGGGCTGGAGGTTAGGGATCCACCCTTGTGACTGGAGGGTTGCTGGTTTGTTATCGCATGTCACATGTCCAGAAGGCCTGGTGTCCCTCCACCTCCACCCCTACTGCACCATCTGCAGGAACTGTGTGAGGATATACTGTGAATGAATGTGCCTATGAGCATCTAATACCTCCACAAGCACCAATAACAGCTGTGACTGGATTGGGCGTGGACTGGACAAGTTTCTGGATGTAGGTCCAATTTAATGTGCAGACACTCTCACATCAAAGAATTGGGCCAGATTTGGTGGATGCCTGCCCTGGCACAATTCCGAGGAGAATTTCCTGTAGACTGGGATTTTAGCCACTGCTTGGACACCCGTATGAGCATACGCTTCCATACACCTGCAGATTCAGCTACTTCCTTCACAGCTGCTCCTCAAGGATTGGGGCAATTCAGGACCCAAAGCTAATAAATGCCCATACCTGTATAACCATACAACATGGTCAAGCTCTAGCTGTAAGTCCTCAGCAGGACTCTAAACAGGTTTCAGTGTGTACTCACGCTGTACTCGTCTGCACGTCGTACCAGCCCTTGCTCAGGTTCTGTCTCAGCTCAGTCAGCGTTGTGATCCCCAGCCTCTGCTTCAGCTCTGCGTGACGCTTCTCCTTGGAGGCCAGCACTTGTTTCAGGGTGGTGATTTCTTCCTCTAACTGGTAAAAAGGATCACACTGTCAGTTTAACTGGCCACTTTATCAGAAACCTCTATCTTATAGCTTCGCCTTGCACAATTCGTGTTCGCCATTCCTTTAGCCCTGCATCCATGGTCAGTATCTGACCACAGAGAACATGAGACTCCTACCAACCACCTGCAAGACCTGCTAAACCACCATCAAACAAAAGATGCTTCCCCATCAGGTGGTTCCAGCTTGACTAGACTCAAACCTGGTACCACCTCCTTGGGGGTTCCAAGCAAGCTGAGCCAGGACCAAACAGTGGCATAGAAGTGTTTCAGACTACTGACTATTAAGAAAGAACCATCACTATGACCCTAAGCACATTTGCTAACACTAGCTGACAGGTTAGCGTACCCTCTTGCGCCCCCTTTGAGCAACCACAATTGTCTCATTGTCTTAATCCCAATGAAGTGCTTCCCTCTCCTGTTTGTATCAGCAGCCTTTTGTCTTTCTGTCTCCTTCACATCACATCAGCTTCATGACCAGCTATTAAGGGTGTAACACAGAGGGCGAAACACCAGGGAACTTCAGGGTTCAGGACCCCATGATGTACCTCTTGGACCCCCTAAACCCCATGACCTTACCATTGAAATTCTGGGGTTCTCCAGAACTGACACTTATGGTGCCATCATATTGTTATTGCTTAGCTGCTTCAGCCGGAATTGGTGACCTTCTGTTATTCTTGGGTATCTAGAGATGCAGCACTGGTCTGCCACAGGTGGCGCTGTAGCACGTTGGTTCACCCAGGTGGCCTTTGATAGCCTAGCAGCTGTAACTGTACCCAGGAGTCTGAAGTCTGAAAAACTGAACTGGTACTTATTTCTCAAGCTGAAGACAGAAGGTAAGATCTCAGGTGATGTGTGTAGGATCTACCAAACTAGAGAGGAAGAAAAAATGCTAAAGCTGATATTTTGTTGCTGTTGAAGTTCGGCTATGTAGATCGAGTGACTAGCCAAAGCCAAGCCACACTGGGTGCCTCAAGTCTGTTATTGAAAATGCATCTAGCTCCAAAAGTTGAGTCAAGTTGGTGGAAAATCACCAAAAGAAGCTGCTGGTGTCCTCAGAACAATAGACTGACCACCGTAGACCTCAACCTCAGGGCAGTCATGGGCCTGGAGGTTATGGAAACAGCCTTGTGGCTGGAGGGTGTGGTTTCGAGATCAATGTATAGTCAGATGATTATTATTTCTCACATATACCATATGTATTCCATTAGCTTCATTCTTAGTATACTATATTCAGACTCACATACTAATAGTCTCAGGCACTTAATCATAACTTCTGGGTGCTCCATATGAAAGGGACCACAAACCAGTTACTTCCTGTCATTCGAAGGGGAACAAACTAGCTACTCCTCCAGTCCTCAGTGTAGGCCTTATCTGTTTTCTCTATGCTGGCCACAGTGAGTTAATGCTCAAGTGACCTCGAAGTTGCCTACCAACTGGTCTGGAGTCTCCAGGTGTAAGGGGCCTCTGAAAACCATATTGGAGCTTCCTCCCTCTTCATTAATTATGCACGTATGTTAACCCCCTTCTGTTTATTCATATTATAATTGGGTGTAGCCAATGCGTTGTAACTTCTTTTTCTTCTGTGAACTGATGGAAGGTGACAACACCCCATTGGGGAGATACAGTATATAACCTTTTGTAACTTGGTCAACCTTCGGAGATCTCTGGGTACATGCCAGGAGCTTCTCCCCGGCCGAAAGCTTTTCAATAAACATATGACTTTGGAGCATTAATTGTGAATCTGTGATTTCACTGATTTCTGCTTATTTAGGAAACTTCCACCACAAGGGTCACAGGTTTGACTCCCTATACCGATAATACATGACTGAAGTGCCAATGGGAAAGGCACCTGTCACCCAACTGCTCCCAGGGCACTGTGGATAGGGCTGGCCACCACTCTGGGCAAGTGTGCTAGGTCCTCTAGTGTGTGTTCAGGAGTGTGTGGGTATGTGGGTCACTTCACAGATGGGTTAAATGCATTAGGCAAAATCTTCGCAAATGGGTCTAAATTCTAATTTTAATTCTAATCACTGAAACAACATGGGATCATAAGAAGCAGGAACAGCTAAAGCAACTTGTAAGACTGAACTGTGGAGGTGTGACTGCAGATTTCTGATTTCATGAATACCCTTCAAGCAAATCATATTAATGAGGGTGGTCTCTACCAGTCTCTAAATTCTTCTTTTTTTTTTTTCTTTTGGTCTTTAGTCTTTTAGTTAGTGTACTGGATGCTCAGCGTATGCCTGCATTGCTTTTGCAGTTGTGAACAGAACGACGGTTAGTGTTTTTCTCCACTCAGGACATACAGACTGCCCCTGCGGCTGTCAGACTGGCCTTACGTGAGCCACTGAACTCAATGGGCTGTTGTAGCCACAGAGCAGAAAATATAAAAAGCCCAGCCTCATGGTCACATGAACTCAAATGAGATTTCGGGCATGAAATGCACCGTGTCCCGGCCGTTCTAGATCACAAGTAAGAGAGGGACTGATAGAGAACAGCAGCAGGAAGCACATCAGTGCTGAGTCATGACATGTATGAAAGAGCTCTGTCTGTAGAGCTGCCAGGATTTACATAACGCACGCTAAACTGTCTTCCTGCTACGGTGCTTCAGTGGCCTCGGTTTCTCTCTTGGCCTCGGATCCATTACAGTCCGGAACGTTTTCCAGCCAAGGCGTGGATGCAGTGGTTATAGAGCAAGACTAGAATTTCTAGAGAAACATGATCGGACGTACCTTAGTCAGCTCATTGTGTATTTCCTCTTTCTCTTCCTCCGTTATAGTGTTGTTCAAGTTCACCTCTGACACCACGTCCTCGTCCACTTCCTGCAGGGGATCCTTCTCCAGGAGACCTGCCATTAAAAACAAGTTATATAACAGTTATTGAAATCTATGTGACTATAAAAGCATTCTAACCACACTGTTACATGAAATATACATACATATGTATATATATATATATATATATATATATATATATATATATAGCACAGTTGGCAGCACCCAGAAGAAATCAACCAACAGGAAATGAGATTTGGTGGGTGGGTTTGACATTGTGAGACATGAGAATGCTTCAAGTTTCACACTCGGCCATGCATGTGACGTAAGCAAGGATGGGCCTTATCACTGTACCTAACTGACCCAACAGCCACAACTGTGGACATTCAGCAAGCAGTGATCCCCCTCCACAAGTCATCCTGTTTGTGCCAGCACCATTGGCAGACGGCTGCACCACGCAGGACTACATGCATGCAGACTGGTTCAACGACTGTCCTTAACACCAGGTCACCGTCACCAAAGACTGCAGTGGTGTCGTGCCAGACTGTCATGGAGTGACTCAGAATGGCAGTGGGTCATCTTCAGTGATGAGTCCCGCTTTTGTCTTAGTGGAGACGACCAATGAATTTGTGACTATTGAGACCATTACCATGACTCCCCATAACACCACGTCACGGGAAAAGTACTGAGGCTGTAAACTTTGGGTTAGGGGGGAAAGGAAAATATCTTGGATGGCAAAAGACAAGACAGATACGTATCTCGACCAAAATCAAGTCTCAGACACATCAAATCAAACCTCACCTCTCACACGAAGCCTAGACGACCAAACCAAAGCTTTTATTTTGGGCACACTTCGAGAAGAACCAAATCACCGAAAATGGCTATCAGGATGGGCAGCAAGAAGACGGATGGAGATGATGAAAGGAATCAGGAAGAAGCCTGACGACTAAATCTCTCTTCTCATTAATAACATAAGCTTCTGCTGATATCAGCCTGATACCTGGCATCTTTAGAACTTAGTGATGATGTTTGGTGCTCCACACCTTCAATTTATTAGTAACTTCTACCTTCACTCACTGTCCGCTTTACAATGTCCACCCACCATAGCTCCACCTCTCAAGTGTACATTGCTCAGACCTTATCATGCCCGATCTATCTCTGTCATCATTGGTCAGATTCTAACCACAGGACCACTGTTGACCAGATATGACTGAGGTCCATTCTCAGCACTGCAGCCATATGGTAGTGGTACCGTATACATGTGGTTGTGGTACAAGTGTATCAGACACAGTGGTGTTGCTGGGGTCCGTTTCATTGATAGGTGGTATCCAGCCAAGAGCGGCTCTGTGATCAGAAAACTGACCACTGATGAAGGTCTAGAGCAGGTGTGCACAACTCACAAAACGTTTGGAAGAGCCAGGGCCCAGCACAGTTTGACTCATCTGCTAAAAGCCAGGTTTAATGGGAGTGTTGAGTAGAGGAACTACCGAACTGTGCTAGACCCTAATCCTCCAGTCCTCCTGGTCTAGAGCAGAGGTGTTAAACTCTCGAACCCTTAAAGAACTGTTTGTTTTAGGGGCATATGGTTTAGGCATCTGCCCAACTTGAATTCAGATTCTGGAGTTTGGAATCACTGATCCTTAACAGAACCTACCAGTCATTGAAAAATCCAGGGCTGGGAATTTGATTAGTTCAGAGGTCTAGATTTGAAGACTCCCAGTCTATCCTAAAAAAAGGAAGGAACCCTGTCAAGGAATCGCTTTTTAAGGGTGTACGGTTTAGGCATCTGTCCACCTTAAATGTAGATTTTGGTCCTGGAGTTTGAAATCACTGAGCCTTAACTGAACCTACCAGTCATTCCAAAATACAGGGCCGGGAACTGGATTTCTTTGGTGGTCCCTGGTCCTACACTAAAGAACCCCTGAGGAACCACTTTTGTAAGGTCCAATGGTTTGTATCAGTCCACCTTAAATCCACATTTAGCTGACGCTCTTATCCAGAGCGACTTACAAGGTCAATCATATTACAGGTGGGCCAGTGTAGTATTAGGAGTCTTGCCCAAGGACTCTTATTGGTGTAGCACAGCATAGTCACCCAGACTGGGATTCGAACCCCAGTCTCCCACTTGTGGTGGTGGCTCCCTGGTAGGTAGTGGTGTTACCCGCTGAGCTACACACAACCTCTTGAATATCAGGTGTGTTGGGAGCATGGACACACCAAAATGTGCAGGGCAGGGTGCCTCCAGGACCACGACTGAGAAACACTGGCCTAAAGGATGAGTGACACAAACTGTGACATCACCAGTTGGGCTACAATCTCTGTGAAGGTTGACCAACAAGGTAAGGGTTTCTGATAAAATGGCCAGTGAGGTGGATAATGGGTTAAAGTTTAAATTCTCAAACTAAGAAAAAACCTTCCCACACTTTGTCTCCATGGCAGCAGTAACTTTGGACAGACGCGTAGGTCACAACAATCAATCAACTTGACAGCAAGCACCCAGCATGTGGACAGACAGTTAAAGCCAGCACCTTTTGGGTGTAATTATCTCCTCACACTCCTGATTTACGGCTTTATTTTTATACGTATAATAACAGGGCTCTAGCTAAATGACACAGAGGTTTGCAGCACCTACAGCAGGTAGAACCCTTGGAGGAAAGAGTTCCCACTACTCAGCACACATGAGGGCAGTCTTAGAGCAGGAAGATAAACGCAGCGTGTTCGGCCACTGATCCAGAGGATTACTGTAATTCTATCATAGCGCTTATCACATGGAAACCTGGTTTGCAGAGAGCCCTGCAAGCCAGTGGCCTCTGATAGAGTCTGTTCAACCAGGAACACAACAACAGCTAATTAAGTTCACGCCAGCTTGTCTGCGAGTTGAATCTGAGGCTCTGCAGAGCCAGCGGGCGGGGGAAGGTTTTCAGAGCTGTGCTGTTTAAATACGAGATTCATAGAGACTCTAATGAAAAGACAGACCAGTCTCAACGAAACAAAAAAAAGAAAAGTTTGAACAGTGAGGCTAGAGTTTGATTGCATTAAGCCACAAAGGCATGAGTGAAACCAAGTACTGGTGTAGAGATCAAAAACGTCATGTGTTAGTGTGTGGTAAGCAACGTGTTGGTGTACAGTAACTCAGTAAGTGTAAAGTAGTGTGTTGGTGTACAGTAACTCAGTAAGTGTAGTGTGTTAGTGTACTGTAAGTAGTGTGTTGGTGTACAGTAACTCAGTAAGTGTAGTGTGTTAGTGTACTGTAAGTAGTGTGTTGGTGTACAGTAACTCAGTAAGTGTAATGCGTTAGTGTGCTGTAGGTAGTGTGTTGGTGTACAGTAACTCAGTAAGTGTAATGTGTTAGTGTGCTGTAAGTAGCGTGTTGGTGTACAGTAACTCAGTAAGTGTAATGTGTTAGTGTGCTGTAGGTAGAGTGTTGGTGTACAGTAACTCAGTAAGTGTAATGCGTTAGTGTGCTGTAGGTAGTGTGTCGGTGTACAGTAACTCAGTAAGTGTAATGCGTTAGTGTGCTGTAGGTAGTGTGTCGGTGTACAGTAACTCAGTAAGTGTAATGCGTTAGTGTGCTGTAAGTAGTGTGTCGGTGTACAGTAACTCAGTAAGTGTAATGCGTTAGTGTGCTGTAAGTAGTGTGTCGGTGTACAGTAACTCAGTAAGTGTAATGCGTTAGTGTACTGTAAGTAGTGTGTCGGTGTACAGTAACTCAGTAAGTGTAATGTGTTAGTGTACTGTAAGTAGTGTGTTGGTGTACAGTAACTCAGTAAGTGTAATGCGTTAGTGTACTGTAAGTAGTGTGTTGGTGTACAGTAACTCAGTAAGTGTAATGTGTTAGTGTACTGTAAGTAGGGTGTCGGTGTACAGTAACTCAGTAAGTGTAATGTGTTAGTGTACTGTAAGTAGGGTGTCGGTGTACAGTAACTCAGT
This sequence comes from Prochilodus magdalenae, assembly GCA_024036415.1. Taxonomy (NCBI): domain Eukaryota; kingdom Metazoa; phylum Chordata; class Actinopteri; order Characiformes; family Prochilodontidae; genus Prochilodus; species Prochilodus magdalenae. The sequence continues at coordinate 54,976 of JAMWET010002773.1, read as the reverse complement.
AAGTGTAATGTGTTAGTGTACTGTAAGTAGTGTGTTGGTGTACAGTAACTCAGTAAGTGTAATGCGTTAGTGTACTGTAAGTAGCGTGTTGGTGTACAGTAACTCAGTAAGTGTAATGTGTTAGTGTACTGTAAGTAGGGTGTCGGTGTACAGTAACTCAGTAAGTGTAATGTGTTAGTGTACTGTAAGTAGGGTGTCGGTGTACAGTAACTCAGTAAGTGTAATGTGTTAGTGTACTGTAAGTAGTGTGTTGGTGTACAGTAACTCAGTAAGTGTAATGCGTTAGTGTACTGTAAGTAGTGTGTTGGTGTACAGTAACTCAGTAAGTGTAATGCGTTAGTGTACTGTAAGTAGTGTGTAGGTGTACAGTAACTCAGTAAGTGTAATGTGTTAGTGTACTGTAAGTAGCGTGTTGGTGTACAGTAACTCAGTAAGTGTAATGCGTTAGTGTACTGTAAGTAGTGTGTTGGTGTACAGTAACTCAGTAAGTGTAATGCGTTAGTGTACTGTAAGTAGTGTGTCGGTGTACAGTAACTCAGTAAGTGTAATGCGTTAGTGTACTGTAAGTAGTGTGTAGGTGTACAGTAACTCAGTAAGTGTAATGTGTTAGTGTAGTGTAAGTAGGGTGTCGGTGTACAGTAACTCAGTAAGTGTAATGTGTTAGTGTACTGTAAGTAGTGTGTTGGTGTACAGTAACTCAGTAAGTGTAATGCGTTAGTGTGCTGTAAGTAGTGTGTTGGTGTACAGTAACTCAGTAAGTGTAATGCGTTAGTGTGCTGTAAGTAGTGTGTTGGTGTACAGTAACTCAGTAAGTGTAATGCGTTAGTGTGCTGTAAGTAGTGTGTTGGTGTACAGTAACTCAGTAAGTGTAATGCGTTAGTGTGCTGTAAGTAGTGTGTCGGTGTACAGTAACTCAGTAAGTGTAATGCGTTAGTGTACTGTAAGTAGCGTGTTGGTGTACAGTAACTCAGTAAGTGTAATGCGTTAGTGTGCTGTAAGTAGTGTGTTGGTGTACAGTAACTCGGTAAGTGTAATGCGTTAGTGTGCTGTAAGTAGTGTGTTGGTGTACAGTAACTCAGTAAGTGTAATGCGTTAGTGTGCTGTAAGTAGTGTGTTGGTGTACAGTAACTCGGTAAGTGTAATGCGTTAGTGTGCTGTAAGTAGTGTGTTGGTGTACAGTAACTCAGTAAGTGTAATGTGTTAGTGTGCTGTAAGTAGCGTGTTGGTGTACAGTAACTCAGTAAGTGTAATGTGTTAGTGTGCTGTAAGTAGTGTGTTGATGTACAGTAACTCAGTAAGTGTAATGCGTTAGTGTGCGGTAAGCAGTGTGCTGTGTGTACAGTAACTCAGTAATAAGCCTGGGCTGCAGTCTGAGTGTGGAATCTCCATTAGAAATTCCTTGTCTGGATTCTAGGATTAGGCTTAATCCAGGTCTGGGAAACTGGCCCAATGGGTCCATATGTGGGTCAACACCTTATCCCTTACCTACCTGACTCTCGTATTAGTTACAAACAGTTACTGAACAGTACGTAAAGGCAGACCTTCTCAGAGTGACCTTCCAAAGGAGAAGCAGTCTGTCCTCAGAGATGCTCTGGATTCCTTCTCCACCGCTTTACTCACTGATTATGTTGGGCAGTAAAAGCACATCACAAGCCTCATACCACACTACTCTAATCAGTTCGGCTCACATAATGAGCAACCAGACGTCGGAGACATGACTCTAGTTTCCCCTTAGCTTCTGGACAACAACATTCTTTCAGATCCCTGAGGGCAGCGCTTTTCAACTCCAGCCCAGCACATTATTGCAAGGACTCCCTGCCCCAACACACCTGGACTAGCTCATCTGCTAAAAATCAAGCTCTTTTTGAGCTGTTGGAGGGGGCAATACATCACTCGAATACTATTAGAGTGAAAGACAGCACCCGCTGGACGCCTAACTTTCATAAAGACTCATTTATGAGATTTAGGTATGTTAGAATAATGTTGTGTAGCAATATGGTAAAAATAAAAATATGGCAAAACGTGAATCTGAGAGTGTAGTTAAGTCACATTTATGTATATGCCACTTTTTACAACAGATGTTGCCACAAAGCAGCTTTACAAAGAATCCAGGTTCAAGCCCCCAGTGAGCATGGCATGGGAAAAACACACTGTGCTGTCCCATGATTCCACTGGAGCTGTGGAGGCGTTCCGAGCTGAGGAAGAAAAAATCTCGGAAAGCGGGACGCCGGCTCTGTACGAGTGTATTTAATCTACAGTTTTTCCCATGCAAGTACAGTGACAATAAAATGATTCTATTCTGTCTGAAGTAACACCTATAACTTGAGCTACAAGTCAAAATTGACTGACTGACTGACTGACAGACTGAAGTGTGCTTTGCTAAACAACCTAGTAAACCAGAAAAGGACTGTCAGTCATAAAAAGACATCATGAAATTACCATCTTTTATTAACACGTGTGTTAATGTCTGAACAAATGTTGAACAAAATATACAGAATGTCTTTAAATATTGGTGTTGGACTTAGAGCTGCTAAAATAGCTCTGTACGAGTGTATTTAATCTACAATTAAAAACGTCTTTAAATGTTCAGATTTTGAGTAACACCGAGTCACGTCATGAACCGCTTTGTGGCAAATATAAAACCCATGTTACGCGTTTATATGAATGAATGGTGGGGCTTCTACAGTGGTGGCGTGAAGATGGCGGACATAATACGCCCGAGGTTGTGTGGATACGATGTACTCATGTACTGAAAGAGCCTACTGCTTCACCGATCGAGCAGTGCGCACTGGGTTTCATCTAATACATACTAGCTAAGTAGGCGATTTGGGACGCAGCCCTGGTTTAAGTTATAAATGCTAATTTCTGGCTAGCACACCCTGATAGGTTTTGTATGTTACGTTAGCACTCTGCTAACGCTAGTGCACATTAGCTATTTTAGCAGCTCTAAATAGATATTTAAAGACATTCTGTATATTTTGTTCAGACATTAATACCCATGTGTCAAGAAAAGATGGCAATTTCATGATGTCTTTTTGTGACTGACAGTCCTTTTCTGGTTTACTAGGTTGTTTAGCAAAGCAAACTTCAGTCCGTCAGTCAGTCAGTCAATTTTGACCTGTAGCTTGAGTTATAGGTGTTACTTCAGATAGAATAGAATACTTTTATTGTCACTGTACTTGCATGCAACAAAATGTTGTGTCACATTCACCAATAAACAATAAAAGAGCAGTAATATACAATATACAGTAGTTAGTCAAGATAGTTTCGTATGGACAGTGCACTCAGTAGGAGAATGGGCATAAACTACAGCAACAGTTGGAATATAAATGTAAATTAATAAGTAGTGTATCGTCGCTGTCCAAAGAAAAACATGCATCTCCAAAATAATCTGATTTTAATGTAAGTCAATGGAACCAGACGTCTTTCCAAACAGTTTTGGGCCATTTCTGTTGGTCCATTTATCATTCAATTTTCACACTATGTAAACAGCAGCTCATGTGATCAAATGAAGTATAAAAGTAAAAACTGACAAAGGTGGAGATACACGTTTTTCATTGAACAGCGACGATATGTGTAAATTGACTGCAAAATACGTAGGTTGACGGTCTATGGAGGTAGGATTACACTATGGATATAATGTATAGCTGTGTAAAGTAAAGATGTGAAGAGTCCAGAGGTATAATCAGCCAGTCAGTGAGGGGTTGTGGAAGCCACAGCCCTTGGGAAGAAGCTGTTTCTCAGTCTGCTTGTTTTTGTGCATAGGCAACATAACAAACTATACTAGGCAGCAGAGCAGGGCTATAAATCCATAACTGCATTAGGATGTACCAATGTTTGATAGGCGTATGATAAACATATTAGCATATTAGCATGTAGTTTACTTGTAGCTGTTTCACAGTCACTCTTCCAGCAGACAGGTCTGTCGTAACGCTGGTGGCTGGTTCTAAAGATGCCACCTAAAAATTACTGCCATCTCCCTGGCTTCCACTTTGCTGTGCCAGGGGGTGATTCAGGAGGACCGTTGTTTTGCTTTCACCGGAAAAATCTCACCCCCACCCGCCCCGTAAGAACATCTGTTCTGACCGACTGTGCGTTTAAGAGAAGACTCGACTGCCGATCTGAGAAACAATTCTCCATCACTTCACCCGCCCTGCTCACACTTTCTCATTGTATAGGTGGTCAACTTGCACATTTGCAGGCTCCTGCTCAAATTCATTAAGTTACTTATCTAGAACTTCCAGAAGATTTCAAGTGTAATAGTTGTAATCATTTAAAGCGTGATTCCTCTGTCAGTTTGTTTATGATGGCAGCTACGACCTTAGGACTTCTCTTCAACTCCTGAAGCCCTAGCCAATAGGAAGAGCTTCCTTAGCTATATCTACCCGCTCATTCCTACAGGCCGATTTTCCGCATTTCAAGAATTTAACCCTTTGTGTCCTTCCCTTACTTCACAATGAAACAAGCATAATGCAGCGCAGTGCCAGTATATTGTTTTAGCTTCATCTAAGCCGTGCTCTGAACTCCTATTGGAGACAACGTAGCGTTTGGTCTCCCCATCCCCTTGATAAATACCTGAGCTAAGTATATGCAGAGCCACAATGCTACAGTGTCAGCCCTTGTGATCTGACTCTTGTGAGGGGCGTTTACAATCCTCATCCCCCACCACCCCTCCGCGTCCCTCCCCCCTCCCCCCCTTCCCCTTCCCCCCCCACCTCTCCCCCCCCCCCCCCACCCCTCCCCCCCTTTCCTCCCCCCCACCCCCCTCCCTCCCCCCCCCCAATCAGCGGTCACGTCCGGGGTCAAGGGCCCCACCCAGACCCCATCCAATCATAGTCCATGATCTCCGTAGGACAGGGAATCTGTGGAACCCACTGTCACGTATTCTGTACACTGTGCAAATAGTAAAAGAGTGTGCCATAAAGCAACGTTCACTTCATGCCCGAGCACCCATATCGGTGCCATAGTAGAAGAACTTGTTGAGTTCAGTGTTGTCGCAGTCTTTATTTAATAGCCTCACAGGGAAAACCTCAAGCCTACACCCGCGTACAAAGAAACCAAACAGCTATCATTGCAATCAGAGAGTCAACTTCGATGTGCACAAGATGTATACCTTCATGCAAATGATACATACCATTAACTGTTAGTGGGCTATTGGTGTATTTGTGCATTAGTACGATATTTTTATCTTGTCTGTAAACGAACTTCTAATTTTACAATTGTTTTTGTTTTACTGCAGATTTCATTTTGTAATCATACTTTCCTGGCGGGTCTGTATAAAACCACCTCGAGTCTGCTTTTGACTATTTTTTACAGCTTGACACCATGTGACGCGCTAATCACGCACTGGTTTGAGAATTGGGTTAGCGGTGGTGATCAAGCGCTTGGGGCAAGTGGCACGCGATATGTGTTAACAAACTGAGACATGGTGTACATCTGAGCTTAAGACATAATATGGCTAAATCAGACACTTGGATGTTAACCCCAACAATCAAAAACACTGTGTAGCCGAAACCTCGAGACCTACTAGCAAATGCGAGCAGTTCCTTGTTGTTCGGGGAAAATCCCTATCTGCAGTTACTGTTCATCCAAGCCTGAATTGCAAAGATAATGTTTGTGTAATAACAGATCAGTGACAAACCTCGAGACTCCTAACATCGCCCCTCCCACACCTTCACTTACTCGATGAGTGTGATGCGTATAAGTGTTTGTAGGTTATGAATAAGAACTTTATGTTTGTGCTCCAATATGACTGGGATGTCCAAATGTGGAAATCTGGTTTCCAGATTATGGTTCAATTTCCTAGTCGTTTGTGTGTGCCAAGCTACATCAGTAAACGGCAGTATAGTTGACCATGACAGTTGGTCAGAATGGAGTAAATGTGACAGTTTGATACCCCTTAGCCCTTAGAGCGAGAAGCTTATCTTCTTCCTCTCACAATATTGTTTCACACCTTTTACGAATTTATATTTGGTCAAAGCATGACTGGTTGATTTCCTGCCGGCTTCCTTGATATTGCTGGGTACAGCTACTGGACAGGTTGTAATTTAAATGGCGTGCTTCGGTAATTGTAAAGAGTTCTCCCAAAATTTGATGGGGCTAATGGATAAATATAAGATGTAGTGCTAAAGATTTAAATGTAGGGGTCGAAATTGGTAATTAAGTGATGGTGTTAAGGAAGGCCTCCAGGCTTCTGTATGCTGAGGTGCAGATCCTGTGGCTCTTTGGAATGAACGGTGGGTAGGTTTGACCACTGTGGACTCGGTAAACTCTGCAGGTGAGAGTTATTCAGGTTTCTCAGGTGAGGTTCAGGTGAGGTTTCTCAACATGTAGAAAATTGACTGCTATGTGCAATAAGCGTGCAGTTGTCTGGGGGATGCCTTCATGCTCAACTTTAGAAAAATGGAGCTCAGAATTAGGGAGGCACCACAAATTCAGCAAACAAAATTATTCAGCCAAAAAAAAAAAAAAAACTTGGAGGGTAGGTTTGACATGCCAATAATTCAGGTTTCCTGCTTGGCTGCTCATGTGACGTAAGCTTGAGGTATCGTAGCGCCTGTATCCCTGTTTTAACCTCAACAGTTCGAACCAGCCACCTATTGCGCACTTTCAGGAAGTACACTTAAGCATGTGGCCTGCTCCTATGTTTTTTTATTTTTTTTTTTTTTTTTTTTTTTTTAGTGCCAAGGACTCCATTGCACACATGGCCGTTACGATGACGTGTCCGGAACACCACATCAGGTGGCTTTTTGTGGTGCCAGCCAAAAACTGCAAAGGTTTGTGGGTGTCATGCCAAGTAAGTTAAAAAAAAAAACAACTAATAATTTTATACCGAATATTGACACCCTTGTAATATAGTCAAGTACGTTGCGAAATTAATTAAAAGTTCGGAATTTGGCCAAAATCATAAGTTTACGGGTTGGCGTCCTTCGAGGTGTGTATAACCATTTGCCCGTTTTCCATCTGAGTTTAGACCTCTCCAGATGTTCGTTTAAAACACCTGAGTGTTTTATGTTTTAACGTTAGTATAGGCGTATTTGATTTAGTCGTCTTGGATGTGATGTTTGCCTAATTAAACCCTTTAGTTTCCGAACTAACTTACCAGAGTTCACTGAAATCAGCATTGGTACTCTTGTTGATGGCCTAATTCAGTACCCCGACGGTGTGATCTCTGCTGTTAGGAATTATGTTCTTAGTCCCCTTCTGTGTAAAGATAAAGATAGCCCATGCTTGTGTCATATCTAAAATCTGAACACTTAAACAGCCTCTGATGACTCTGCCCATTCTGCTATACTGTATATAGAAGTCATATCTGAAGAAATATCTGAAGTCATACATCACCCAGTACTCGGCATCTTGCCCATGTTACTCCGGGTTTAACCCGATTGACCATTTTCCAAAATCACTGCTTCCTGTATGTTCCATTCCCGTGTACAGCAGTATTTACAGGGCACTACGTTCAGTTTCATTTCCCAGTGTGAACAAATCACTCACACTAGAGTATATTGGCACACTACAGAAGTGGTCAACTGGAGACCCTGAGAACTGTAACGGCCGTGGCTGTTTCCTCCGCTACAGTCGTGTGCGTCTGTTTCTGCATTTTCTATTTCGTGCCGATCAGGAATGCATTTTGGTCACATTTTCACAGTCGGGTCAGGGAGGTTTATGTTGTAACCGTCCTCTGGTGCAATTCAGTGCCTCGCTAGTGGTGATTTGTGAGTGAGTGGCGCTGTGTGGGCGTTTCTTGCTAGTGATGTTTGTGTATCCCTCTTCAGTAGTGTTTAATGTTCCACATTATGGGAAGTTATGCAGTAGCAGCCCGTCCAAAACAATAATTGCACTGTCTGTCTAGTGATAGTTAGTGTGGAGGTATGGATGGCCGGTGAAGCTTAGCAACCCCATATCCAGACAGCTGCAGTGGTTCTTGTTGAAACTGTAAACTATGTAACGATTTATGGGCTGTTGGTACGATCATGGACAAATGCACCCCCCTGCCCTAATACAGCCTATGTTGGTGCTGGTGCAGACTGTGAATGTGACATGGTTGGAGAGATACTGCTAAAAATGTGAATCTGTATGTCATTGTTTTAGATTTCGGTTGTGCTTCGCTCTGTGCAGTTGCAAATCCCTGATGACCGACTATACGTAATGTGGATTTATGTGATGGAGAGTGCTTTAATATGTTTCATATTTGAGATTCATTAGATTGATTAAGGTTCACTCATGGGCATGTGGGAGAATACAAGATTTAGCTGCACTGATGTACAATGATATCTGCTTACTCTGTGTAGCATTCCACAAGTGTACAAGACATTACATTTATGGCATTTAGCTGACGCTCTTCTCCAGAGCGACTTACAAGGGTAATCATGGAGTGTATCAGGGTGGGTCCAATTGTGGTGTTGTAGGTTAGTCTTGGGTGCCCAAGGACCTCTTGTATTGGTGTAGCACACAGCATGTAGTCACATAGGGACCGGGAAGTCGAAAGACCTCTAGGTCTTCCACATGTGGGTGGTTTGCCTGGAGGGTAGTGGTGTTATCCACTGAGCTACACCAGCCACACTAGAGATACCATATACACTCAATCAAAAGAATAGCTGCATCCAAAAGGAACCAACCCACAGGAATGAAACTTGGTGGGTAGGTCTGACATTGTGAGACATGCCAATGATTTGCATTAGTGTTTGTTTCTTATGCTTTCGTGCCTGTCTAGTGGTGGACATAAGCAAAGGGACGGTGCCTTATCCTCTGTACCTCATCAGTCCCCTTAACTATGTCACTATTGTGTGTACCTTCAGGCTTATGCATGTTGATGTCCCTCGCATTAGTGCCAAGACTGACATGGCATCACAGGTCTTTCTGTTACTGTATGGACACCTGTCCTTTACACCAACATCAGTGTCTCGCCAAGACCTGCCGTGGGTGTCCGTAACCAACTGTGTTTCATGGGAGTGACTCAGAATGGCAGTTGGGGGGTGGGTCCATCTTCAGTGACGAGTCCCCCCGCTTTGGTTGGTCTTGGTGGAGCGGACCACTGAATCTGTGGTGTGGAGTTGGAGCAAACCTGGGGAGGGCGTGGTCCAGCCAGCGCCAAGGCCGAACAGTTTGTTGTCACACAGGGGTCACCTAACACACAGAAGAGAAACAGCCCAAACTTCTAAAAGAAAAAGGCCTGGTTGTCCAGTGTTTCCCTACCACCCCCTTCCCAACCAACCCACCTCCTCCCACCACCCCTAATACCACACCATCATGGCAGAACTGGGTGAGGATGTGTTACAAGCGTGCATGGGTGATAGTTTAACAACAGGATAGGACTCCATTAGGAGGAACCTCTACAACTGCGGATGTCTGATGTTTTGACGTCCTGGCATTTGTGGCGTTAGCCAACATAGTGGCCGTTTAGCTCGGGATTGCCATACTGAGAGACAGACTTCTGTATGTGTAGCTCAATAAATATTGATCATATCAGTCTAAATTGATCATCATTTATTGTTCCTGGTAATCTGTATTTTCCTTACCATTTGCACTGCAGTCTGACACTTCCTTGACGGTGAGTGTAGTACAGATTTCACTGAGCTAAGGAACTCTATCCTTGGTACTGCTGTAATGTGCAGACAAGATGTTGATTGTCTAGGCTGTGATTGGTGGCTATATTGTATTGTTAGTTAGCGAAGTTGTGTTTGGATTTAATGTGGCGTAGATTTATTGTTGATGGTGAATGTGGCATGTTGCAACCAAAACATCTGGTGGCAAAGGTGACCATACAGTAATAACAGTTGGTTCTGAGCCAGTAGAGACTGTGCCTCAACCAAACCAGATTGTATCGTAGATGAAGATCCTGGGGGGTAAATCTATACCAATCAGCTTCTCAAACACTGTCTCAGTGACTCCAACACAATCAGGTTGTTGACTTCGTGCTATGAGGAACCGGAGGTTCAAGAGCGAGTTGTTTATTGAGTTTCGCCAAGTAGTTGTTCTTGCCATAGAGTAACATAATCGTCTTCAAATAAAATGCGCGTTCCCACCATTCGCTGAATATCTCCCATGGAAATCTGGTAGTAATCAAGGTGTATTTTTAGTAGAGCTTATCGGACTGGATTTAACTCGGCCTGATGCCTCCCCACCACTGGATAGAGCCACGAGTCAGGGTGATCTATGACCAGCTCCTAATGTGATCAGAACAGTGTCAACATCAATCATACTAGAGTACACCACAGATATGAGATAGCAAATGTTGATTTAGAAAATTTCTGGCTGAAAATTTCAGTTAATCTGTGCTTTACTGACAGATACAGATCATTTTTAACCCCACATAAACAGCAGAACTCGGGTTTATTATTCTCACGCTATATGTTAGGATGGGAAGACCAAAGATATTTGATAAAGATGTTACTGGGAAGGAAGATAAAGGTGACCAGGGACAATAACTGATAATAAATTTAGACTGATATGATCAATATTTATTGAGCTACACATACAGAAGACTGTCTCACAGTATGGTGTCGGGCCGCCATGTTGGCTAACGCAACATGACTGATGTCGGCATGGAGTTGTTGAGGTTCCTAACGGAGTCCTGTGATAATCCATCCCATGCAGCTTGAATATCCTCAAACAGTTACATTTACGGCATTTAGCTGCCGCTCTTAACCAGAGCGACTTACAAGGGTAATGATTACAGGTAGGCCAATGTAGTGTTAGGAGTCTTGCCCAAGGACTCTTATTGGTGTAGCTCAGCATAGTCACCCAGACCGGGATTCGAACCCCAGTCTCCCACACGTAGAGGTGGCACCCTGAGTACTGGTGTTACACCAACCACAGTTCATATGGTAGGGGTGGAGGTGGAGTTACACCGGGCCTTCATCTTGTCACTGATACACGGATTGGTTGGGCGTCTCCACCAAGACACAAGCAGGACACATCACTGAAGATGACCCGCTGCCATTTTGAGTCACTCCAGGACAGTCTAGCACTAGTCTGTGTGCATGTAGTCCTGCGCCATGCACCTGTCTGCCAATGGTGCTGGTGTGGTGGAACTTTTCACAAATTTCACAATTAATGCTCCAAATTAATATGTTTATTGAAAAGCTTTCGGCCGGGGAGAAGCTCCTGGCATGTACCCAGAGATCTCCGAAGCTTGACCAAGTTACAAAAGGTTATATACTGTATCTCCCCAATGGGGTGTGGTCACCTTCCATTGGTTCACAGAAGACAAAGAAGTTACAACACATTGGCTACACCCAATTATGATATGAATAAACAGAAGGGTGTTAACATACATAATCATCTGACTATGTGTTGATCTCGAAACCACACTGGTACTCATGGGGGATCACTCATGAAGAGCCTCACCGCTCACTGAATGCCCATGATCATGGATGTTGGGTCACTCTATGCATCCAACAAAGCATCAGTTCTCTCTATCTGTGGCTCTGTGTAGGTCTCCCAGATCCTTCATGTCACTGGTGGGTACCTGCCTCTATCCACTGCCTCCAAAAGTGTGCTATGGTAGTATCTGGACAACCGCTATGGCATGCAATACATCCATAAGACCAACCTGCTTCCTGGAGCCCTACAATTCGACCCCAACTCCAACTCTCCCAACTGCTTGAATCGCTTTCGAACTTTTCTCACATGCAAGGGATACTACCAACACAGCAGCACGAGTCAGAATGGAAAGCAAGCACAAGAGGACGACCTTATGTATTGTCACTGTCCAAAGGAAAACAAGTATCTTCAAAATGACAACTTTACAGGAGAGGCCTAAAACCTTATTTAATTTGAATGGAAGTCAATGGAACCAGACGTCTTTCCAGACAGTTTTGGGCCGTGTCTGTTTGTCCATTCTTCAAGCAATTTCCACACAGTGTAAACAGCAGGTCAGGTGATCCAATGAGGCATAAAAGTAAAAATCAACAAAAATGGAGATACATGGTTTTCTCTGGATAGCGACGATATAAGAATGGGAATACTCATTCATTTATTTCATATACTTACTCAAATACTTTTTCAAATACATCCTTAAAACAATAACATTTATTTTTATAATTAATCAACATTTTTAAGAATGTTCATTACTGCGGTTACTGCAGACAATGGTGCAATAACACCAGGTGTTAATAACGGTGACGCCCAACTGCTCACTCACTTTGTGTTGCTGGGCTAGAATTGATTTGGCTAGTTTGGTATTGTTCGTCATGAAAAGCAGCACTGAGGGTGACATGCATAGCAAGTGTAGCGCAGTCAGGCTGGTCCAAGCCCTTAGTCCACAATGTAAAAGTTTACTAGCTAGCAGGGCTATACTCGACTCAGTATTTTGCCAGTCGAATCGGATTGGCCTGTCCTGGCCGTCGTTCATGTTTTTTCTCCTTGTACATTATCTAGTACTCAGTAAATCAATCTGCACACGGTTCAGATCTGATCCTCCTCATTTAGAAAGTCAGCAGAGTCACAGGAACATATTTCTGAACTAAAAGAGGCGGGGCTTATGATGATCGATCTGAACTGGAGCCTGATTTAATTACAGAGTATAGTGTTAGGCAGCAGCTCGTACTTATGCTAAACATTAGCGCTTATAGCTTATAGTCTTTTTAACTTCACTTCTAACAGCTTCTTCAGTAGGAGGACCCTTCGCCTTTCATCTCTCATAAATAATGACCTGCTAAATAAAACCAGATTAAATTATTTTTAGATGAAAAGAAGAATGGTAGACCTGAAACCGTTTAATCATTATATTCGTCGCGCCGAAATAATTATCTCTCGTTTATCAGCAGGCGTATTAAGTGACTGTATTTATCTTTAAATAAAGATAATCTCAGCTGGAGACGAATAAATAAACATATCTGTAATTTAGGTTCTAAAATAATGGAATTATAATAAAACAAACATCTTTGGTCTGTTTTTCCTTCACCGTAAACAGCCGTTACGTCTAAAACGAAAGTCAGCTCCCTCGTTTGGAGCAGTGTTGGATGTCTGACTGAATGAAGAGCAGCATTCGGTTTAATTTGTTTGGGTTGTCTTCTTCAGAAGCTCCTTCAGACTTTCTCTGAGACATCGCTCCCCCCGTGTTTCTCAGCTTCACAGCTTCAGCTGCCTTCAGCGGTGACCCGCCAGCGCACGTCGTCACGTGAATTTAATTTTTTAGCACGCATGCGTCACAGCCCAGCTAGAACTTACATATATATTTATTATTCCCCTTTAATAATTATTAAAATGTCTTTTTACATTCTTAAAGTTCTTATGCATTTCCGTAAGCTTTAGTCTGTTTAACGAAAAAAGAACTCGTCACTGTTGTCAGTCGACTTGAAGGTTCTGAGTCGACTTAAAGGGTCTCCGACTGACAATTCGACTCGTCGACTTCTAGAGGGCAGCCCTAACTGGCTAGAGTGGCAAAATTCATTTCAATCTGAACTTCACTAAATATAATTTCATTTTAGGCGTCGTATTGTTAGGTGGAAGTACCAGCGGCCTATTTAACCACCCAAAAAACTAGAAAGCGATGCATGTCCTGGAATATGTATAACTACCTCGCTCCTGAAACATACCTGCTCTGAGATGTCCCTCGTCTCCATTTGACCAGCAAAAAGGGGAAAAACACAGAATTAACTTCAGGATACTTGTAGGACACGTGCCACTGAACATTGCACATGCACAGATACAATCTGCACTCATGCCTGACCCATACAGATCATGCAAATCTGGATCGGCAGACAGAGAAACACTACAGTCACCACTGGGCTCAAACTCTACATCTGTTTCTGGGACACTACAAACATGTCAGGGTGTCATTCCTCATGCAGCCTTTTGCACAGCAGCCACTAAAACTCACCATCAATAATACAGACCAATCATACTAGACCTATTCATGCTCCGCCCACAAATGTGCTCATGGCTACTGTTGCTAGGTCGGACAAGCTTTACAGAGCACTAACATTAAAAGCCCTGCTGATAACTGTAGCGCCACTGTTATCAGCAGTGGCGCTACAGTCCCTCAATAAGGACGCTGTATTGATACCATTTGCTATCGGAATCCTAATCCGGTCCAGTCCTGCAACTGACCTATCCCAACACGGTGCTCACTGTTGTTAGCTGAGCAAGTCTTCCTATAGGGTACATGAAATACTGGGATTGTTGTGTTTTCGTAGCATTAACGATGTCGTCACTCCGTCCCCTGTTGGTTGTTTCGGAGCGCTGCCCACCAACTGTAACATTGCACGCATACTCTTTATGGGCGGTGCATTTAAATGCGTTTTTGTGACATCACAAAAACAGTTCAAACCTTTGGAGCTTAGTTTCTGTATATGGATTGAAGGGAGTGAATGGTAGGTACACTCATATTCAAAAGAGCAGTTGCACCCAGCAAGAAGTGTCAGACGGCAGTGCTATTGGGAAGGAAGATAAGCTTACCAGGAAGAATACCTTTAGGCTGATATGGGTAATATGTATTGAGCTACACATACAGAAGTAGTGTCTCTCAGTATGGCGTCGGGCCGGGCAACATGGTGGCAACATGGACTCGGCTAATGGTGTCCTGTGGTAATCCATTCCATGCAGTTTGAAAATTCTCACACAGTTCCTCCAGATGGTGCGGTAGGGGTGGAGATGGAGTGGCACCAGACCTTCTGGACGTGTGACAACAAACCGTTCATCTTGGTGCTGACCACGGTGCCTCCACACACCGATTCGTTGGGCGTCTCCACCAAGACTAAAGCGGGACTCGTCACTGAAGATGACCCGCTGCCATTCGGAGTCACTCCATGACAGTCTGGTACGACACCACTGCAGTCTTTGGTGACGGTGACGTGGTGTTAAGGACAGTCGTCGTAGCGGTCTGTGTACATGTAGTCCTGTGTGGTGCAGCCGTCTGCCAATGGTGCTGGCACTCACAGGATGGCTCATGGAGGGCATCACTGGTCCCTGAATGTCATGTCAGTAGGGTACAGCGATAAGGCTCCCCTTGCTTACGTCACATGCTCGAGTGACCGCGAAACTTGGATCATTCGCACGTCTCACAACGTAAAACCCGCCCACCCCGTTTCATTCCCGACGGTTGATTCCTTCTGGGTGCAACTGTTTTACCGATGAGTGTACTTCAACACCGGGTTCATACTACATACTAAAGGCCATGCAGTGCAGTTTTCCAAGATGTGGGCCCCTGGAAACGTTTCTCAGACACACAGTTCTAGGAGAAGTCGTTCATGTGTGAAGAACCTACACGTGTGGAGGTTCTTTAGCTCGCACAGCTCCTTTAGGACAGGTGCTCATTAAAGAACCATCCAAGGGAAACTAAATCGCTCCAAAGGCCACTTTAGGAGTGCGACAGGATCTACAGACTGCAGGTCTCAAGAGGGCAGCACACAGCATGGTCTTACCCCAGTCCCCCGCCTCTGGAGTCAGAATACTAGAATACAGCTCTGGGAGGTTTCATTTCCGAACGGGAAAATGGAAAAATGGAAAAAGCAGGTTATCAACACACACACATACACACACTTACACACTTACAGAGGGCACTGTAGACTGTGTGGCTTTCTTCATAGACCGTTTTAAAAGGAGCCAGGCTCTGAACTCTTCCACGGCAATTAGCTTGGAATAACTATGGTCACAGGACTTGAATTACTCTAGCCTGGGTGGTCACGTAGGCCGTGAAAATGTCTGGCCTCAGGTCAGTCATATGGTTTCCCAGATAAAGCTACCTAAATCTACCTAGCATGACTTTACATTAGCACAGGCTGCAGCCTGCTGAACTCACTCCTTTGTTTACATGGTCTGGCCACACAGCCAACCCTGTGCCCCTTGCTTGAGTGCATGTGCTCTGTTGGGTATAAACAAGTCCACATTTGGCACAACACTGGCACAACACTGGCAACAGCAGACAGCATAATCACACAGGTACAGCAAACAGTGTAGAAGCAGCTGGACCTTAGCTTTCATAGGAGTGGACAGTGCTTAAGAAAGTCCACGGCTACTGGAACACAGCTCATAACATTTGAACACCAGTAAAAGAAAGCTGACCTTGCTGCCTTTGCTCCATCACTGCAGTCAGTGACTGTTTTCAGTCAGGTCCTGTAGGTCCAACAGAGCTGTGTGCTCCACTTGCAAGTCCTCTCATTTCCCCTTTACATTCCAACTCTGTTTTTCCCCTATACCAGCTCCTCCTACCAGTGGGTGGGGCCTCAGACATGGGCCAATTGCAACCAAGTACACCTTTCTCCCGGACTGCTCTAGTCTCTGCTGCCACCCTCTGGTCAAGCCTAGCCATTGCAGCTGGTCCAAATTGTAGATGTACTGCACAGTTTGTGTTGGTCATCCTCTAGTCCTGTGGTCACAGGACACTGCCCACAGGACACTGTTGGCTGGATTGTTTTGGTTGGTGGACAATTCTCAGTCCATCAGTGACACTGAGGGATCAAGCAGCACTGCTGTATCTGATCCACTCACACTAGCACAGCACACACTAACACACCACCTGCACGGCAGTGTCACTGCTGGGGTGGGGAATGATCCACCACCCACCCAGCCACCCACATGCCCTGTGGTGGTCTTATGGAGGTCCTGACCATTGAAGAACAGGGTAATAGAGTATACAGAGAAACAGATGGACTACAGTAAAGACCACCTAACTGGAGCTCTAGTAAACTGTCTGTAGAAAAAATTCAGCACATTCAAAAAGGCATTTTGATTAAATCATCCATTATAACGAATATTATCATTATCACGGTGGGTCGAAAACTACATAAAGCATTTCCTGGAACTCAGCATCAAAACTTTCCCTCTAATTTTTCAGATTTCTTTACCTGAATATAACATATTTAATATCAGCCAAAACAGCTGTCTGTGTATTTGGAAGGTCCTACAATTATTATATTGTCACTGCCCAAGCAAAAACATGTGTCTCCAAAATGGCAACGTTACAGGAGAGGGTAAAAACTCAGTTTGTTATATTTAATGGAACAGGGCTTTTTACCAAGCGATTTTGAGCCATTTCTGTAGGTCCATTCATCATGAAATTTCCAGAGAGTGTAAACAGCAGCTGCCATCAAAACAAAACAAAATAAAATAAAATAAAATAAAATAAAATAAAATAAAATAAAATAAAATAACAAACAAATAAAATAAACTAGAATAAAATAAAATAAATTAAAATAAAAAACAAATAAAATAAAATAAAATAAACTCAAATAAAATAAAATAAAACAAAATAAAAACTAATAAAATAAAATAAAATAAAATAAAAATAAATAAAAATAAATAAAAATTAAATTAAATGAAATTAAATTAAATGTTATTTGATAAGCTCCAAGCACATTTAGTAGTTTACGTTTAGTTAGCAGCTGTGCGTTTAGAACATAAGCAGAGTATCAGTAAAATCAGAGCATCATCATAATAACTCATTATTACTATTGTCATTGTTAATGTGACAGTCATATGCACAGACTTGCATAACAACAACCCCCCCCCCCAACATGGCATTTCTACCAAGCCTAGTTGACAATATTAATTTCAGTGTCAATCTACATACCAATATCAACCAATAACTCAGAATTTTCCCAGTAAGCAAACTTTTGCCAGCAACTGCTTGAAATGGAAGGTCTGTATTCTCCCATCCAGTGGAGTCCTCCAGCAGGGGACAGTGTTGTAAAGCTGTGGTGTTAAATATGACCATACTACTCTATTACATGGTAACAGGGATGATAAACACTCTGGAATGAGTACGACGGTGCAGAGCTGGAGCTTTGTGGAGCATTCTCTCAGAGTGGTGCTCTTGCAGAACCTGAGGTGATACAGATGCCTGAGCCTTTCTGTGTGTTGCTCAAGGAGCCGAGTGACTTTCAGTTTTGGTTTATGAGCGCTGCAGAGTCTGAGGACACTTCTGAAGCACATCCTGCCTGAACGCGGATGTCTGGCTCTGTGCGTATGTTTGAGGAGCGCCTTCAGCAGCCAAAGCCCTGAGGAAAGTTTGCCTACTAAACTTCAGGAGGCTGCCAATAAAAAGGCTGTTCATCTTAGTGTCACTCTGACCACGTAGCAGCGCTGGGCTGCCTGCGTCAACAGGATGTCCCTGTCAGTCAGCTGAGGGGAAAGCTGTGGCCCACTGCCCACACCTCGTCTCAGGAAGCTGCTCTTTAGGCAGTGCGTCCATCTGATAAAGTGCTAAGGCGGGCAGGAAACTGGCCGCACCAGAAACGTCTTTGTCTGAGACTTGTAGGAAGGGGGGATGTGAGGAAGAAACCGACAGCTGTGCTGAGAAGAAGCTAGGCTTCTGCTTTAGTGCTGTCTGGTTACACATGTGAATGGGAAGGCGATATCGAAGGCAATGTCCCAAGATAATAGGACACCTGCTCATCCAGTGTTTCTTCTAATGTCAAGGACGCTAGTAAGGGTAGCTATTCATCACTGAACTGTATCATTCAAACTCATCCCAAAGAACTTCAACACGTCAGTTCATCTTAAGTGTGTTGAAACAAGCTTCGTCAAACCTTATCTACCCACCCCAACCCCCCAAAAAAAACAATACCATAGAGCTTCATGACTACAACTATCCACAATGTGTTCAACAGTGCCTTCCAATTCACTCCAACGCTGCAATGAAGATTCATCACTGCATAGCATCCTGAATATTTCAGCTGAGCTTCATCATTCCAACTCATCCCACAGGCATTCATCAGAGCTTCAACACTGCAAACCATCCTAAAGATGTTCAACAGAACTTCATTATTCATACTTATCCCGAAGACTTTCCGTAAAACGCCATCTTCCGAAAACCTTTGGGACTCAGAGTGACAAGGTTCCATCTCAAAGGTGTTGAATGGAGCTTTGTCGGATTCATCCCTTCCAATGTTTATCATGTGAACAACTTTGGAAGTTGGCATGCTAACGTTCCATCCTTAGGATACTTTACTCATTCCAACTAATCTAGTTCAACTCTTCCAAAAAGGGTTTAACGGAGTTGCATCGTTCCATCTTGTTGCAATAGCACTCTAACAGGCTGGGACACTTAAACACTCTGTGTCAATTAGTTTACTGGTTTCCATCGTTACAACTCATCCCAGAGCTGCAACATTCCAATTTATTCAAAGGTTGTTTAATGGAGGTTCATACTTCATCACTTCAACACTTTGGGGATTTAGATGAAGCGACAGAGTTCCATCTCAAAGGTGTTAAATGGAGCTTTGTCGGATTCATCCCTTCCATCCCTTATCATGTGACCAACTTTGGAAGTTGGCATGCTAAAGTTCCATCTTTAGGATACTTTACTCATTCCAACTAATCCCAATCCCAGATTAGTTCAACTCATCCAAAAAGGGTTTAACGGAGTTTCATCGTTCCATCTCATTGCAATAGCACTCTAATAGGCTGGGACACTTAAACACTCCGTGTCAATTAGTTCAGTGGCTTTCCATCATTACAACTCATCCCAGAGCTGCAACGTTCCAATTTATTCATATGTTGTTTAATGGAGGTTCATTATTCATACTTCATCACTTCAACACTTTGGGGATTTAGATGGAGCAACAGAGTTCCATCTTAGAGGTGTTGAATGGAGCTTTGTGGGATTCATCCCTTCCATCCCTTATCATGTGAACAACTTTGGAAGTTGGCATGCTAACGTTCCATCTTTAGGATACTTTACTCATTCCAACTAATCCCAATCCCAGATTAGTTCAACTCATCCAAAAAGGGTTTAATGGAGTTTCATCGTTCCATCTCATTGTAATAGCACTCTAATAGGCTGGGACACTTAAACACTCCGTGTCAATTAGTTGACCGGTTTCCATCGTTACAACTCATCCCAGAGCTGCAACATTCCAATTTATTTAGTATGTTGTTTAATGGAGGTTCATTATTCATACTTCATCACTTCAATGCATTTGGGGATATAGATGGAGCAACAGAGTTCCATCTCAAAGGTGTGGAATAGAGCTTCGTCTTTCCAACCCATCCCAACGGTGCTGAACGGAACTCCACCGTTCTGATTATTCTCAAACGTACCGTAAGAAGCTTTTTCATTCCAACTAATCCCAAAGATGTTCAGTGGAGCCTTATCAGTTTAATAACAAACCTCCACTGAACCCGTTTGGGATGAACTGAAATGACAAAGTTCCATCTCAAAGACTTTCACTGGGGCTTCATCAGTTTAAATCGATTTTCATCATTCCATACGATCACAATATGAAGCTATAGCACGTCAACGTGTTAAACTTGTCCTGTGGTGCTTCCTCCTCATCCATTAAAGTGCTTAACAGAGCTTCAACACTCCAACAGCAGTGTTTCAACATTTGAACACCTTTGTAGATCGGAGTGACCAAGTTCCATCTTCAAGATACTTCAGCATTCCGACTAATCCCAAAGTTAAGGTCAATTAGTCCATCACACTCTTCATCATTCCAACTCATCCCTGTTTGTTCAACAGAGCTTCATCACTCCAGTTTATCCAAAATGATCCAGAACAGTTATTCAGTGGAGGGTTGGGTGGGATGGTGGGTTCATTACTCATACTCATTCCATTCAGCGTTCCATCACTCGAACACCTTTGGGATGAGTCACAGCATTCCATCTCAGCAGTGCTGGATGGAGCTTCATCATTCCAAAGGAGAAGGAGCTTTATTATTGTAACTCACTGCAAAGTCTTGAAGTCTGGTCGCTCCACCTTATCCCAATGTTGTTTAACAAACGTCGTCATTCCCACTCATTCCATAGTTGTCCCTTAAACCATCACCCTGACTAATCCCTAAGGTTTCATGATGGATCCCCATTTATACTTATTCCACAAGTGTTCAATAGATCTCAGTCATTCCATCCCATCACCTAAAGACCGGAACACATTGGGCATGAACTCGTGAGATGAAGTTCCACCACAACAGGGCTTACAGGAGCTTTATCATTCCAACTCTGTTCAATGGAAACACATCGCTTCAGAGAACTCACTGCTCAACAGTCCGGTGCCAGTGACCAACTCTCCTCTACACTATATAGATGTCTCAACATGGCACTGATGCATGGTAACCTCAGTTGCATGTATGGTTGCCATGGTTTTCCATGGTGGTTATCCAGCTGTAGGTACACATTCCAGCACACATCCACAAATAAATGGGCTTAAAACCCATCCACATCCATTCTCCTCATCATCACCCCTTCACTGAAAGACTTCTACTGTTGTGTAAACAGTCCTGGACAGACACATGCCCCAACTGGTGACATGGCATCACTTTATCAGTGTGCGGCACAGCTGCTGGTCCTTGCAAGCCGAGAGCCAAGTCCCGCTCCCTCAGGCCAGAAACACAGAAGAGCCCTTCCACTCCAGCTCGGTCATCACCCAGGAGATGCACACCAGCCTGGCACGCGTGCAGACATGAAGCAATAACGTCTCAAGCCGGCCAGGCACTGACCAGTGCAAACATTCAAAACAAGGGAGGTTGCTGTGTTTGCACAGCATCGTTTCTTTGTGCGATGACCTTTAATTATTGGCACTGAGGGCCAGAACCAGACATACGAGGGCTTATTCGCAATGAAAAGAACAAATATTGGCATTTCACCCAGGTCCGTTTAATCCACCATTCAACACAGTAAAGACAGACGTTACATTTGCCGTCTGAGAACGTGGACTAACACGACCAAGTCTGAGGATAAAGTGCAGCAGCGTCCGGGATTAAGCATGGTAGAGTGTCGGGATGTGTCCCGTTTCTGAAACACACCCGTAAAAGTGTTGTGAGGTGGTCTCTTACGCGAACCACGGTACAGTCTGAATCAGTAGGTCTTTGGAATAAAAGTGACACAGAGAAGAAAAGGAAACTCAAAATCATACATTTAAAAACCGTTTCCTCTTTTAAAGTCCAAACCCATTTACGGCAAGTTGAAAGGCACCAGAGGAAGGAAAAAGGAGTCAAATAAAAGGATCCAATTCAGAAACACATCAGTAAAAACCACTCCGATGGCACAGTCAGGGCCTTTGGCTCACACTGACAGCAGACTGAAAGAGCAGAACGTTCATGGGCTATCACTGTGACCTTTTTCCATTTCTAATTGTGTAGGCAGGTAGAACCGTGTAACCGTGTGCTGTGTTGATTGCGTAGTTTGTACAGGGGTGGAAAAAGTACAGGAGGGGGTAAAGAAAGTGAGTGAAAGCGTCGAGTACTGCATCAGAATCCTAGTAAATGCAGGTACAGATCCGAAAACATACATGACTAGAAGCTGAGGGGAAGTAAATCTGAACTCGGGTTCAAATGGAAACTGTGAAATTGTAAAAAATCAACAGCAATGTGGTAAAAGTCTGACATGGCGAGCGTCTACCCGGCTAAACGTGTAAAACTCCTCTACTCTGAACACAAACAACGATAGACATGTTAGTGGAATAAATAAGAACACTTAACAGAACACAGTCAGTAAAACCATCAGTCTGTAAAAGAGAGGAGGCCCCAGGTAAAAATGAGTGTCTCGTCAATGTCCAAAGAAAAACAAGTATCTCCTAAATGGCAACTTTACAGGCGAGGGAAAATCCTAGCTTAATTCTAATATAAGTCAATGGAACCAGATGTTTTTTCTCCCAAGTGATTTTGGGACATTTCTATTGGTCCATTCGTCATGAAATTCTCACACAGTGTAAACAGCAGCTGCTGTATTCAAATGATGCATACAAATAAAAATACATTACATGAATATACAGATTATTTTCTTTGGACGGTGACGATATTTTAATGTACTACAAATGCACTGTAATGTTAGCAAGTACTGTACGTTACATGCACAGTACTGTTTGAGTACTGATTACTGTTTGTGTAATTACAAGCACATTTGTAGAAGTTAGTGGTACTTCAGTGTACTTCATATGAGTATACTAATTTGCACTGCCAGGTAAATATTAGGTATATTTTAATGTACTAGACATGTACTGTAATATGTTCCAAATATGCATCTAAGTACATGGAGTGAATTTCAATGGAGTTTTAAAAAGTACAATTGGTTCTATTGAAGTATATGTTTAGTAGCACTAGTGAGATATACAGGGGTTGGACAATGAAACTGAAACACCTGTCATTTTAGTGTGGGAGGTCTCATGGCTAAATTGGACCAGCCTGGTGGCCAATCTTCATTAATTGCACATTGCACCAGTAAGAGCAGAGTGTGAAGGTTCAGTTAGCAGGTAAGAGCACAGTTCTGCTCAAAATACTGCAATGCACACAACATTATGGGTGACATACCAGAGTTCAAAAGAGGACAGATTGTTGGTGCACGACTTGCTGGTGCATCTGTGACCAAGACAGCAAGTCTTTGTGATGTATCAAGAGCCACGGTATCCAGGGTAATGTCAGCATACCACCAAGAAGGACGAACCTCCACCAGCATCACGTAGTGACCTGGCCACTATCCTGCAAGAAGAATGGCTTAAACTCCCTCTGACCACTGTGCAGGACGCAGTATGTGTCATTCCCAAGACCAACTGACGCTGTACTGGCCGCAAAAGGAGGCCCTACACCATACTAATAAATGACTGTGGTCTAAAACCAGGTGTTTCAGTTTCATTGTCCAACCCCTGTATGTATGTGTGTGTATATACATATATATATATATATATTTATACACATATACATATATATACTAGTACTATATACTAAGTACATAGTTAGTATATGTAAATAGAACACTTTCAGTACATTAACCACGAGTGCAAAAAAGTATAATTAAGTACACTTATGTTTTTTTCCTCTCTCTTGGGGCTCTCCTTTTCTCTACACCTAGTATTCCGCACCTGGACTGTCCCTCTCTGTTTTAACGGCACGGTTTAGTAAATCACGACAGCCACTTTTGTACGCTAAAATGGAAGCTAGAAGCGCGTGTTAATCTGGCCGCAGGTTTTCATAGCACAAACCTTCCAAAATAAGCCTGAACTACAGTAACGAAACCGAACCGCTCGAGTAGTTTCCACCCCTGATTTCTGTGTTATCGGTATGATTACCTGCGCATGGACTGCAGCCAGAAATTAGGGAGCTGCTAATTCTGGTGCATAGCATCTTTAGATCAGTGGACAAAGCACTAGACTTTAACACTTGAGTAAAAGTACCTGAAAAAAGTGTAAGTATTATTGATATACATATATGTACTCCATATTTACAGTGGTGGGGAGGGGAACCAGACATCATGTCTACAACACAAATAAGCACAACAGACTAATAATTAGTTACCTTGTGTGTTTAAGGTGGTAGTAACTTCAGGCTCCTGCAAATGGCGCTATGAATACCTGTAGGGTGTGAGTGACGAGATCCATAGATTGAGAAGAGGTGGTACAGTGCAGGGAGTGTCTCGTTCCATGTGTGGTAAACGGCTCTAAAGCAGATGTAAAAGATTGGCTAAAAGGAGGGACTGCATGTGGGCGTGGCCAAAGACCATAGTGTGAAGGAAGTAGCTGAATCTGCAGGTGTATGGAAGTGTACGGTCATACGGGCCTACCAGCAGTGGCTAAAATCCCAGTTTACAGGGAATTCTTCTCGGAAAATCTAATCACAGCTGTTAGTCGTGTTTGAGGAGGCAGTAATAGAACGTTTTGTTGTCTGGTGATTTCCATGTTATTTACAATCCTAAAAAAGTCTGAATATGTGATACTGAATAAATTAAAATATATAAACATCCTTCGGGCTCTATTTTGCCTCAGAACACCCGTTCCCTTTCCTACATCTGTACGTGGACTTATCCTTTATACAAACTGTTTGTCTGTGAAGCTGCTTTGAAACAACGTCAGTTGTAAAAAGCACTACACAAATAAATATTGATTGATTGATTAATTTATTGATTGATTGATTGATTGATTGATTGAGAGTGTGTGTGTGTGTATGTTTTAGGCCAAAACCTTAAAACGTTTTAGGCCAAAGGCTTCAAACTATTGTAACACGGTGCCTCACACATTTATGTAACATCTTTCCATAAGGGAGCTTTAAGCAAAGTCTGGTTCCCATTACTACCACTGTGAGCAATCCTGTCTCAGCTCAGTAAGTCTCTCTACAGTGACGCCTTTATACCAACCAGTCTGAAAGACTTGATTTACATCCTGTACTACGCAGAATTTCAGCAGAATATCGCTTCAAACGTTAAAAGTAAAAGTACCTTGAGTTTCTGTAGATCGTGTATGTTATTTTGTTGTTCTAATAAAATCACCTGTTCGGCTCCAGACATGGAAAAAGCCTCATGCTTGTAGCCACACAATCCTCTTAAATAGAATTTGTTCATCAAGATACTACAGCTCAAAGTACTTTTCCATCTAATACTTAATTACCCTCAATAATACTTGTACTTTTACTCAGGCAGTACTTTACCAAGCGTAGTGTTACTCAACCCTGGCCCTGGAGGCTCCCTGCCCTGCCCCTTTTGGTAAATTCCCTGATGTAACACACACCCTGCCACACCCTACCCTGAAAAGTTGAATTAGGCGTGTGGGGAGGAGAAGGGAAAGGACTAAACCGTGCAGGGCAAGGTGCCTCCAGGTCCAGCGCTGACCAAAAACACTGACCAAATCCACGTTTGTCCACTCCGGCTTGAGACTGTTAAACATGGTCCCTGTGAAGAAGCACAGGAGTGAGAGAGCAGTGTGTGAAAGTCCAAACACTCCCTGAGAAAAACAGTGATGAACCCTCTCCGCCTGAACGTGTCTAATATGCATGATTGTCTTCACTAATACAGTAAGCGTTCTGTAGGCCAATAAGGCGCACGTGTTCAATAGTGTCGATGATATACACGTATCCAGTAGTGTTTAAGATCAATAAGTAACGCACATTGTTCACAAACCATATGTGCTGGGTGACCGCAGAACCCAACACTGTATACGAATCCAGGATATGCCACGCATTACAGGGACAGTGCCAGTTTAAATAATAGTGACCCATAGTATATGCATATAACTGGTGCAACCGAAGCTCCAGCTATGTAACCTTGTGTGCAAAGCTCATATATATACACTAGAGGTAAATGGTGACCTGTGCACCAGATGAGCCTGAAACGTAGAGATCATATTTATAGAAAACGCTATACTCTTATGTGTAAATGCAGCTCCTTCAGGTGCATGCAGGTTGACAGGGCAGATGCGTATCGGCTTTGACGAACAGATGGCATGGCAATAATCTGCGAGACAGAAAGTCAGCAGTGATGGCGCGTCACATCTCAAATTGGCATGTCTCTACAGCTGCCCCTGCAACGCTGCAGCTGCTCTCCTCAGTGCAGGCACACTCCAGCTTTTGTTGATGATGCAAATTCCAGTGGATGTTGGCACAGTGCGCTAGTTTTGGGGAGGGGAGAGGCAGGGACAGGACTGAACGCATACTTACCCCCATCAAATCCCTGAATTTACACTCTCGAACCCATACACATCCACCTAAAGGAGTACTCCGCTGTTTGATACCATAACCTCCACCTGCTGCACCTGAATCAGCCCACCAATAACCACCGGTGTTGGGGTAACGCATAAGTAACCTGTTACAGTGATGCAATGTCTTTTTCCTGTAACAGATGTGGTGTAACGCAATACTAGTTAGTTACTGAGTTTGGTTGCTTGTGTTACTCGTATGTCTCTAAAAGGACAATATTTCTGAACACTTATGAATATACATTTTCTCAATATACACTCATCACCACACCATAGTTGCACAAAAGGTTGCACCCAGAAGGAATCAACCGACAGGAATGAAATTTAGTGGGTAGCTTTGACATTGCAGGAAGCTTTCCTGCTGTAGGAGCTTCCCTGCTGTACCTGACTTCATACACGCAGGCCGTTACGGTGACTGTCCTTAACACCACGTCACCGTCACCAAGGACTGCAATGGTGTCGTGCCAGACTGTCATGGAGTGCCTCAGAATGGCAGCAGGACATCTTCAGTGTCGAGTCCCACTTTTGTCTTGGTGGAGAAGACCAACGAGTCTGTGTGTGGAGGCACCGTGGTCAGCACCAAGATGAATGGTCTGCTGTCACACATCACACGTCCAGTAGGCCTGGTGTCACTCCACCTCCACCCCTACCGCACCATCTGCAGGAACTGTGTGAGAATATCCAAGCTGCATGGGATGGATTATCACAGGACACCATTAGGAACCTCTACAACTCCATACCGAGACATCTGGCATGTAGCATTAGCAAACTGAGAGACTCTACTTCTGTATGTGTAGCTCAATAAATATTGATCATATCAGTCTAAATGTATCATCAGTTATTGATCCTGGGAACCTTTAACTTCCTTCCCAACAGCACTGCACTCCCACACTTCCATCTGGGTGCAACTATTATTTTGATGAGTGTAGATTAAGCGCCCATGTCTTTGTATGTACACATGTGCTACCTGCATCAGCTGACTGGGCCCCTCTGAGCACCTGAAAACTAAATGGCTAATTTGACGAAGCATCTATTGACGATGACATGAAAGTGATGGGTAAAGACCCCTGTGCTAAAGAGGACAGAGCTCCATCTCTAAACGATCTCAATCAATTTCCTTTCGAATGCAGCAGATAGAGGTTAGGCTGAGAAACGTTGGAGCGTTCCATTAAAACCAAATTTCATAAATAGTACAGGCTAAAACGACCATGAACATCAGTCTACGCTAGCAACAGTCCCCTCCTCGGTAACCATATGCATATTTGTAAACTGGCAGGTAAAAAAAAAAACAGTTCCGAAAATTTATCAGAGTAACTCCTGTAGCCGCTCTTCCTGCGCTGCCGAGACGTCATGGCACGGCACCGTGGTTGGAGCGCAAGCCTAAGCGTCTGAGGGGGAGGGGAACAGATGGAGAGCATCCATGTAGACTTTGTTTTGCACAGGCTGCAGTTCAGCAAGCTCACTCTGTGATTATTCCTCCCACTGTGGCTGGTCTCCTGGCACACGGAGCGCCTCCCTGTATGTGTTTGTCTGAGCGAGAGAGGGAGCGAGATGAGGTACAGCCTCAGCACAGCCAGCGTCCAGACCCGTTGGAGTGTTTTCTGCGCTTCTTGCAGATGTAGTAGATAGGGAATGCAAACAGACCTGCGGAAACCAACGACAGTAAAGGGAGATGCAGAATGAGCATAAGCTTTAGTGATACTGCCTTCTCCATACAATGAACTGTAGTTCCACTGTGAAGCCCAGGAACAGGTAAAGTTCATCAGCCTGCTTATAGGGCTAGGGTTCAGTATCCACAGTAAAACCATTTAGTCCTGACCCCACTGACCACAACAATCCGGGATTTCAAAATGGTTAACTAAACATGAGGCCAGAAAACTGGAACTGTGCTTCTTTCTGGAACTGTGCTTCCACTGGCTATCAGTCTAGCACCAACGGTTCTAGTGTTGTGTGCCTTGGTGTCTGGTCAAGATCGATATTGAGAGAATCTATCCTCTCTAGCTTTATAGATTTGTTTTAATAATAATTTTCTCTAGTTGAGTAGTCATTTATAAAATAGACTAATCGTCAATGCCACATAAATAAAACACAAGACTTTGGAATGTTGCTAAAAAGCATCTAGTGGCAGATACCAAGATTTGAGGTGCGAGATGTGCAGGGCAAGAGTTTATCTGTTGTGTTTCAGTCCAGCCTCAGACACAGGACCATAGACATCCCCAAACTGTCTGATCTAAACTGTGTGTTGAAATCACCACAACCCTCACCTCTTATGAAGAATTTAAACCGGCTCTGTTCTGTGCATTATCAGACAGGAAACAAGGAATTGTTGAATAAGCCCAATGTTAGTAACACCAGCTGATCAAGATGCGTTTTCAGCTGTGACTTCAAACCATATATCTGCCGCAGGATGGAACAGAAAACTCTTACCTATGACGAGAGCCAGCGCACCAACTACCACCACCAGGACGATGACCACTGGAGCCACCAGCACTTTACTCACTGCGGAATCAACACAGAAACACAAAGCCACATGGAGATCAGTCTGAAATCAGGCCTAGCGAACACAAAAGTCTCAGAGCTTTCACACTCATCATCAAAAGAAGAGCTGCACCCAGAAGGAAGTGTGGGAGGGCAGTGCTGTTGGGAAGGAAGATAAAGGTTATGAGGATCAATAACTGAGGATAGATTGAGACTGATATGATCAATCATTACCGTGCTACAGAAGTCTGTCTCTCAGTATGCTGTCGGGCCGCCGTGTTTGCTAACCCAACATGCCAGACGTCTCGGTATGGAGCTGTAGAGGTTCCTAATGGTGTCCTGTGGTAATCCATCCCATGCAGCTTGAACATCCTCACACAGTTCCTGCAGATGGCGCAGTAGGGGTGGAGGTGGAGTGACACCAGGCCTTTTGGACGTGCAACGCATGACAACAAACCGTCCATCTTGGCGCTGACCATGGGTGCCTCCACACAGTGGTGTCTCTTAATACTGAGAGACAGACTTCTGTATGTGTAGCTCAATAAATATTGATCATATCAGTCTAAATTTATCATCTATTATTGTTCCTGGTCACCTTTATCTTCCTTCCCAACACCACTGCACTCCCACACCTCCTTCTGGGTACAGCTATTCTTTGACGATGAGGGAAAAAATTTAGCTTGTATCACAATCAAAAAATTAAGCAATATAACCATAATAATTATATGACTACAGCTCCTAACGAATTTCCTGGGATGAGGTTAATATGTGTGTGTGTATGTATATGTGTGTATGTATGTATGTATGTGTGTGTATATGTATGTGTATGTGTGTGTGTGTGTGTATGTATATGTGTGTATGTATGTATGTATGTGTATATGTGTGTGTGTGTGTATAGGTGTGTGTGTGTGTGTATATATATGTGGATGTGTGTGTGTGTATATGAGTGTGTATAGGTGTGTGTGTGTGTGTATTTGTGTGTGTGTGTGTGTGTGTATGTATGTTTGTGTGTGTATATGTGTGTGTGTTTGTGTGTGTGTGTGAGTGTGTATAGGTGTGTGTGTGTATATGTGGGTGTGTGAGTGTATGTGTGTATATGTGGGTGTGGGTGTGTATATGTGTGTGTGTGTGTGTGTGTGTGTGTGTGTGTATGTATGTGTGTGTATATGTGTGTGTATATATGTGTGTGTGTATGCATGTGTATACATGTGCGTGTGCCAGGGGGGCCTACATGCTGGGAAAAGTTGACTTCTTGGAAATGTTCCTGGTACACACGAGCATGCCGGTAAGGGGCTGGCGTTATAATGATGTATGTGTCCTCCAAGCCAAGAGATTCAAACTAAATAACAAAAGCTTTATATGAATGCTTATTATTATCAGCATTGTCATAATTTGGGGAACACTTCCTAAACCCAGTGCTGACAGTAAGACCATCTATCTGCAGAATGGGCTGTAATGAATAACCACACTCGGTATCACCTGCTGACCCACTATTGTTCAAACAAGGCTTATTCTGCAGCGCATGCTACATCACATCCTGTGTTTTTCAGGGATTTTCCAGGGATAAGCTCCAAATATGACTATCAAGAAACATTAATACAGAAGGCCTATAGATAGACAATATGATATATGATTAATTATGTAGGGCAGCAGAGACAATTCAATCATCATGTGACTTAATTGACGGGACAACATGTAGCTATGACAGCTATAATAATAAACATCCAGATTATTGTTTAAGCTTTTAAGGCTACATAATCATTTAATGGATTTAACATTAGTTTAATGTGCTGGTTATGAAAACCATATTTACTAAATTAGTATTTTAAGTTTTTATTGATTGATTTTTTTAATGAGTATTTTAAGTATTTTAAATTATAGTGTATGTAGTATTCACACTGTGGTTTGACCATTTCAGCTTTCCTTCTTGTTCAGCTGACTAACTGAACGGATGTTAGACTCTACAGGCTTACACTTCCAGGTCCAACCAATGAGATTCATGTGAGGGCAGTCGTGGGCTGGAGGTTAGGGAACCAGCCTTGTGACCGAAGGGTCGCTGGTTTGATTCCCTGAACCGACAGTAGCGCCTGAGGTGCCCTTAAGCAAGGCACCTAACCCCGCCATTGTTCCCTGGGGGCTGTCGATAGGACTGCCCAGCACTATGGGCAAGTGTGCTCACTGCCCCCTAGTGTGTGTGTGTGGGTTTCATTTCACGGATGGGTTAAATGTGTAAAATCACAAATGGCAAAAAGAGGCTCAACTCTCTACTCAGAGAATAATTAGCCTTACCGGAACTAGCAGCACATCTGCACCAAAGAAGCTGAACCCCTCCATGGACGATAAAAGGGAATTTGCTAAATTTCCTTCGGGATCAATAAAGTATCTATCAATCTATCTATCTATCTATCTATCTATCTATCTATCTATAATGATGATACAAAAAAGATTCAAATAATAATGAATGGTTTTATGTAAGTATGTTGATTTAACCATTTCCTCTCTCTCTCTCCTCTCTTAGAATTAATATTCTAAACTGGAATCAAAGAATTTCCTGTGACTCTGTTTAAAGCATCGATGCCGTTTAGTCTAACATTATGTGGTGTATTCACAAGCTGTTTAAGTGCCCAAGACCTGCGAAGAACTGCTTATACAGCCACATGCAGAAGCAGGAACCATGCTAACATTACATCCTGTTGAAAGCAAGTTAGCACATCCTATTCAGAGAACACAGTATGTCAGTTTAGCCTCTGCAATAGCAACGTCACAGGGGCGTCAACAACTTCTCCGACACCTGCAGGTAATTAACAAGGTGAATAAGCTGTTGTTGGAGAAAACAGGGCTTGTTTTCCACCGCGTTGGTTGTCTTTTTACTAGCATGTGTTAACACTGAGCTACTGGGTGCACAGGAATCCCTTACCAGCAGCTATTTACAGTATACAGACACTTTAAGTGTTAGGTGGGATACTTTTAAAGCTTGTCTGTAACTGAAATATGAAACCAACAACACCTTTTATTATCAGGGAGATAATCCAGTATATGGGAAAACACCCCAGACAATGGGATTTTAATTATTTGGGTGGACAACAACAACAATGTAGCTGTAGGCTGTGCAAACAAGGTCACTTTCAAAACGAGTTAAATAGGCTGGGATGGAGTATCCATGTTTGGGCCTGGAGTGGACACAGCAGCGCTAAAGGACCGCAGGGCCAGATTTTGTACAGGATGGACGTTTGCTGTCTCCGAGGCAACAGTGCTTTGCTAGTGTTTGCGGATGTGCTAAGCTACACAGTCAAGGTATCATGCACTGGGGTTGAGGGTTCCTGTTCTTTAATGAGACACGTATCCATAGCTAGCTAGCTGGCTAATCACTAAACCAGTAGTCACCAAGTGCACTGCCAATGGTAGAGTTAGATTAGAGATCCCTAACACATTACACTTACTGAGTCACTGTACACCAACACACTACTTACAGTACACTAACGCATTACACTTACTGAGTTACTGTACACCAACACGCTACTTACAGTACACTAACACACTACACTTACTGAGTTACTGTACACCAACACGCTACTTACAGTACACTAACACATTACACTTACTGAGTTACTGTACACCAACACACTACTTACAGCACACTAACACATTACACTTACTGAGTTACTGTACACCAACACACTACTTACAGCACACTAACACACTACTACACTTACTGAGTTTACTGTACACCAACACCACTACTTACAGTACACTAACACCATTACACTTACTGAGTCCACTGTACACCAACACACTACTTACAGCACACTAACGCATTACACTTTACTGAGTTACTGTACACACCAACACGCTATACCTACAGCACACTAACGCATGTACACTTACTGAGTTTACTGTACACCACAACACACACTACTTACAGCACACTAAACGCATTAACACTTTACTGAGTTACTGTACACACAAACACACTACTTACAAGCACCACAGCTAACGCATTACACTTACTGAGTTACTGTACACCGACACACACTACTTACAGCACACTAACGCATTACACTTACTGAGTTACTGTACACCGACACACTACTTACAGCACACTAACACATTACACTTACTGAGTTACTGTACACCGACACACAACTTACAGCACACTAACGCATTACACTTACTGAGTTACTGTACACCAACACGCTACTTACAGCACACTAACGCATTACACTTACTGAGTTACTGTACACCAACACGCTACTTACAGCACACTAACGCATTACACTTACTGAGTTACTGTACACCAACACGCTACTTACAGCACACTAACACATTACACTTACTGAGTTACTGTACACCAACACCAACACACAGTACTACTTTTACTGTAGTACAGCACACTAACACATTACACATACTGAGTTACTGTACACCAACACACTACTAGCAGTACACTAACACATTACACATACTGAGTTACTGTACACCAACACACTACTAGCAGTACACTAACACATTACACATACTGAGTTACTGTACACCAACACACTACTTACAGCACACCAACATCTATAGGTGGGTAATTACCACCCCAGCCCACCTGTGGACACACCCCTTGTTAAGCCCTGAAAAAGTTTCGCTTGGCACAGGTATTGGATTCCAGGCACTGCTACTGGTATTGTCTCGGGTTCAATTAAAAAATTTACCCAATCCAAGTCAAAGATAATAATAATAATAATAATAATAATAATAATAATAATAATAATAGAGCTATTTTTTCTTTTTATAGTCGTCACACCAAATCAACAAGGAGAGTTTTTGGCCCGCTCTTCTTTGCAGGACTCTGACTAGGCCACTCCAAAACCTTAATGATGTTTCTCTTGATTCATCTGCACTCGCTCTTGTACTTCAGATCGCTGTCCTGCTGAGTCGGCTATTCAGGATTTTGTGGTACAAGGCAGAATTCATGATTCCCTCTTTTACAGCATGTCACCCGGACCCTGAAGCCGCAAAGCATCCCGTCACCGTGACACTACCATCACCATGTTTCACTGTCAGGGTATAACGCTCTTATTGTGGAATGCTTTAGCTTTACAGGACTTCTAAGAGCGTACGGTTTGGACTGATTAGTCCACAGTACACTATTCCAGTATGGCCTGTTAGTCAGCTAGCTGTGTTTGTTTCGTTTTGGCTAACGTGAGATCTCTTATGTTCCCCTTTTGTCAGCAGTTGTTTCCCCCTTTGCCTTATCTGGGGAGAGCAAGGCCTGCGGGTCTATAAATGTTCACTGGGGTTGTTTTATGACTTCCTGAATGAGTCGTCGTTGTGCTCTTGGAGGAATTTTGGTGACTTCTGGGAAGATTCACCACTGTTCCAAGTTTACTCCTTTTGGGGATGAGGATTGATTCACTGGACTCCTTAGAAATGGCTTTGTTTATCCCTTCCAGACTGGAGGCTATAGATTTCTCACCTCTTCTGGAATTCCTTTCGATCATTGCTCGCTGAAGCCCTTTAGCCTACTTTACTTCGTCTTCAAGATTCTATTCAAGCGAAGTTTAGATTTAACAGGTCTAGCTAGGACGGGCCTTGTCTCTGTATCTGACTGAGCCAACAGCCACGACTGCAGACGTTCAGTGAACAGTGATGCCCTCCATGAGTCATCCTGTTAGCGCCAGGACCACTGGCAGACGACTGCACCACACAGGACTACATGCACACAGACCACTCCAACGACTGTCCTTAACACCATGTCACCGCCACCAAAGACTGTAATGGTGTCGTACCAGACTGTCATGGAGTGACTCCGAATGGCAGCGGGTCATCTTCAGTGACGAGTCCCGCTTTAGTCTTGATGGAGACGACCAACGAATCCGCGCGAGGAGGCACCGTGATCAGGCACTGTGATCAGGACCAAGATGAACAGTTTCTTGTCAGAAGATCTGGTGTCACTTCTCCACCTCCACCCCTACCGCACCACCCGAATACCACAGGACACCGATAGGAACCTCTACAACTCCATGCTGTCACATGAGCCCATACTGAGAGACAGACTTCTGTAGGTGTAGCTCCAAATATTGATCATATCAGTCTCAATGTATCATCAGTTATTGTTCCTGGTAACCTTTACCTTCCTTCCCAACAGCACCACACTCCCACACTTCCTTCTGGGTACAGCTATTCTATTGATGACGATGTATTTATAGAATCAAAGGTGACAAGTACGCGAAAGCGAAAGTTTTCACGCCCTGAACCTACAGATACCACGCAAACACTGGTACGTACAGAAAGCCAGTCATACATAAGCCTTCTCCACAGAGCAGAGATACTGCATGCAAACCATCATCACAAGGCTGAGAGTTCATCCCTTCTTTGTACTGCAGCCAATGCTGCATCAGAAGGTTTTTCCTAAAAGGCTTATCAAAGAGATAACTACTAGCACCGACCAGCTTCATCTGCATAGCTCTCTCAGCTGCCTCGGCTGGCCAACAGTGTTCTTTTGTTTTGCTCCGAGTTCACATTCGTACAAATGCACATAAACAAAACCCAAACGACAGGTTCAGCACTTTTTTAATCGAATCCAACCGGATCACATGTACAGCGACAGGCCTGCTGCTGTCCGCTGCAGTGACTCAAACCGAACCTGCACTGAGCAGTTTACCACAACAGGGAGACTCCCCATAACTGACGCTAAACAGGGCAGGTTTACACACGTGAAGGAAGCCTTCAGGCCTATCGACCCGGGCTTCTTCCAAACAGTGAGGCACCCAGCCATCTAGAAGCTAAACACATATCATTACAAAAGCACATGTCCCTGTAAGGGTAAAGGAGAAGTGCAGTTTTCAAGGTGCCACAGAACAGTCTTTACATAAGGAGCGTCCAGTATCTAGAACTCACATACACGGTTCTCTCTCTTGCGGATACTAATCCTGTATTTATGAGAGGACGGTAAAACAGGCTGATTCATTCATATTAGTAACCCCAACATTTACATACGGCAACAAAGCGTGAGCCACGAAAACGGCAGGCCATGAAGACAAATCTACTGTTCCAGGCTGTGAGGAGGATGTCGGCACTGTTCATTCCCTCCCCTTAAACACTGAACCGTCAATGGGCATGATTAATGTTCATCTTTAAACAAGGCTCCAGTCGCTTTCTATTCACCAGCTTCTTAGGCTAATGTTCAGTTCCACCTTTAATGCTACAGCTTGTACATTTACATGTATGGTATTTAGCTGACGCTCTTATTACAAGGTTAATCATATTACAGGTAGGCCAGTGTAGTGTTAGGAGTCTTGCCCAAGGACTCTTATTGGTGTAGCACAGTGTAGTCAGTCAGCCCGGGATTCGAACCCCAGTCTCCCATGTGTGGTGGTTGCTATTTGGCGGGTAGTGGTGTTATCCGCTGAGCTACATGGCACCAGAGTGTACAGGCACCAGAGTGGTGTACAGGCACCAGAGTGTAACTGATGCATCACAGGACAGAAAGGGGAACGGGAACTTCAGACAGCCAAATAGAAACTTCTGCTTCAACGTCAGTAATAAGACCCCGGTACACTGGAACAACAATATACACTGCACTCATTTACACTACATAATCAATAACTCACTCATAACTACAAATCAGCTCCGTGTAGGTTATTCGGTATGGTATCGTAACTTAGGAGCACCCTAGGCAGCCTTGCCGAGACACTTGCCTTCACTGGAGGTCCAAGAGCCATGGAAACGTAGAGAACCGTAACTCTGCAAAACCTGGATTATAGGGCGTTACGATCCCTCTCCAACCAAACATGCCCGTACATTAGCGTGTTCAGGAAACCCAAGATAATGATGTTCAGTGTCTGATATTTAAATCACTTTAGATCAGCAAAGAAATGACCAAATTCATAAAAGAGTGTGATGTGGACTTTGCCACGACCCCTGGAAGGCGATGCTAGCCTGAAACTGAAGATCCAGACCCCAAAAGTACAGGCCACCGAGCCCTGAGCATGTTGTTAGCGCCATAATCAAGTGATCAGTGACTAGTCGACATCAAACTGGTATAGTCGGTAAGATGACAGGTCTGTGCAAGCTCTGCAATCTAATACAGCTGTATGTTCTGAAGTTTGAAGGCAGTCACGCCTTATTCTGTGGCGGTACTTAGACTGTAATGCTAGGTCTACTTCATTTTAATCTTAGCTTTAACGGAATAATTCAGTCCAACATTGTTAATGATGTTCACAGTGCCTGAAAGCAAATAGCCGGCGATTAGCATCACATTTGATACCATGTTAAAGAGCCAGGCCGCTTTCATTTAGTGTTAGCCGTGCTAGCTTGAGCTTTGCTTTTTTTTCTTCGATTCTTTTCTGTTGGCGTTCTATACTGTGATTTAAGCTTCATCAGATTTATGTTTGTCCTCATTTACACAATAGATTTAACACTATTATTGATTGTAATGTATAAAAAATAAATAAATAATAAAAAAAAAAGAACACATTAGGTCTAGTATCACATTAGACCTAGCATTACAGTCTAAGTACAGCCACAGAATAAGGCGTGACTGCCCTCAAACTTCAGAACATACAACTGTATTAGATTGCAGAGCTTGCACAGACCTGTCATCTTACCGAGTTTACCAGTTTGATGTCGACTAGTCACTGATCACTTGATCATGGCGCTAACAACATGCTCAGGGCTCGGTGGCCTGTACCTTTGGGGTCTGGATCTTCAGTTTCAGGCTAGCATCGCCTTCCAGGGGTCGTGGCAAATCAGATCACTTGACGTAACCCAGTAAACAGAGAGAAGGGAAAGTGGTAGAGCAGACTGACCACAGACTGAGCCCCGGACCAGCCGGCGCAGGTGCGGTTTATCAGGCAGGTAGCGGTACTTGCAGCCAAACACGCTCAGGTTGGAGGTGTGGTCCCCGAAGAAGCGCAGGTGGCGATATTTCTCCCCGCAGCGGTAGCAGAAGTTGGTGTTGCACTGAGTGCAGGTCATGTGATCACAACCCTCTGTCCTCTGGATGTGGATCTGTACGTGATGGAGATCGGCAGTGTAAGCATTTCACTGGTTCCATATTCATGTTTACACAACAGCCTTTACATATATATCTAAACACCAGTAGTTTTCTAGATTCTCATGAATAAAAAATGAACACATTAAATATTTAATATTAGGGAATTGGACGACTCACCAGTTAACTGGTAACCAGAAATACATTAATACTCACCCAATACTGCTAATTCATTTCATTTATCATTTATAAACTTGAGGACCTTATTTGAACTGTTCCAGTAGCCCTATATAATGATGCACAAATGGAGCTATTTTGGAGTTGACTACTGACTCTGCTCCATTTAAACTAGTAGCACCAGTGCGGTTGATTAAGGAGCACAATTTAAATTAGGATGTCCATCCACAGCGTTAAGCAGATGCAACAACGTGAGATCTCTTATTTCCCGAATGTCAATCACGTTGCTTCGGGTTGAGTGCAGCTTTAATGTGTCTGCCTGCAAACAGCATGCGTGGTTACCTTAAACCTGCATACCAACTTTATGCTGAATGCTATTCTAGCTATGCACAATGAACACAATAAAGTCAGCCCTGATTAGCCTAGTTATGTTAGTTAGCATGGGCTAACACTGTTACGTGTTACTCGACTATGTTACGTTACGGTCATATCTGTTACGCTGGGTTACCGTGCTTTTTCTAAACCGTGATAATGTAAACCGCTGTGCTGTGTTGGGTGTTCTGAAGCGTGGTGTCTGTGATATTGCTTTGGGGGTTAATGTCTGACTAATAGCAGTAACTGTCAGTCAAAAGAATTTGGAAAATATTTGCTTCCTTATTCAACAGTCATTCTTTGTGTGCAGCCAGCGTGAGCTCAAACTCAATCAAGACCTAAACAAAGTCTGACCTAGGACCAGCAGTGGCAAACTGTCTGTTGGGTGCCGACCTGATCAAACCAGAGGACGGATACATGCTCACTATGTGGTGAAAGGGAAGAGGAGATGTCTGTAATGGATAAGATTTTTTTTTTAAGATTTTAATCCCTTGTTGATCCCACAGTGGGGAAATTTAGTCTCCACATTTAACCCACCCATTTACACACTCACTAGTGAACACAC
This sequence comes from Prochilodus magdalenae, assembly GCA_024036415.1. Classification (NCBI taxonomy): domain Eukaryota; kingdom Metazoa; phylum Chordata; class Actinopteri; order Characiformes; family Prochilodontidae; genus Prochilodus; species Prochilodus magdalenae. The sequence goes on along the minus strand of JAMWET010002773.1, from coordinate 16,063 downwards.
ACACTAGGGGGCAGTGAGCACACTTACCCGGAGCGGTGGGCAGCCCTATCTACGGCGCCCGGGGAGCAGTTGTGGGTTAGGTGCCTTGCTCAAGAGCACCTCAGTCGTTACTGTCAGTTAAGGGAATCGAACCTGCGACCCTCCGGTCACAAGGCTGGTTCCCTAACCTCCAGTCCACGACTGCCTATTAAATGACTGGTCCCCCTCTCGAGGTCCTACAGGGCCTTCTAAGGAGAAGGCGAGGTACACTTCTTAAACAAATGAAGAGAAACAAGGGCCCGTTCTGTGATGGTTAACAGGTTCACTATTTGGCAGGTCTCTCTATATTGAACCACCTCGCAAACTGCTCTGGCTGACTATGTTTACACCTCAACAACTAATTTATCAGATTCCTTTGGAAAACCGATAGAATTCCTCTTCAGGTAAATAAAGCTAGGATGAATCTGAATCCTCTGAACAACATGAGGATAATCAGTGGGCCTGGTTAGCTTTTCCCAACCTACTGTCACACCCTTTCCTGCCTTTGTTTTTATACGACCATTTTCAAAAAGCCGCACCGAGACACGGTCCAAGTAAAGACAAGACAGAGCAGAGAACGTTTCCATCAGCCAACAGATGCCTGAAGCACTTAACGTGCGTTCGCCATCCACATTTGAAACCTACATCCGTGCGGCAGCCTCTCCTCGCCGTGAATCAGGCAGGTGAGTGCCTGTTCATTCCCTGACTCAAACTCTAGTCACCTCAAAGCGGCAGGAAAGATTTATTTTCCCACTCAGATGACCAAAATCAGCGGAGAGGGCAGGAGTCGGGATGACGCATGAGCTCTTGAAACAAAAACGCTGACGGCTCTGTGTAAATTCAATTCAGCAAAGGCCTTCTGTTCAGAACTCGCTCTGACAACTTCCTGGAATGCCACGCTTCCACGGATTGTTATGGGAGAGAGAGAGAGAGAGACAGAACAGGAGAAGGAAAAAGGAAGAGAGAGAAAAGACAACAAACACATCCTCCGTCTACCAGGCCTTCCCCTGATAGATAAGGCATCACGCAGCCTAATGATCTTCTCCGTGAACCATTACTCAGACAACGCTATTGGTTAAACAGGAGGAATTTAATTTGATGTCTTTTACAATCAACAACAGATTCCTATTCGAAGTGGAGGATTCACCATTCAGCTTTCTGCGCTGGAAGCATGAGGGGGCAATCTGCAACTGACTCAGCTACACCGACCTGATTAAAAATTGAGAGCGGAACTAAAAATAGCACACGGTCATATCAGAATATTTAAACCCCCTGCTTGTATCTGCCCTCACCGTCCATCTTTCAGCTCCACTGACCATATAGGAGCAGTCTGTCGCTTTACAGTTATAGAGTGTAGTCCATCAGTTTCTCTGGTCAGGACCCCAGAAGACCACCACAGCGCAGGTATCATTTGGGCGGTGGATCATTCTCAGCACTCCACTGAAGCGGTGGTGGTGGTGTGTTAGTGTGTGTTGTGCTGGTGTGAGTGGTGCTGCTGGAGTGTCCACTCACTGTCCACTCTGTGCCTTCATCAGTGGTCACAGGACCACAAGACGATGCCCACAAGACGATGTTGTCTGGATAGGTTTGGTTGGTGGACGATTCCCAGTCCAGTAGTGATACTGAAGTGTCCTACAGCACTGCTGTGTCTGATCTACTCGCACTAGCCCAACACACACTAATACATCACATGGGAATGCTGAGAATGATCCACCACCCACATAATAACAACTCTGTGGTGGTCCTGTGGGGGTCCTGACCATTGAAGAACAGGTTAATACAGTATACAGAGAAACAGATGGACTACAGTCTGTACCTGTACAACTACAGAGTGTCCTATATGGTCAGTGGAGCTGAATAAATGGACACTGTATGTAGATACAAGAATGTGGTATGAAATTGCTGATGTCTCGGTGAGCTCCATCTATGGGCACTTAGCAGTGTGTAGGTGCATCGGAAATTGCTTTGTTGTACTGAACACAGATTGTTAATAATTCTCTACTGTAATTAGTTGCAAAATACATTTATTTACATTTACATTTCTGGCATTTAGCTGACGCTCTTATCCAGAGCGACTTACAAGGTTAACCACATTAGAGGGAGGCCAGTGTAGTGTTAGGAGTCTTGCCCAAGGACTCTTATTGGTGTAGCACAGCATAGTCACCCATACTGGGTTTCGAACCCCAGTCTCCCACATGGGGTGGTGGCTACTTGGTGGGTAGTGGTGTTATCCGCTGAGCTACACCAACCACACAACATCATATTATATTTTAAGCCCCATGAAGCGTTTATTTAACCTTGATCTGAATACGTGGAAACACTCAGAACGCTGAGAACGTGTGTTTGTGTGTTTGCCTGTAAGCATGTGATGCTTCACCTTGCAGCGGGGACATTTCTGGGCATTCCTCTGGCCGTGCTCGATGACGCTGGCCCAGTGATGCAGCAGCTTGTCTCCCTTTCTGTACTCGCGACACTTCAGACCCTCGTGCCATGGAGCATGACATTTAAAACACCACACAAACTGACACTTGGTGCACTGAACCTGTGGAGGAAACGCTTCCTGTTAGGACATGCTCTATACATCTCCTTACTCATCATAATCATCAGTCTACATTCACTCCTTTATGATCTGTCGTTTCTGGCTGTTACAGGAACCCAGAATTCTGACACCCTTTTATACTTACCTAGCCATATCAGATTATTATGACCACCCCTGGTTCGGAACGAAATTGGGCTGGGACGTTACAGATCCCATGTGACAGGGTTTGCTGCATGTTTACATAATTGGACACACGACTCAGTTGTAGCAAAACGATCGTCATGGGCAAAGGATGCGATCTGGCTGATGCCCAAAAGGGCATGATAATAGGGTGCTGGGCTAAGGGTGGTAGTAACTTTGTGTGATGCTCTACAGCCACTGTAGTTGGTTTACAGAGATTGGACTTTGTGTGCCTCCAAATGGCATAAGAGTGGTGCCCCACAGGCTATTAATGCCAGAGGGGAACCAATACTCCAGCGAGAAGCACAGGGCAAGTGGCCCAGTTACCCTCTATAATGGACACAGGAGCACCAAACTGCAGAATGTGGACAGACCTCCAAGAGTGGTCAAACTCCAGAGTGGTGGTGGCAGTGTACATCTCTGGGGGTATGTTTTCCGGACACAGTCTGGGACCACTAATACCACTGGATGAGTCTCCGAATGCCAAAAGGCACCCGTACTCGTCAATGTTCTTCTCTAAAGGTATCTGTATCTATCAACAGCATAACGCCCCACCTTACCGCACAAGGGTGGTGGATGAGTGGTTTCAAGAGCATGACCGTAACTTTGGTGTTCTTCCCTGGCCTGAACAATTGGATCGACAGGTTCACCATGCTGACCCACAACCATGCAATCTGAGGAACTTCAGTGCTCTGCTGCAGTTGGAACAAGTGCCTGCGAATATTGTCAATGCGATAATGTCTCGCTAGTGTAACACCTGCCTTGAGTCAAGCGTGGTTATTTCCACTTTTAGGTAGGTGGACATACTATTCTGAAATGACTGTGTGTGTGTGTGTGTGTGTGTGTGTGTGTGTGTATGTATATATAAACCAAAACATTATGACCAGTCACAATAATTCTAATTAACGTGCATCCCGAGGTCTGGAATATATTAGATAGTAAATAAAGAGTCAGTTTTAGCACCATGTTGGAAATCGAAAACGCTTGAGCATATTTAACAAGAGCCAAATTGGTGTCCTGAGTTGGCCCATCTCTGAAATGGCAAAGCTTGTAAGGTCAGTACTGGCGAGGACCCGCAGGTTGTTGGATTCCAAAGCTCAATGACGCACAAGTGAAGGTTTTCCAGTCTGGTCTGGACCATCAGAAGGCCACTGAACAAAGTCTAATGATGAAAAAGTGATGATGGTTGCTCTGGGCAGTGTTCTGCTGGGAGACTTTGGATCCAGGCATTCATATGAGCATTAACCTGAGCATTGCAGACATACACCTTCATGAGCAGGAATGGCCCGCACACATTGGAGGTGTGAGGAACATGCATAGGATGTTGTATTGGCCTCAAAATGCCCCAGAACTCAAACCAATCGAGCATCTGTGAGATGTGCTGGAACAACAAGGCAGCTGTACCTCACAATGAACAGGATTTGAACACAGGGCACATTTAGAGGTCTTGTGGAGTCCTATCCTCTCTTTTCTATATTAACCGTTTAACTCGTGATTTGCTAACGACACTTGGCCTCGTTCCCTCCATGGCCTTGTATTATTGTGACTGCCAATCCAGTCTTTAACCAGACGTGAACCATCATGGCAGGTTGTAGATCAGATTGTGCTAAGGACCCAAGTACAGTCTGACAGGCTGATAATCACCTACCTTATATTTGTGCTCTGTCTTGCCAGGTCCTTGCAGGCCACGTCCCTTCAGAGAGGTGAACAGGCTGCACTGTGGACACGGCTTAGTGCTGGAGTCCAGTCTGCTCAGCTCCAGGAAGTATTTATATTTGGCTAAGTCCTCAGCGGCCAGGTGGGCCACCACCACGCTCTCCTCCAGGTAGCCACTGCACTCTGTGATGGGACATATGATGTCCGTCCGGCCCACAAGAACCTGAGGACAAACACAATCAAGCAGGTGATGCTGAGTGAGGCATAGACTCCATAGACAAAGAGTGGACGGTATACTTCTGGATGCACATACCTTTCTATTAAGGAGAGGTGAGGGATGTGATGATATTTTAGGGTTACTGTGAAACAGTATGTCATAATATGCTTTTATGGGCATGTCATGGATATCATCTTCACTTACAGCATGCTTCATTGCAAAGTGAGCAGAATTAGGCCTGTTTAGCTGGATTATGTTACGTGTGGTTTGCAAACCATTGACTGAAAGTCACTGTAGGTGATTGTAGACACAGTAGAAATGAAAGAAGGGCGTATAGGATTTAAATGTATTTTCCATTTCTCCCCAGTTTCTTGAAATCTAAATATCTGAAGAAGGTAGAATGCGATTCTACTACAAAGACTTCATTTTGGCCCATTACTCCAACCACACCCATCGTCACAAGAAGAGTTCCACAAATTTGCACTCAACCGACACAAATGAAACGTGGCAGTGTGATGATGTCAAGGCGCCAGACACATCACTAGACTCCTACACTTGGGTAATGTTAAGTCATTGTCATTTGTCTAGAGTCTCGGTCTAGAGTCTCGGTCTAGAGTCTTTGCCTAGACTCTCGGTCTAGAGTCTCGGTCTAGAGTCTTTGCCTAGACTCTCGGTTTAGAGTCTCGGTCTAGAGTCTTGGTCTAGAGTCTCGGTCTAGAGTCTCGGTCTAGAGTCTCGGTCTAGAGTCTTTGTCTAGAGTCTCGGTCTAGAGTCTCGGTCTAGAGTCTCGGTCTAGAGTCTCGGTCTAGAGTCTCGGTCTAGAGTCTCGGTCTAGAGTCTTTGCCTAGAGTCTTTGTCTAGACTCTCGGTTTAGAGTCTCGGTTTAGAGTCTCAGTCTAGAGTCTTTGTCTAGACTCTCGGTTTAGAGTCTCGGTTTAGAGTCTCGGTCTAGAGTCTTGTAATGTATATGATTATCACCGTACGAGCTCTCTGTCCCATGCTCTTTCAGGTAACCCCCCAGCAATGGTATGCTCCATATAGTGGGAGGGGCTTATGGGGTATGAAAGGGGCATGAGGCAAAATGGTGGACAGTGGGGCTAAAGTGCAGCTATGTGCACACCCTGTACGAGGTACCATCATATGTCACCAGGAACCTACTCCCATTTGGTTTGATGTTAAATACCTGTTACCTCAAATAAACTCTAGAAGTTTACTGGATCTTCTCCGAATTCCTTGTGGCTGCCTCATAACATCGGCCGCTCGCGACCTCACCACCACAGGCAGATAGGTTTGACGTCGCGAGACATGCGAACGATTCGAGTTTCACACTCTGCCGTGCCGGAGACATAAGCAAGGACGAGCCATATCTCTGTACCTGACTGACCCAACAGCCACAATGGCGGACATTCAGTGAGCAGTGCTGCCTCCATTAGTCATCCTGTTAGTGCCAGGA
>JAMWET010002773.1:0-5000 GCA_024036415.1 Prochilodus magdalenae | reverse complement strand
TATGAGCACTGGGTTGGGTTGCCAGGTAGTGCACTGTTGCTTATACATGTCTGTGTATTAATCTCTATAGGTATGAGCGCTGGGCTGGGGTTGCCAGGTTGTGCATTTATACTTATATATGTCTGTGTATTGATTTCTCTATGTATGAGCACTGGGTTGGGTTGCCAGGTAGTGCACTGTTGCTTATATATGTCTGTGTATTGATCTCTCCAGGTATGATCTCTGGGTTGGGTTGCCAGGTAGTGCACTTATGCTTATATATGTCTGTATATTAATCTCTATAGGTATGAGCGCTGGGTTGGGTTGCCAGGTAGTGCACTTATGCTTATATATCTCTGTGCATTGATCTCTCCAGGTATGAGCGCTGGGTTGGGTTGCCAGGTAGTGCACTTATGCTTATATATGTCTGTGCATTAATCTCTATAGGTATGAGCGCTGGGTTGGGTTGCCAGGTAGTGCACTTATGCTTATATATCTCTGTGCATTGATCTCTCCAGGTATGAGCGCTGGGTTGGGGTTGCCAGGTAGTGCACTGTTGCTTATATATGTCTGTATATTAATCTCTATAGGTATGAGCGCTGGGTTGGGTTGCCAGGTAGTGCACTTTTGCTTATACATGTCTGTGTATTAATCTCTATAGGTATGAGCGCTGGGCTGGGGTTGCCAGGTTGTGCATTTATACTTATATATGTCTGTGTATTGATTTCTCAATGTATGAGCGCTGGGTTGGGTTGCCAGGTAGTGCACTTATGCTTATATATCTCTGTGCATTGATCTCTCCAGGTATGAGCGCTGGGTTGGGGTTGCCAGGTAGTGCACTTTTGCTTATATATGTCTGTGTATTAATCTCTATAGGTATGAGCACTGGGCTGGGGTTGCCAGGTAGTGCACTTTTGCTTATATACGTCTTTGTATTGATCTCTCCAGGTATGAGCACTGGGTTGGGTTGCCAGGTAGTGCACTGTTGCTTATATATGTCTGTGTATCAATCTCTATAGGTATGAGCGCTGGGCTGGGGTTGTCAGGTAGTGCACTTATGCTTATATATGTCTGTGCATTAATCTCTATAGGTATGAGCGCTGGGTTGAGTTGCCAGGTAGTGCACTTATGCTTATATATCTCTGTGCATTGATCTCTCCAGGTATGAGCGCTGGGTTGGGTTGCCAGGTAGTGCATTTATGCTTATATATGTCTGTGTATTGATCTCTCTACGTATGAGCGCTGGGTTGGGTTGCCAGGTAGTGCACTTATGCTTATGTATGTCTGTGTATTAATCTCTATAGGTATGAGCGCTGGGCTGGGGTAGCCAGGTAGCGCACTGTTGCTTATATATGTCTGTGTATTAATCTCTATAGATATAAGCACTGGGCTGGGTTGGGGTGCCAGGTAGTGCAATTATGGTTATATATGTCTGTGTATTGATCTCTCCAGGTATGAGCGCTGGGTTGGGTTGCCAGGTAGTGCACTTTTGCTTATACATGTCTGTGTATTAATCTCTATAGGGTTGTGCACTGGGCTGGGGTTGCCAGGTAGTGCAGTTTTGCTTATTTATGTCTGTGTATTAATCTCTATAGGTATGAGCACTGGGCTGGGGTTGCCAGGTAGTGCACTTCTGCTTATATATGTCTGTGTATTTTTGTGCTGCGTGCCAGACTCTCCAGCAAGTTGTGGTCAGGAACCATTAGGAGCCTCTTCAACTCCATGCTGAGACAGCTGGTATGTTGTGTTAGAAAATATGGCGGCCCTACGCCATACTGAGAGGTAGTTCTGTTTGTGTAGCTCAATAAATATAACCCATACAGGTCTACGGTTATCATTTACTGTTCCTGGTAAACACCACAACCCCACACTTCCTTCTGGGTGCAGCTGTTCCTTTGATGATGAGTGTCGAACACTGTTTAATAGATTAATGGGAGACTTACTGTTATGCAATATCATTTTAGTGTGCAGGAGTGGTAGCTCTATTAGCACAGATGTAGCAGTGCTCGTACCTGGGCTCCGGAATGACATAGTAACTCGGAGGATCCGATGATATTCAGTGGGAATATGCACACAGGACCAAACACTTCTGCTTTGGAACCTTTCCGTGTACTCCGCTGTAGCGCAAGATCATATCAGTTCTCAAATTCCAAAAATCAATGCATATGACTCTGAAGAGCTCTCGGATCACAACGCACTGATGCATTCGTACACCTGCATTTCCACTGTGAGCATACCTGCACAACACTAAGCCTCTCTAAGCCTTTATCCTGACAGTTTTTCAGACATTCATGCCAAAATGGAACAGTGAGCCGATTTATCACTGTCAGAAATCGCAACCACTCTGCATAATTAATGCCAGCAGAGCGGAAAAGATGATGCATGAGCATTAAACAATGATTAACTGATCAAAGAGAACAGTTTTATGATTTGAGGGAACCACTATGACCATGTAAACAAGCCCTGCGTACATATGCAATATTACAGGCATGACTCAGACGAGCTTAAAAGTGGCACCGAACTGGATAAAGCATTGTTTATCCTGGAGAAGAGATGGGATCACTCTCAGCCTTCTATCAGGAAGGAAGCATGGAAGAATGTGTGTCTAGGTTCAGACAGGATGATGCTAGCCGGTTTGGTAGGTCACAAAAGTTATTTTGCAACTGGTCAGCAGAGCACCTGTGCAAGGGAGCCTGTGCAAGGGAGCCTGTGCAAGGGAGACTGTGCAAGGGAGACTGTGCAAGGGAGACTGTGCAAGGGAGACTGTGCAAGGGAGACTGTGCAAGGGAGACTGTGCGGGGAGACTGTGCGGGGAGACTGTGCGGGGAGACTGTGCTGGGAGACTGTGCGGGGAGACTGTGCGGGGAGACTGTGCGGGGAGACTGTGCGGGGAGACTGTGAGACTGTGCGGGGAGCCTGTGCGGGGTCTGGCTACCCTTCATGCCAGTTCTAAACTAGAGCAGATGGATATGGTAGTGCAGAGCACCGACTAGACGTATGTAGTCATCCCATGATCACCACCTGTCGTCACTTGACTTCAGTATCCTGAAAGTACTGATAGCCCTGCTCCCAGTCATACTGTGATGAAGCAGAAGATGATACACGGATATAATTCTTCCTCATGTTCGGGTTTCATCATGACCGTTATACCGTTATATAGAAACCACACTAGCGTTAGCATGTTCAGCTGAGTGGATTCAGACAAGTTTCAGTCACATTTTGAATGAACATGAGAATGTAGCAGATCCACCCTCACGCCCCAGCTCCAAATTGATTACTAAGCTTGTTTACCTGTGTAGTGCCTGTAAGGCCAAGAGATTTGGTTAGCTGCACGAAACGAAGCTTACGTGCTAAACAAGCCATGCACCAGCTGGTACTGATTCCAGCACTGACCGTCAGAGACTTGACTATACGGGACACACGTATGAGACAGAAATGAGACAAGCCTGTTCTACCATGAGGCAGATCAAGCAAAATCAAATCTGGTTTCTTATTTGAAATTCATGCTCCACCTTAAGTGGGCCACAATTACGTACGCTTCTGTTTAGGTGCCAGAATGTACCTGCTCTATTTAAGGTGGAATAGGACATTTTTTTTGCCCGGTCTGATGGTTTAGTGTTGGAAAGGGAAACCCTAATATGTATCCAGCTCAGCTTTGGTTTTACTGGGGATGCACTGAATGTTCGGCAACCAAATTTATTCGCCCGAATTAAGTGGAAAGGCTGAATCGTATACACTGAACATACAGAATTCCCAAAAAGTAGGAAGCTCTGCTGTATCTGTGCCAGAAGTGGACCAGATCTGGGACAGGTGGGCCAAATGCATGTTGTAAATATGTGGGCCACCGTTGGTTCACCGCAGATTGCCAGTGGAGACGGTGGGGCAGCAGTGCCATATCTTTGCCAGATGTGGCCCACATCCGCTTGCTCTCTGGGATTTAGCCTATTTAGTTTATGCAAAATGTTTCATTTTGTTTGGTTGCAGGTTCAGCCAAAATGTTTTACCATTTTGCATTAAATATACACATTACATTTATATATTATATTATATATTACACACTTGGGCATGCATGCACACATGTACACAGCCTGGCCAAAATAAAGGTCACCACCTGGATTTTAGCAAATGGTAAAGAGCCTCCCATTGAAGAATTCCTGCATGGACGATTATGTTTCGATTGGCATCAAGTTATTTACCCCTAACTGATGCAGTGAGTAGTTTCTCATTTGTCAAACAATCATCTAATTATTGCCATGCATCAAGCAGAGAAAACATCTAAGGAGATGCTGAAACTAGTCGGGTTAGGAACCAACCAGAGCATTCGTAAAAAGTGAAGGGATGGTGAGGAATGTGTGCCAGGCAGGGTATGACCCCATAGTGGAATGGTTAATGGTGAAATGGCCATGTACCACATAGTAACCAGTGATTTTTCCATTCTCAGTTGAGCCACTATGATTGTTCTAACATTAGCTCAGGGTAACTGATGATCAAGCAGTGCACTCCTATCGTCAAGTAGACCTCACACATAGCCAAACCCACTCTTCCGGCTCCTCTTCTGGTCAGTACTCCCTCTAACTCGCACACACACCCAAATACACACTGTGTAACTGCATAAGGAACCAGAAGAACCGGTTCCGGTGGCCACGGTCACTTGATCTGGTGTGAGGTCTTGGTAAACGAGCAATGACACACTGCGCCAACACCCAAAGGACACAAATTTAGAAATAGCCTTTCACACAAATACTGTAACACTCTCAACACAGCAGTATGTTCAAGTCAGGGTGCCCTCGTTCTGCTTCTTTCATCTGAAGTATATTGTCATGCTGTACCAACAGCTCCTATACCAACACATGTACGCCAGTAACTTTAACAATACTGTTTTTCTGACCCCTCCTTTGTAATTACAAACTGAGAGTAGGTGCGGCTTCACCCTGAAATACCTGACAGGTGCTGGTAGTACGTATTTGTGTTGACCACACTGGACGGCCTAACTCTTGATGTTAATCATGGATACATAGGTA
>JAMWET010002772.1:37500-43639 GCA_024036415.1 Prochilodus magdalenae | reverse complement strand
TAGTGTAGAGAATCAAACAGACCCAACACAAACCCAGAACCTGCACACCTAGAGAACCTGATCAGGTACAGGTGGGCTCTTACATTTCTCCAGAGCTGTATATATATATATATATATATATATATATATATATATTTTTTTTTTTTTTTACTATATATTGATATATTTATATATGTATATATAATGATATGTATATAATGATACATATATATATATATATATATATATATATATATATATATATATATATATATATATATATATATATATATATATATATATATATATATATATATATATATACATATATTTGATTGTTTTGGCTGGAAACAAAAGGGTTAAATTCTGAAATGCCAAACCAATAAAAATCCAGTAATGATTTTTTACCCCTCTGCGGTATATAAGAGGCAGCCAATGTAAGTATGAAGGAGAATCATGAAAGTTATGTGGTATCTTAACTGGGAGCCAAAGGGGATTAAGAAGAGTGGGAGTAACATGATCCTGGTGTCTGGTACGAGCGATCACCCAGGCTCTCAATTTGTCTATCTGGAGGACTAAACGAGACTACTGCAGTAACTGAGTCGATAAACAACAAATGAATGTATACATGAAATATTATTTCTGCAAGTTTAAATAGAAAGAACAGGATCTAAATACACAGACCTCCTAGAGGCGTGCTAAGACCGCTGGAGGTCATTGTCAGTTGGTCAGTAGGCTGGACGTGGACGTGAATTTGGGCATCATCACCAAAAAAAAAAAAAAATCACCCAAACCATTTTCACAAAGCATCTGCCCGAACAGTAGCACATAGAAGGAAAATAGTGTTGGCCCCAGTACTGAACCCTGGGGGACCTCTTTTGCTTGGGTGAATCAGGAGTGCCATAAGCATCCATGTCTGAGCTGCATTAACCTCGTAGCTCCAGTGCAGCACTGAAGAAGCAAAGCTCAGAAGCCTCAGAAACTGCCCGACTGGACACAATGCAGAATGTAGGACACTGAGGTGCATTTAGAGGAAAAAAAAAAAAAACGTGTGTGGTGTGTCAGTGCGATGCTCAGCAGAGTGCACACAACTGTCAAGGTGATTCAATGTTCTGAAACCTGTCATTTCTCTCACCTCCACACTCTCGCTAGGTGGAGTCACCGGTTCAGAGCACCACACGCTACTGCTGCAAGGGGTCACACACACACACGCCAGGCACCGTCCCCAGTAGGACCAGACAATGATCACACAGTTCAATCATCCACCCCCCACCCATCCATCCACTTACAACAGCCACCAGTCAGCAAGAACAAAACCCCGAGCAGCCATACGAGCACACACCACTTCAGCATGATGCATGTGGAGCTACAGATGCTACGCAGCGGCCACATTAATAGAAACACCTGCATTCTGCTCCCACTCAAGATCAAATTTGAATTGTCTTTGCTGACAGGACAAAAAGACATTGCCGTTCTCAAAGCACTGCAGCAATTATACCTGTATAATAAAGAAGAAAGAAGAAAGAAAGAAAATAGATTCTTAAAAACAAAACAAGCCCACACCCCAGCCGATTATCACCCCGTGTGTTTAAGGTGGTAGTAACATCAGGCTCCTGCAGATGGCGCTGCACAAAGATCACGTGGCGTTCATGGTTAGGTAAATCTGCCTAGTTTAGTCCTGCATGCGTTTGCTGGTCCACTGACTGGCCACTTTATTAGAAACACCTACTTGTAATTCTACTAACTGGCCACTGCATTGGAAACACCTGCCTTACACAGTTACAGATTTGATTGGCTGAGTAATGTTAGAACTTAGAAGCCATTATAAGACAGAGACAGAGAGAGAGTGAGAGAGAGTGAGAGCTCCGGGTCACCATGAGGGTCAATCGCATTTAAAGGCAGGACCTCCCAACCCCCCCTCACACACAACAATTTGTGCTAGCTTAAATGGAACGTTGTTCCCAGTTGTAGTTCTGAATATTCACGTAGGTGGACAGTAACGAACAGGCTATCACATTATATACGTTTAATCATGTATGGACATACAGTGAGAATAACAGGCAGACTGGTAGATTCATGAGCTGCACCTTTAAGCTCTAACTGATTTCAAACACACAGAGAGCTGATACAGAACAGGCGCGCGGTAAAGACATGCAGGATGCATGGTGTATAACCAGCGGCTGAAATCTGGCAACCCTAATCCTTACTCACACACACACACACACACACACACACACACACTTACTCTCTCACACACACACACACACACACACACTTACTCTCACACACACACACACACACACACACAAACTTACTCACTCACACACACACACACTATCTCTCTCTCACATACACACACATACATACACACACACACACACTTACTCACACACACACAAACTTACTCACTCACACACACACACACTATCTCTCTCTCACATACACACACATACAGACACACGCACACACACACACACACACACTATCTCTCTCTCACATACACACACATACAGACACACACACACACACAAACTTACTCACTCACACACACACTCTCCTTTACACACACACATTCTCTCTCTCACATACACACTCACTCACACACACACACACACTCACACACACACACACACACACACACATACACACACTTACTCACACACACACACACACACACACACTCATATGCCCTCGTGTGTTCATAAAAACACATTCAAACACTCTCAAGTACAATTTCACACTCTCACACACTCACACACACCTTCATCAGGCACGTCCTCCCTCCCCTCAGGTGAGTGTTAGCAAGCCTCAGGCAAGAGACAGAGGGGGGGGATGGAGGAAGTGAGAGAGAGAGGGAGAGAGCGAGGGAGAGAGAGTGATAGAGGGTTAAAAAGAGAGAGAGAGAAAGAGAGCGAGAGAGAGAGAGTGAGGGAGAGATGAACACAGAGAGAGAGAGGAGGCCCAAAAGGAACCTAAAAGAGTAAGAAAGGCATAGTGCAAAAATAGAGAGAGAGAGAGAAAAGAGATGGAGGGAATGGGTGAGAGAAAGAGAAAGAGGAGTCAATCATTTATCTATACTTTTCATTCTCTCTCCCTCTCCCTCTCTCTCTCTCTCTCTTTCTCTCCCTCGCTCTCTCCCTCCCCCCCCCCCCCCCCCCCCCCCCCCCCCCCCCCCCCCCCCCCCCCCCCCCCCCCCCCCCCCCCCCCCCACCCCCCCCCCCCCCCCCCCCCTCTCCCCCACCCCCACCCTCTCTCCCTCCCCCCCTCTCTCTCTCTCTCTCTCTCTCTCTCTCTCTCTCTCTCTCTCTCTCTCTCTCTCTCCTCTGTTTCCCTCTCCATCACTCTCCTCCTGCGTTCAGACAGGTTCCTGCTCAGGGTGCTCGGGGACCCTCTGTGTTGAAGCCGTTTCTCTGATAACCTTTCTGAGCTCAGGATGATTTTTAATCAGGCACTGTTCAGGCCTACAGGCCCTCAGGACCCAACTGCTGTTTACTCAGCAACCACCCTTACCGCTCTCACTGGAGGGGCAGGGGGTCTTATATCTGATGTTGTATTTGTGGAATTTAGCTCTGAGAGATCCCCTGACACACACGCACCACACGCACACAGACACACACAGCGTTGAGCCATGGCTATCAGTGCTAAGCCTTCAGCTCCATAAATGTCAACACATCTCTACAATAATGCTAAGTTCTGCTAGCATTCCTATGGGATTTCTCATAGTATGTTAGCACTAAGCTAACTCCAGTGCACATTAACTTTTCTTGACTGTTCCAGATTAAACATGTCACCACAGCTTTATCTGATGTGTGTTACAGATATTAGCATGTTGTAGCGACCTGCCGTCGACTGGTGTCTCTGGGAAGCTCGGGAGGCGTGGCCTATTTACATAATTACCTCCCAGGAATCATCAGGCCGGGAAGGGACCGGAGGGTTTATCCCCTGTTTGCGAACGACTTTCCATGTCCTGCAGGCCTGCATGTGTTTTCTGGTGCAATGTTTGCCTAACAAAGTCACACTGGCTTACACACACACACACACACACACACACACACACACACCACACACACACACAGGTAATCTAGTCTACTCCATCTGTCTGCATAGAGAAGATCCCTGTTTGAATATCGGAGCCCACTCTGTTTATTTCCTATCAGCCCTGTGACAGCAGTGTAGCTGAACCTGCGTTAGACAAGCATATACACAGAGAGAGCGAAAGAGAGAGAGAGAGAGAGGGAGAGAGGAAGAGGGGGGGGGGTGACAGAGAGAGAGACAGAGGAAGAGAAAGAGAGATAAGAATAGAGAGAAGGAAAGAAACAGAGAGAGAGAGTGGGGGGGACAGTGAGAGCAAGAGAGAGAGAGAGAGAGAGAGGAAGAGAGAGAAAGAGAGAGAGAAGTACAGAAAGAGAGAGAGGAAGAGAGAGAAGGAGGGAGAAAGGAGAGAAAGAGAGGTAGAGAGAGAGGAAGAGAGAGATGGAGAGAGAGAAGGAGAGAGAGGGAGAAAGGAAGAGTGAATGAGAGAGAAGGAGAGAGAAGGAGAGAGAGAGGCAGCAAGACAGAGTAAGTGGTGAGTGAGAAAAGGATAGAGAGAGATCGTAAGAGAGAGCGAGGGAGCCAGTGAGTGAGAGGGCGAGAGAGAGGCAGAGAGAGAAGGGGGAAGGGGGGACAGTCAGCCATCAGTCATCCGTCAAATTATTGACCAGTGGTGAGACACATTCCTCTGTCCTCCTCAACACACACCTTGTGTCCTTTCCTTACGTTCCAGCGTCGGCACACTGTGCGCACAGCAGCTGTTCTTCTTTCGTCTGAGCCCGATTCACACTGCAGCTCTTTTCCGTATCCAGGTCCACCTGCTCCACGAGTTGGCATGTTTGGTCAGGTGAACCAGCTCTTCAGGAGCCTGAGAGCAGTCCAGAACACTTCTGGTCCTTCCAGAGCTTTTCAGGAGTTCCTGCACGTTCCTCACCGCTTGAGTGTTTGTATCCCAGCAAAATAATAAACAGCCGCAGAACAGATGAAGCTTCTTCCTACCAATTTGCAGACCAGCGATAATGAGTTCCTCAACCAGCCCAGGATCCAGCCTGGGTGCAGCCTCAAAAGATTTGGGACAGGTGTGAAAACACCCTAAGACCCCGTTTGTAGCCACTGTGGGATAATAAAGACCACTCGACTCCACAGTCAGGTGAAAACTAGAAAAGTGTCTTTCCTGATGAAAACGAAGTGGGCTAGCTAAGATGCTATGCACTTGCCGTGGTATCACAAGTCTTTGGCTGTTAGGTGGTTTTTGTGTGAGGGCTTGATAGCTGATTGCTGTGGTATCCCAATTGGCTGCTATTGCTAGGTACTTGCTGGTGGTTGCTATGTTGCTTGGTGCACAAACTTTTGCAGCCCATTAAAAAAAATCGTCACAATTTGTTATTGTTTATTGAACGATGCGTCCAATCAAAAAGCTGTACACAAGCACAGCATTCCCGATCAGGCTAAACTTTCTAGGGTTGGAACAGTATTGACATCAAGCAGAAATATAATAATAATGATAATAATAATAATAATAATAATAATAATAAAAAGACTGATAAATTCCATGCTTTACAACTCACTCACTCACACACTTCAGCAGTCTGGTGTTCCTCCAGCAGGGGGCAGTAACACCAGCCGGATCTGACTAATGCACATTTTCAGACTGAGGGCTGCGTCTGAAATGGTGTACCTCCATACTATAGAGTATGCCAAAGCAGTGCGTGAGAATAGTTAGTATGTCCGAATAAGCAGTGTTCATAAACCAGTATGTGAAACGTCCCCGGTTAACGTACTACAGTGGGAGAGATTCTGAAGTATCCGACCACAGCACACATAAGGAATAGGGTTTGTTGCCGTTACGTGATGTTAGTGGAGATCCGGGCTGAGCCGTACATACTAGGTCCAATTCACACATAATTGCATGTAAAAGCATGTAAACTGTATTATAGCTAATATTAGCATGTAAATATTTCATATTTTCATAAATTTGAACGTAATGTGTACGCGTGTGAGGTCAAGCATCGCAGCTCTTTGCTCTGTGTCTTCACAGTACTCCGAGTGACTCCATAGCCGTGGGGAACACCTCCTTACATTGCCTGCTGGGTCGGTGACCTCTGCCCCCGGAGGTGAGCTACACAAA
>JAMWET010002772.1:0-35000 GCA_024036415.1 Prochilodus magdalenae | reverse complement strand
ACCGCTGATCGGAACCTTGAATGAGTCTAGGACTAGAGTCTAGGATGCCGCCGGTAATTTTTATTTTTTTGTAAATTTGTTTTTATTTTTGTAATTTAGTTTTTTAAATGTGTTTTTGTTTGTAATTTAGTTATTTTTTTATTTTTTGTTTGTAATTTTGTTTTTTGAACGTGTTTTTTGTTTGAAAAATTAGTTTTTCTTTTTGTAATTTTGTTTTTAAATTTGTTTAGCATTCTGTAATTTTGTTTTCTTGAATGTGTATTTTGTTTGTAAATTTGTTTTTATTTTTGTAATTTTGTTTGTAAATTTGTTTAGCATTCTGTAATTTTGTTTTCTTGAATGTGTTTTTTGTTTATAAATTGTTTTCTGAAATGTTTAATTGTTTTGCACTTCTCTGCCACCTTACTTTACAAATCCATATCGTTTGATTGATTGATTGATTGATTGATTGATTGATTGATTGATTGATTGATTGATTGATTTCAGCAGGAATTGCCTGAATCTACAAATAACAATGTCAATGTCAACATTTAGGTTGTTCCACTTGAGAAGGTTGAGGTTATAAGATTTCCCAGATAGAAAAGACCAGCACGGCTAATCACAAGCAAAGCTAGCATATGCTGTGTTGTAAAAGCTGGTACGGTGGACAGCAGCGATGGTAATGAACCTGCTGGTCACCACGGCTGATGCACTACAGGCTACCGAGTAAATGATGAAAAACGTAATTGTAACCGAATCCAAGGAATTATTATATTACAGTAACTTAATCTGATTATGTTCCGTTACTTCGGGATCACTCGTCCTTTCAAATGATTAAATAAAGACTTTTCATCAGGAAATATATCATTCTTTTCATGTTGTTGAATAATGCATTCTAGATGATTTACTGTCGGCTCTTTGCTCTTTCTACTTACATTTAGAAATCTGAAATCTAGAACCAAAGAGAAGGTGAGAAGCTGACAGAACGCAGGAGAACCTGATATAACTGGTAGGTGAACTTTAATCTTACTTTTCTCATCAGACCAAACATTCCAGAGTTGGAATGGTGTTGATATCTTGAAAACTGCGGGATGAGTTGGCAGATAAACATGTGTACCAGGACGTGTAGCATGTGTACATGTGTGCAATTGCTAATAAAGCAACATGCAACAGTGGCACAGAGTAAACAGAGTAAAACTTGCTAAAACAGAGAGGTTAGCATTCTTTAGCATTTCCCATTAGCATTAAATATGCTATTTTACATTTAACCCAGCCCTGATAAACGACTGTAGGAAGGAACATACTCTTGCCCAAAATCCAGATATGTTACCACTGGTGTTATGTTAGCCCTGGTAGTAGGCTAGAACTGGTGTTATGTTACCACTGGTAATATGTTAGCACTGGTGTTGTGTTAGCACTGGGCTTATGTTAGCCCTGGTGTTATGTTAGCACTGGTGATATGTTAGCGCTGGTGTTATAGTGGGCACTGGTGATATGTTAGCACTGGTGTTACGTTAGCACTAGTGTTGTGTTAGCACTGGTGTTGTGTTAGCACTGGTGATATGTTAGCACTGGTGTTACGTTAGCACTAATGTTATGTTAGCACTGGTGATATATTAGCACTGTTGTTAGGTAAGCACTAGTGTTGTGTTAGTGCTTGTGTTATATTAGCACTGGTGATATGTTAACACTAGTGTTATGTTAGCACTGGTGTTATGTTAGCACTGGTGATATATTAGCACTGGTGTTAAGTAAGCACTGGTGATATGTTAACACTAGTGTTATGTTAGCACTGGTGTTATGTTAGCACTGGTGATATGTTAGCACTGGTGTTGTGTTAGCACTGGTGTTATGTTAGCACTGGTGTTATGTTAGCACTGGTGTTGTGTTAGCACTGGGGCTATGTTAGCACTGTTGTTAAGTTAGCACTGGTGTTATGTTAGTACTGGGGTTACGTTAGCGCTGGTGTTATGGTAGCACTGGTGTTACGTTAGCACTGGTGTTGTGTTAGCACTGGTGTTACGGTAGCCCTGTTGTTGTGTTAGCACTGGTGTTATGTTAGCACTGGTGTTACGTTAGCACTGGTGTTACGTTAGCACTGGTGTTGTGTTAGCACTGGTGCTTCTGAAAGTGTTTCCCATTTCCCTACAGGCTACGACTAAAGAAGTGGGTTCAGTTATGCGTCGGAACTCCTGCTTTGCATCCTCGAGACGATTCTTCTCTGCTCTGCCGCGGAATTAATGAGCTTGCAAAATTAAGAAATACGCTTTGTTCCTCAGACGCCATAATTTGTGTTATCACATTACGGTCCGTGATTGGGTTATTGAAGATGAATTACACATAATTGTGCATAAACAGCATCCTGTAATCTCATTAATGCATGGATCGCGGATCCCGCTACGAAGGCCATCCAGCGCTAATTTAGAGCTGAAATGTTTTCGCTATAGATCAATTCGGTATGATTGCATATGACCCGTGGAGGGCGGGGAGGACAGTGCAAAGGTTTAGATTAGAGCTAGATTGATGCTGGCTTTAACTGGCTTCCTCAACGGACCAAACCATTATCTTACATGTAGCCTTCAGCAATCGAGTTTACTGGAACTTAATCATACCCTTGCCCCACCCCCCTCGGTCATGGCTGTGGGCTAATCTAATGGAGCCGTAGCACTTCAGAGGCGCTCTGTGGGGTTTGGGGGGTTTGACACGGCCCAAACGTCTGGCTAGTTTGACTTTGAGTGACGGAAGAACATGGAAAGATCCGTCCGGGCAAGGTTTGCATGCACGGTTAGTGCTTCTTAATGGAGATACTCAGAGGCGCCGCTAGCAGTGTGAGATATCAGGTTGTGTTTTTATGCTAAATTGAAGATTCTGCAGGTTTACTCACATTGCATCTCATGGTTATGGTTATGATAGCAGTTATACTGAACACCACACGATCCAGGTTTGTGTATATGGTGTTTCGATGGAAAGTATCTGGTGCCACACTGTGAATCACCAACATACAGCCTGGAGGGGTTTATTTAGACAGCATAAAAATCAATTACATAATTTATTCATTATATATGCAAACTATGGCTCCCAGCTACGTAATGATCAAAAGTGATCCCATCAAATAGGACGGTTTTAATACCCATTCACCAGAATTTTAATTCTCTAAATTAAATTAAATTAAAATTCACAATTCCGAAAACCCAAATCGAGTTGGTGACACCGTTCTCGGTTGTTCTTCCTTTTTCCGAGTGACAAAAATAGAAATTACGGCTGATAAAATAGGGGTATATTGAATCTTTGGATATCCAACCCTGGCCTCCAATAATTCAGCTTTTATCCAGGTACAGAAATAGGCTGTCCTGGGGGTCTGGGACCTCCTCATTAACCCCACCCTTAACATTCTTGGGGCGGGCGCAGATAAACTCATCCTGTCCATTAGGGTCTTTCACCACAATGAAGCTTGTGTATTATTCAGAACTAACTAGAGATGCAGCAATGGCCTGCCTCAGGGTAGCGCTGTAGCGAATCTATTAACCTGGTTGACCCTTGACCCTTGACCTCTGAACTACAGAGCTTACAGTCGTAAATTTGCATTTTGATATTAGAAATGTGCCTTATTTCCCAATAGTTTGGTGCAAAGAGTGAATTATTAGTCAATTAGTGTATATACAGTATGTCACGTATCATGAATATACTCAATTAATATAAATACCATATATATATATATATAATCACATACATTAACTGAGTGTATATATCATGTGCTGTATATCACTTGGACAGTCAGTATGTGTATATATATATATATATATATATATATATATATATATATATATATATACACACACAAGGTATATATTTCATTAACAGTTAATGTGTATATTATATATTATATTTCTACATTTCTACGTTTCTAAGTCTAACTGCTGGACATTTCTACATTACATACGTTTCTACATCATATATAGTCAATGGGTATAAATATCATAGACATCACTTGTACAATCATTGAGTGTATATATCATATATATCATATACACAGTTATAAAAATATAGTTATTATAAATATACAGTTATTGTGTGTATATGATGTATATATATAATATACTTTATATATAGTCACTGAGTCTAACTATATGTGTATATCACATATACGGTTGGTGTATATAATGTATATTATACGCAACGTCATTGAGTGTATATATCGTATACCATAAATATAGTCAGTTGGTATAAATAATATATACATCATATATACAGTCATTGAGTGTATATGTCATATAAATATAGTCAACCAGTATAAATATCATATACATTATATATACAGTCAATGAGTGTACATATGTGTATATCACATATACAGTCGTTGTGTATAAGTATTATATATATCACGTGTAAAGTCACTGTGTGTATGTATCATGTATATCATATACACAGTCATTGTGTGTATATTTAATATACATCATATATACAGTCAGTGTGTGGTAATATCATAGATATGACTTGTACAGTCATTGGGTGTATGTATCATATATATCATATACAGTTATTTTGTTGAGTGTATGAAGACATCGTATGGACTGGCAATGAGTGTATATGGCCATTGAGTGCATATATGATGTGTGTATATCATATATTTATATATATGTATAATCACATATACTGAGTGTATATGTCATATACATCATATATACAGTGACTCTAGATACAGTGGAGGATCTCGAGGGCACCTGGAGCTGCACCATGGTGCTACAGTTGTAGCTCATTGCTGGTTGAGATTACCCATAGTTCAGCTGGGCTTCAGCCTGCTCCACGACCGATGGACTGAGGGGCCAAACCGTGAGAAATGAGTTTTACACGATGAGTATAATTTGCATGTTATGGTATACGCAGATAAGCCTGAGTTGAGCGGTAGCTGGCGGGAGCATTCCTGAAACAGCCCCGCAGTCTCCCGCAGACTCAGTCGGCCGCACGCATACAGAACTGCTGAGCCTTTCAATTAAACAAACAGGGTTTGTTCTCATAAACTTTCAGAAATGAGATCGATGGGATGAACATGAAATCCCCCCCACACACACAGTAGCATCCCCTGACCTTTACTCCTCTGAAATTTCATAATTTATAGGCGTGGGACAGTGCGAGGAGCCAGTGAGGGAAATATATCTGCACCTTCCATTGTGTTAATGCAGGCGTGCGGCCGGCAAGCTGACGCTGGCCAATTCCATTAGAGAGATTGTGATAGCGGAGATGAACAGGCTATTGACAGGCCAGAGGCTTAATGAATTGGTCTGTCTGAGCGTCAGGCTTTTTTCACAGGACCGCCTCATATTTTTTTCTCCTTTCTTTTTTTTCTGCTTAACTTTTTTTTCTGCCTTGTCTCATTAAAAAGGCTGCGGTGTTTTATTACAGCTGCATTCGCTAAACCATCTGTGAGTGATTACACGGAGACGCTTCTTAGCGGGACTGCTCCATCACGGTTTGTACACCGCCACTGCTTCTGTGAATGTAGAGCAGGACTTTCAGTGGTCACAGATGTCTTAGTATAAAAACCAGCATAGATCACCAGGAAAACCAGCGTAGACCACCAGTAAAACCAGCGTAGACCACCAGTAAAACCAGCATAGACCACCAGTGAAACCAGCATAGACCACCAGTAAAACCAGCATAGACCACCAGTAAAACTAGCATAGATTACCAGTAAAACCAACATAGACCACCAGTGAAACCAGCATAGATCACCAGTAAAACCAGCATAGACCACCAGTAAAACCAGCATAGACCACTGGTGAAACCAGCATAGACCACCGGTAAAACCAGCATAGGTCACCAGTGAAACCAGCATAGACCAACAGTAAAACCAGCATAGACCACCAGTGAAACCAGCATAGATCACCAGTGAAACCAGCATAGACCACTGGTGAAACCAGCATAGACCACCAGTAAAACCAGCTCAGACCACCAGTAAAACCAGCATAGACCACCAGTGAAACCAGCATAGACCACTGGTGAAACCAGCATAGACCACCAGTAAAACCAGCATAGACCACCAGTGAAACCAGCATAGATCACCAGTAAAACCAGCATAGACCACCAGTAAAACCAGCATAGACCACCAGTAAAACCAGCATAGACCACCAGTGAAACCAGCATAGATCACCAGTAAAACCAGCATAGATCACCAGTGAAACCAGCATAGACCACCAGTGAAACCAGCATAGGTCACCAGTGAAACCAGCATAGACCAACAGTAAAACCAGCATAGACCACCAGTGAAACCAGCATAGACCAACAGTAAAACCAGCATAGACCACCAGTGAAACCAGCATAGATCACCAGTGAAACCAGCATAGACCACCGGTGAAACCAGCATAGGTCACCAGTGAAACCAGCATAGATCACCAGTAAAACCAGCATAGACCACCAGTAAAACCAGCATAGACCACCGGTAAAACCAGCATAGACCACTGGTGAAACCAGCATAGACCACCGGTAAAACCAGCATAGGTCACCAGTGAAACCAGCATAGACCAACAGTAAAACCAGCATAGACCACCAGTGAAACCAGCATAGACCAACAGTAAAACCAGCATAGACCACCAGTGAAACCAGCATAGATCACCAGTGAAACCAGCATAGACCACCAGTGAAACCAGCATAGGTCACCAGTGAAACCAGCATAGACCACCAGTAAAACCAGCATAGACCACCAGTGAAACCAGCATAGACCACCAGTAAAACCAGCATAGACCACCAGTGAAACCAGCATAGACCACCAGTAAAACCAGCATAGACCACCAGTGAAACCAGCATAGACCACCAGTGAAACCAGCATAGACCACCAGTGAAACCAGCATAGACCACCGGTGAAACCAGCATAGACCACCAGTAAAACCTGCATAGACCACCAGTAAAACCAGCATAGACCAGCAGTAAAACCAGCATAGACCACCAGTGTAACCAGCATAGACCACCAGTAAAACCAGCATAGACCACCAGTGTAACCAGCATAGACCACCAGTAAAACCAGCATAGACCACCAGTGTAACCAGCATAGACCAGCAGCAAAACCAGCATAGACCACCAGTAAAACCAGCATAGACCACCACTGAAACCATCATAGATTACTAAAACCTGCATAGACCACCAGTAAAACCAGCATAGACCACCAGTAAAACCAGCATAGACCACCAGTGAAACCAGCATAGACCACCACTAAAACCAGCATAGACCACCAGTAAAACCAGCATAGACCACCAGTAAAACCAGCATAGATCACCAGTGAAACCAGCATAGACCACTGGTGAAACCAGCATAGACCACCAGTAAAACCAGCATAGATCACCAGTGAAACCAGCATAGACCACCAGTAAAACCAGCATAGATCACCAGTAAAACCAGCATATACTGTGTTTTGGATGAAGTTAATATGCTGGCCACCGGCAGAACCAGCAAATATTGTAATTTGCTAGTTAACCAGCATGACCAAGTTGGATGACCAGTTAAACCAGAGCCAGGCCAACACTATACCAGCTTTATCCAGCAAAGACCGACTACAGCCACCCGTAGTCTATAGTGATATATATACTGTAGGTGAGATATACATGGTCAGTATAAAACAAAAATGTCCAGCAGTTAGACGTGTATATATATATATATACACATATAGATGCCTGTAGGGTGGTGATCACCTTATGTTTACATCCACTCAGCACTGCTGTTATTAAAATATATAAAATCATAAATAACTTCTAATGAAGCTTATTTTTTCCACTCATACTGTTGTAACAAAGTGCACACTCAAATAGGGTCAATGCAATTAATCGTGATTAATCACCCAAAGGAGAATGTGATTAATTGTGATTAATTTGTTTGATCGTTTGCCAGCCCTAACCCACTACAGTCCCAAAAGTATAAAAATCTGATAAATTACTGCAAAGTGTGTTGAAATGTGTTTTAGGGAACCGATTAATCATGATTAACAACGATGAACACGATGAATCATGCTGAACGTCCTAATAAACTCTCAGGCCAAAGTCCAAATCTTCTTCATACGCTACGAAACATTCCCTGTTACCTACACAAGAGTGACTTAATCACGATTAATTATTACAGTTTTTCTACTAAAGAAAAGATATAAGATGTTTAAACTGTACACACTACTGTCACGCCTGCTGGCTCTCCTCTGATCCCCAATCTCCTGGACTCCATTTCCCATAATCCACCACTCGTAGACGTCACCGTCACATGTCCACCATCGTCCAATCCCATCCCGTCTCTCAGGTCTAGGTCTCCAGAATATTGATGTAGCTGATTAGCCCCTGGTACAAATACTCCTCTCTCCCACTGACCCGTTGTGAAGTATTGCCACCTTGTGTGTACTGAGCGGTTTCCTCTCTGTTGTTATTCCCGTTTGCTTACCTGGTTTGACTCCCTTTTGACTTTCTGGTTTACTCTTTGTCTTTCCCCTTTCAATACTGTTGCTGGTCTGATTGTGTTGCCTGGTTCTGACTTCTGCTCGTCCCCTTGCTCTGACTCAGTCCCTGCCCTTTTGGTTATGTCAGCTTGTGCCTTGTGGCTGCTGTGTTGTGCTACGAGCCTGTTTAATAAAGCTAGCTTTGCTTTTAGCCCACTCCGCCTCACAGTCTGTCTGTCTGTCTGTCCATCCTCACAACTACAGACAAATGAGCTGATTAACTGCACAAACTAGTGACTTAATCAGACCTCCACTCTACTGGAATATGAAGACAGCTCTGTTTTCTCTTTATACGTTGGTGTATAAAGTGTATTAAGTCTATATCATGCCTGGTGGCTCTCTTCTCATCCTCGATCTCCCAGTCTCTCTGAGTCACCTGAGTAGTGATCACACCTGTTGTTAATTTGGTCTGGGTGTATACATGCTATTCTCTCACACGGCTCACGCTCACTCTGAGCGGGTCTCTCTGTGAGTACTCTTCACTGCTCTGGTTTACTCTTTAGTCTTTGCCCGTTTGGTACTGTTGCTGGTCCGATGGTTTTGTCTCACCTGTATCTTCACCCTGACTCCGCCTTGCTCTCGTTGCTGCTGCTGTGGTTGATTACAAACCTGTTCAGTAATCCTCGCCTTGATTTTAGCTCAGCGCTCACCACATCAGCACGCTATACACTTCAGGGTACAGGCTAAGGGGTACAGCACTTTGGTCAGCGGCTGTTGTTTTTAAAGGTGGCTGTAAACACATTGGCATTGACACTATATTAAGTGTGTTAAGCTATAATCTATAGGGAACCAAATATTGATTCAGGGATCTGATTAATCTACACAACTACACAACATGCACATTAGATCACACCTGTTTTTAAAATAGTTCGTCTTTAAAATGCTTAAAATAAGAGACACATTGTTTCGTGTGTGTATGCTACAAAGTGTAATATCATATTAAAATATGTTTTAATAATTTAGAAGCGAATAATTGCGATTAATTGCACAAAAGTATGCAAATAATCATGGCTACAATTTACTATAGTTGAAAGAAAAGACTGCTAGGTTTGAATTCTCCTTATAAATTATGTGTATGACGACGTCCGTATGGTACAATGTATATCATGATTTAGGGAGCCGATTAATCGTGATTAACTACACAAAATAATGAATTTAATCACAATTATTTTTAAAATTATTTGGCCATCCTTATATACTTTACTTGAAAGAAAAGACACACTGTTTTTTTTTTTTAAAGTGTACACAATACAATATATGGTATTTGGCTCTTTAGGGAACCAAATCTGGATTTAGGGAGCTGATTAATCGTGATTAACTACACAAAATAGTAAATTTAATTACTAATTTTTTTAATTATTTGGCTGTCCTTATATACTTGAAAGAAAAGACACTGTTTTTTTCTAAGTGTGCACAATATAATATGGGGTATTTGGTTCTTTAGGGAACCAAATCGTGATTTCAGGAACAGATTAATCGTGATTAACTACACAAAAATAATGAATTTAATCGCAACTATTTTTAAAATGATTTGGACGTCCTTATATACTTTACTTGAAAGAAAAGACACAATGTTTTTAAGTGTACACAATACAATATATGGTATTTGGTTCTTTAGGGAACCAAATCGTGATTTCAGGAACAGATTAATCGTGATTAACTGCACAAAATAATGAATTTAATCGCAACTATTTTTAAAACCGCTTGTCAGTCCTAAAGTACTGTACTTGAAAGGACAGATACAAAAAACTGTGTATAATACAATGTGTAAAAAGTGCACTAAATGTTCTTTAGAGAACCCAGAATGGTTCCTGTACGGCTGTACTTACTCTATGGAAGTCATTCTGGCACCTTTATATTCGGGGGTGTAATCAGATTCTGTGGGATCAGACCTGGTGAAAAGATGCCTTTGATGGATTTCCGCTTCAGTGGTAGCCAGGCAGTTATTGTGCAGTGGCCTTCGTACTGTATGGGATGGAGTCTATAGACCCACACTGAGGGGCACAATACCTGCCCTCTAGCCCGTCAGTGTCACGGAGACACCCTGCGGGTCTCAGAGTCCGATAGAACCGCAGCGGGGGGAAACGTGGAGCGGCGGGGAACCGCCAAAAGGGCACGAAACGTCAATACAGCAAAGGCGAGGCTTAAGGGATCATCTCTTTGCCAAATATAGTCGTCAGGAATGATCAGAAGAAATGCTAGCATGTAGCATCGCTAGCATGTAATGTCAATACTTTTGGGCGTAACTAGCTTTTCAAAATTAATTTGATACGAATGAGTATTTGTAGTAACGTCGTGCCAAAATGTCAGACTTGGGAATAAAGACAGTGGCCTACCGTGTTATTCCATGATATTCCCAGGAATCATCAGTATTCGTCCACCTTTGGGCCTAAAGGATTTTCAGATATAGCTTTTAACAATAGTTTGGATAACTGCCAAATGATATTCATCCAAAACCTGCGATTCCTGCCATTCCTGTTCCTGGTTCCTATGGACCTGGGTGGGAACCTGTAGCAGGAATGTCTTGGGATAACCATAACCTTACATTTACAGCCGGATGAAGTTTCTAAAGTAACGTCATGTCCTTCCAGGAAAATGTTCCCGTACCTGTATCTTCCTACTTCAGGTATTAAAGCTGAAACCAGCTGTATTCCTCTTTTAGAGTCCCGAGGTCGGAGAGTTCATAGGGTAGAGACGGGACACCGGAAAGCCATCATTGTGTCTTCCCCGGTTTGATCTCCCCATTTGCTCTTTTTGTGCGTACATTGATTCGGCGGATGCAGGCCCTTTTGAAACGGTGGTGCTATTGACCCGAGCCGCTCTGGTGCAGTGGTGATGGGTGTGCACCCCCGCTGGGCCTCCATAGGAGCTCTTTCATGTCTCTCAGTGGCTAGCTGACCTTTGGCAGTGCCGCAGTACTGGACCTGGACTACCATCCATACATACACACGCAGCCCAGCGGCCATTTCCAAACGCTGCTTTCTCTGCTCGTGAAGCTGGGACAAAAGACTATAGCACTGGAGTCTCGGAGCATCGATCGCGGAAAGGCCAGGTGAATCTCCTGGAGCTTCAGCCGCAGGGCTAATCGCTAACTGTCCGTACGCTTGAGAAGAATGTGTATTGTCAAGTCTCTGCAAGGGATTTTTGGCACCACCTTTGGAACTACACCTTTATTCAACCATCTACAGCAACACAATTAGCGAAATTGCAGGCATATTTCAGGCTACTGCTATTGTTAGCTATGCTAATAAGCTTTAGCCCATGTTTATGGATAACAGTATGTCATACCAGTCTATTAGAGAGTTCCTAACAACCCAACATGGTTTGAAGTAAGCAGGCCTCCAGTTAGCTAGATAGTTAGCGTGTCTGAGTTTACTTGTTAGCCATCTTAGCCTTATAGCTCCAGTGTGGGCATTAAAGATGTCTTGCCTGCTGAAAACACAGCACAGATCAGCATCCATGATGGTTTAAGCTGGTCTCTGCTAGTTTAAGCTGGTATAATGCTGGCCTGGTGCTGGTTTAGCTGGTCACCCAACATCGTCATGCTGCTTGACTAGCATACTAGCATCAAAACACAATATATGCTTTGTTGGTGACCAGCATATTACCTTCCTCTGCCCCTGACCTGGCATGATATCATCTGAAACCCAGTATTTGCTGGTTTTACTGGTGTTTTTTCTAGCAGGGTTGGCTGATCAACTGTATGTGGGCTGCTACATTGTTAGCATTGAAGTGTTTTTCCTATTTTCCTACATATTTTAGCTGTTATGTTGTTGTTTTTTTACATGCTAGCTTGCTAAACTTACCATTTCTGACACCAAATTTAGGCAATCATGCATTTAATCATTCCAAACTGTTTTTTAATCCATCTCAGGAACAGAAAATAGTTTTACCACATAGCCTTGTTTCTTGACTGTGGCTTATGATTAGCAGGGTTGAGTTTTCAGCATAGAATTAGCCGATATGCAAAATGTGGTCACTAGCATGCATGCTAACGGTATATTAAATACATTATAGTGCTTCATAAAGATCTATTAAGCCTTTCTGATGCTTTATAATGCAAGGCATACATTTGCCTTTGTAATTGTGCATGCTTCATAGTCAGACTAATAAACTGTTGTGACATGACAGGATAGGGCTTCATAAAACAAAGTGGCATAATGCATTATAATCTAGTTTTTCATTTTTTGTTTTTTTAGATTATTTGTGAAAGTGGTATCCTGAAGCTTAATGATGCATGTTGTGTTTATTCAGATGATGCTTTATTAAGATCTATATCTTGCATACTCTCTAATGTTCCTTAGTATATTCAAATTTAAAATGATTTTGTAAGTGCACATAATAACTAATGAATACTTATAAGCTCTTTTTGCAGACTGTAAAGTGATAAAATGATCATACTGATCAGCTCTATGATTTAATAGTTCATATGAATGTGTACTTTACCGTGTTATGTCGCTTTGTGCTGTAGCGCCTTACGCTGCAATGTGACAACAGGTTGGGTGTATGACTGTGTACAGTCACAAACCCGTATGTCATTTCAGAAAACAAAATAACCAAAATCAATTTTATGTGAAAAACTTTTATTGGTACTGAAACACTTTTACAAACTGGGAGAGGGCGGGTCTAACACACAGGAAGTGCTTGTTGCAGACCCTTGTCAGTCAAACTGTTTGGTGGTGGTAGAGTGGGTGGAGGCAAGAGATGAACTGGAGTCTAAACCACTCAGAGCTGGAGATGTTAAGGAAGGTAAGTGGGGTGTAACGCTTGCTATAGCAGAGAACCAGCTAGCTAGCTTAAACCGTCTGAGAGCTTTTACAGCCCACGTGGTTTAGAGTCGCCTGGACGTCTCTCTCCTCCGTCTGCTCTTTAAAACTCTAAAGACCTTCAACAGGAGAAACAGAAGCGAGCCAGCTGGATAAAACACACGCCACAACATTGGTTTAGCATCGTCACCATCCCAAACTCCACCCACTCTACCACCACCAAACAGCTTGACTGACAAGGGTCTGCAACAAGCACTTCCTGTGTGGTAGACCCGGCCTCTACCATCAGAATTCAGTTTGTAAAAGCGTTCCACATCTGGTAAAGTAGATTTTTCTTTTGTATTTTTTATTTTTTATGTACATTTTTTTATTTTTTTGGTAAATTATTTTTTATTTTTTGTAATATTTTCTGAAATATTCATTTGAAAAAAAAAATGTTAAAATGTTTTGCGCTTCCCGGCCACTGTACAAGCACTATAAAACATTATGCATGCTTTATGAATGCACTCATAATGCATTATAGATACCGCTCCAGTATTTTCAGTCTGTAATTTTGGGCTGAGCTTTAAATGTGACCTTATTATTAATGAAGTTATTAAAAAACAATAGGAGAAATTTCTGTAATTCTTCTTATGGATATTTGGCTGACGCGAATTCCTGTCGAATGTGTGGAATGTTCCAGATATTTGAGGTGAAAGTTGACCTTAAACTAACATACACATTTTCATTACCTATAATGGACAACACAGTGATGTTTGAAGCAAGAGGCGTTACATAGATTTACACAATAATGCAAGTATTTTAATAGAGATATTTGAAGGTAGTTATTGTTCGTTTTCATCACACGTTTCCATAGCAATCTGAACATTCACATGCCTACATCTACCTGGAACAGTCAGAAAATATCAGGGGTAAAACATTACTCCCACAGTGCTGGTTATATAACCAGGGCTTACTATCTAACCAGTAACTAATAACTTACCAGCTGCGTCCATGTAAATGTATTCACGTATGCCGTATGGATAAGTCCAATAATACGAACCAATGCCTCCAGCATGCGCTCACACTTCAGCCTCCATGTAGTCTATATTTGCACTCACAAGCCACATTAACCTAATCAATACCACCTGCCATATTCACCACTGTGGTCCGAGTGTTTGGGCCCAGCTGCGTGTTAGTGCTGGGCCTCATTATGGAGCCAGCAGTCTTACCGGATGTCCCCTGCCAGCAGCAGCCCTGGACGCTCATCGATGACCTCCATGGTTCTCCGATGGCTTGGCATCACTTCTATTGATCGCCCGGTGCAGTTTATAATCTCCAGGACCCAGCAGCAGGAAGTGGGCTTCCTCTGGCGCTTCATACTGAGGCTAAGCCTGCGGTCCGCTAATGAACAGCTCCGCTGAAACAGGCCTGAGTCGACGACTCAGAGGCGCCACTCCTCAAAAGTTTGGGGACATCATGCTTTGCTACTCAGAAGAGAAATACACCTGCTAAGACGTTGTTAGCATTTAGCTGTTTTAGCGTCCTTGAAGTAGAAGAAATAATGAACTGAAAAGTCAATTTTAGGGACTTAAAAGTGGTTAAAACACCAAAAAGGTCACAACTAGGGAGGAAGATGAGCGATCTTTGGCTTTATCCTGAAGGTAGATCTTGAGTTCCTTCAGTTTTGCCGCTTTGTTTGCCAAGAAATTAGCCACTTATTTGGATTAAAAGCATTTTGAAAAGCTTGGCAATCCCAGACCCTGGACAGGCAGCATGAATGTGGAAGAACGGGAGCCCTAGTTATTCATTTAGCCTTACAGGCAAATTGCAATGTTTGTGTTTTATTTTGGCAAATAATTCAAGTTAATGAATAGCTTAAGAATCCAATGGCCAATAAAGGCATTTTGCCAGTGTTGCGTGTCAACAAAGAGGCACTCTGCCAATGTTTTCTGCCAATGAAGAGGCATTGTGCCAGTGCCGTATTGATCTTGCTGTGTTTGACTAGCCTAGCGAGCTTGAAAGTTGGCTTCTGGGATGCTTACCTTGGACCTGCTTTTGCTAATCATCTGAGGTTAAATAATGAACTCCTTTTTATAGTGCAGGTCTTTCCCACACTTGCTGCACTGTGCCACACGGTTTGGTACGGTTTAACCCATTAAATTCAGTTTCAATTCAGAAGTTTGGCTAATTAGCGTCAACCAGTGGCTAAACTGTAAGCATGTGGCTGGAGAAGCCTTGTGGCAGTTGCTGGTGGACCTTTGGTCAGCATTCAGAACAAGAGGAGACTGAACACTAGTCTTTATGGAGCCCTAGAGTGGCAGGGACATTAACGTTAGCGCTCATTGCGCTAATTGAACCTTGTTTACGACCACGCTGATCGCATTGCTGACTAAACAACAAATCCCAGGGAGAGTGAGATTAACTGTCACTGCCGGGAGCTGACTTTACAGCTGAGGTGATAACTGACATTGAATATAAGCTCAGCGGACGAAACATGAGTCTCCTTGTGTGTTTAAGGTGGTAGTAACTCCAGGCTCCTGCAGATGGCGCTGCTACATGAGGACGATGGGGCTATAAATACCTGCGGGGTGTGAGTGACGGGATCCATAGATTGGGAGGAGGTGCTACAGTGCAGGGAATGTCTCGTTCCATGTGTGGAAAATGGCTCCAGAGCAGATGTTCATGATTGGCTAAAAGTAGGGACTGCATGTGGGCGTGGCCAAAGACCATAGTGTGAAGGAAGTGGCTGAATCTGCAGGTGTATGGAAGCGTACGGTCATACGGGTCTACCAGCAGTGGATACAATCCCAGTCTACAGGGAATTCTCCTCGGGATTGTGCCAGGGAAGGCATCCACCAAATCTGGACCACCTGACCAACTCTCTCGTCCAGTCCATGCCCAATCCAGTCCCAGCAGTTAATGGTGCTCATGGAGGTACTACATGCTACTAGGTAGGTTCAGTCACAGCGGATTCACCAGTTGTGACTTAGTTTAGCCGGCAATAAATTTTCCAGTTTATAGACTAGAAAACTCCCATTCTGATCATACGTCTTGAAGGTGGAAGGAACTTGGCAGGCTACTGGACATAAGTCACCTGCGGAAAGTTGAATATTAATGTCAGTTTATACTGATTAGTCTCTAAATCAGCCGATTTCTTTATTGCAGTAAATACAGTGTGGGTTGGGGGGATTAAGGGGGTTCCAAATCACTGTGTAACCCATTTATGCAATGCATGCTGGGTACTGTAGTGAGAAAACTAAGATGACAAAAACTAAAACATAGTTGTCGGCCAAAATGGCCATTAAAAGAGGCCCAGAGATAAAGGGTTTGCTGGAGCGACGCCACAGGAAGGCTACTTTTGGTTCAAGTACCTTTCAGTGGATGGATCCCCAGTAACTGATTTAAAGGGGTGGTTCTTTGGGCCCGGTGCCAAGTTACCTTGTTGTGTTCGTGGTTAAACAACCATTAATCTCCTGTTTTTCCACAGAAATGTGCACCCAGGCCAAGAAGCGTGTGTTTTAAAAGGGCATATATTGTGGAAAAATTGAATTTGTGGTTTTAATATAAGGAGTGGTTGATACAGGACATAAACATTGCTCAAACTTCTAAGCGCACCATCAACTCTCCACACGACTCGTATATGGAATCTAAGCTGCCTGTCTTTGTGAGATAAGGGCATTTACATACATCCAGCGAGCAGTGGTGTCCTCCATGGGTCATCCTGTTAGAGCAGCACCATTGGCAGACGGCTGCACCATGCAGGACTACATGCACACAGACCGTTACCACGACTGTCCTTAACACCACGTCACCGTCACCAAAGACTGCAGTGGTGTCGTACCAGACTGTCATGGAGTGACTCAGAATGGCAGCGGGTCATCTTCAGTGACGAGTCCCGCTTTAGTCTTGGTGGAGGCACCCAACGAATCCGTGTGTGGAGGCACCGTGGTCAGCACCAAGATGAAAGGTTTGTTGTCACACGTCCAGAAGACCTGGTGTCCCTCCACCTCCACCCCTACCGCACCATCTGCAGGAACTGTGTGAGGATGTTCAAGCTGCATGGGATGGATTATCACAGGACACCATTAGGAACCTCTACAGCTCCATACCGAGACGTCTGGCGTGTTGGGTTAGCAAACACGGCGGAAATTTTTGAAACGCTGGTGGAATCCCTCTTTTAATGTTTGTAGGTTTTCGCCTGAATGTGAAACTATGAATCGATTGGATACATAATAGGAAACTCTCCCTAGACGTGTGCGGACTGTAACATATGCATGGGGTCGGCCTGTTAGCGTGATGCGGGCGGTCCGTCGAGGCTGCCCGGGTGAATATTCAAATGCATACTAGATGAACGCACTGGGTGTTTGTTCAGCACCGTCCGAGCATCAGCTGCTGCAATCCGATAATTATTATTGATTTGCTCACTGGCTGTCAATCTCAGGTCGGAGAAAGAGAGAGAGAGCAGGAGGGAGAGTGAGAGAGAGAGAGCGAGAGTGATGGACAGAGAAAGGATTGGACGGCTCCTTTCCGACACGGAAAAGCCTCATCTCCGAAATGAGCTGAGATGAGATGGTGGTGGAGGATAAGAGTAATTGATGATTGTTTCAGTGCTGAGAGGATGGAAAACGGAAAGAGCGGAGGAAGAGGAAAGGGGAAAGAAGGTGGTGGTGGGGGATGGGTGGAGGGAAAGAAGGGCAGGAAGAGGAGGAGGAGGAAGAATCCTTTGTGACTGCTTTCCTCCGGGTCCAGCGATATACTTCGGGCTGGGGATCATCTTCAAAGTCCAGAAAAACAAATATGCAGGACCTTTAGATTAAAATGTCACCGTGCTACAGGCATCGATTTCCTCCCTGGTCATATATTCCACATTCTTCCTGGCATTCTCCAGCCGCTCCGCACAAAGCACCCCATAGTGTAAAACGTATAGGCAGTTTAGGAATCTGCCCTTGTGTTGGAGATGGGAGCTTGACCTGTTGGTCAGCTGAATATATTAGACTGCTTAACGAAGGCCGTGTCTCAAACCGGGCCGTGTTAACTCCACAGTACACTGTTCTGGGGGTCTACGGCAGTAGCACTGGTGTTCTAGCTACACTGTACTCCCAAAAGGATCCGCTTGTCTGCCTTCACATGCGTATGTACCTGAGTGACATCCCATTCTTAATTAATAGGGTCTGATATGATATCGGACCACCCTTTACAGCTATACCAGCTCCAGCTCTTCTGGGAAGGCTTTCCACAAGGTTAGGAATGTGTTTATGGGAATTTCTGACCATTCCTCCAGAAGCACATCTGTGAGTTCAGACCCTGGTGTTGGACGAGAAGGCCTGGCTCTCAGTCTCCGCTCTAATCCATCCCAAAGGTGTTCTATCGGGTGCAGGCCAGTCCAGTTCCTCCACACCAGACTCGCTCATCCATGTCTTTATGGAGCTTGCTCTGTGCACTGGTGTGCGGTCATGTTGGAACAGGAAGGGGCCGTCCCCAAACTGTCCCCACAAAGTTGGGAGCATGGAATGGTCCAGAGTCTCTTGGTCTGCTGAAGCATTAAGAGTTCCTCTCACTGGAACTAAGGGGCGGAGCCCAACTCCTGAACACCACCCCCACACCATAATCCCCCCTCCACCAAACTTTACACTCGGCCCAGTGCAGTCAGACCAGTACCGTTCTCCTGGTACCGCCAAACCCAGACTCATCCATCGGACTGCCAGACGGAGAAGCGTGATTGGTCACTCCAGAGAACACGCCTCCACTGCTCTAGAGTCCAGGGGCGGAGCTATACACCACTGCGTTCCAAACTCTGCACTGTGCTTGGTGATGTGAGGCTGGGATGCAGCTGCTCGCCATGGAAACCCATTCCATGAAGCTCTACACACTGTTCCTGAGCTGATCTGAAGGACACATGAAGGTTGGAGGTCTGTAGTGATGGACTCTAGAGAAAGTTGGTGACCTCTGTGACCTATGACCCTCAGCATTCGCTGAGTCATTCTACATGGTCTACAACTTCGTGGCTGAGTTGCTGTTCTTCCCAATCACTCCCACTGTGTTCTAATCCCACTGGCAGTGGACTGTGGTATATTTAGCAGGGAGGCAGAGTCTAGCTGATTAACATGCGGATATGATTCTGTTTAACATTTTTAAATGAGCCAAGTTGCAAAGAGACAGTCAAAATAATGGGTTTGGTTTCTTATATCACCTGTACATCCGAAAAATCAGAATGGGATCAACTCCTTTATGAAAATTCCCTGCATGAACATTGTAGGATGGACATGGAGAAATAGATAAGACACCAGCACACAGTGAATAAAAGCAGATGTTAATGGAAATTGAAGTCTAGACATTTTCCTGCAAAGTTTCCACGTCTAGTTCTGTAACGACAGCAGTAATTACTAATTATCGATACTGACTGATGTGAAAAAGTAGTTTGTGAAAGCAGTTTTTGGCCATATCGTCCAGCCCCTCATCTGAAATGAGTTTGTGTGTGGAAACCCTGCAGACTGTTAGATTGCTCTCTCAGCTCTCCATCCCGGGCTAATGGAGCGTCTCTCTTTCTGCTCACAAACCCAATTAAAGCAGGAGATCTCTCGCTGATAAATGCCATCCATCCGCGCCGCACCGGACAGATCCTTCATTTCTAAATATATATTACCGCTCGCCCCACCGGTGGGAAAACAGAGGCTCTCCAAGGGCCCGGTGGAAAGCGGCCTGTTTTCAGTGGCTGCAGATAGAGGGCTGGAGATGGGTGAGTGGGCTAGCTGGTTACTTGGAAAGACTGTGTTTCATGAACACTAAGACCTAAACTCAGCATATTAGTATTAAGGGTGATCTGAGTGCAGTAATGGGATCAGAGTTTCATGGTAGTGTCTGGGAATAGTTATAGTATATTAATGTAGTAATAGTGTAGTACTAGGATTTGAGTGCAGCCATAATATAGCAGTATAAGCATCAGTGGAATGTAGTTATGCTACAAGAGTGTAGTAACGGTATAAATGTAGTAATGGTATGTGAGTGTAGTAATAGTTAATGTGTGTAGCAGTACTGCATGGTAATATAGTAAAGGTATTTGAAATAATAGTATATGAGTGTATCATTTGTGTGTGCTAATAGTATATGAGCATGATAACAGCATATACGTGTAGTATAGTATTTGTGTAGTCATAATGTTTTAATGTAGTAAAACTATTTCAGTGTGTCAATAGAATATAAAGCAGTATTATATATCATAGTAGTATTTGAGGTTAGTAATAGTACATGAGCATAGTAACAGTATTTGATTGTAGCAATAGTATATGAGTGTAGTAGTAGTGTGTGAGTATAGTACCAGCATTTGAGCATAGTAATACTATAGTAACAGTGTTTGAGTGTAGTAACAGTATACAGCTTTTGAGTATAGTAATGGTATTCACATAAAATAACTGTTTGAGTGTGTAACGGTATGCAAGTGTAGTAATAGTGAATATGTATATCAACAGTGTTTGAGTGTAGTATTGGTATTCAAGTGTAGTAAAAGAGTGTTGAGTGTAGTAACAGTGTATGAGTATAGTAACAGAATACAAGTATAGTAATAGTGTTTGAGTGTAGTAACTTTATGTGAGTGCAGTAACTGTTTGAGTGTAGTAACAAGATATGAGTGTAGTAACAGTGTTTGAGTGTAGTAACAGTGTTTGAATGTAGTAATAGTATACGAGTGTAGTAACAGTGTTTGAGTGTAGTAACAGTTTTTGAGTGTAGTAACAGTGCAGTAACAGTATATGACTGTAGTAACAGTGTTTGACTGTAGTAACAGTATATGACTGTAGTAATAGTATATGAGTGTAGTAACAGTGTATTAATAGTATATGACTAGTAACAGTGTTTGAGTGTAGTAACAGTGTTTGGGTGTATTAACAGTATTTGAGTGTAGTAACAGTGTTTGAGTGTAGTAACAGTGTAGTAACAGTATATGACTGTAATAACAGTGTTTGAGTGTAGTAACAGTGTAGTAACAGCGTATACGAGTGTAGTAACAGTATTTGAGTGTAGTAACAGTGTTTGAGTGTAGTAACAGTGTAGTAACAGCGTATACGAGTGTAGTAACAGTATTTGAGTGTAGTAACAGTGTTTGAGTGTAGTAACAGTATATGAGTGTAGTAACAGTGTAGTAACAGTGTATACGAGTGTAGTAACAGTATATGACTGTAGTGACAGTGTTTAAGTGTGGTAACAGTGTAGTAACAGTGTATATGAGTGTATTAACGGTATTTAAGTGTAGTAACAGTGTAGTAACAGCGTATACGAGTGTATTAACGGTATTTGAGTGTAGCAACAGTGTAGTAACAGCGTATACGAGTGTAGTAACAGTATTTGAGTGTAGTAAGAGTATTTGAGTGTAGTAGCAGTGTTTGAGTTTAGTAACAGTGTTTGGGTGTAGTAACAGTGTTTGGGTGTAGTAACAGTGTTTGGGTGTAGTAACAGTGTTTGTGTGTGGTAACAGTGTAGTAACAGCGTATACGAGTGTATTAACAGTATTTGAGTGTAGTAACAGTGTAGTAACAGTATTTGAGTGTAGTAACAGTGTAGTAACAGTATTTGAGTGTAGTAACAGTGTAGTAACAGCGTATATGAGTGTGGTAACAGTATTTGAGTGTAGTAAGAGTGTTTGAGTGTAGTAGCAGTGTTTGAGTTTAGTAGCAGTGTTTGAGTTTAGTAACAGTGTTTGGGTGTAGTAACAGTGTGGTAACAGTGTGGTAACAGCGTATATGAGTGTGGTAACAGTATTTGAGTGTAGTAAGAGTGTTTGAGTGTAGTAGCAGTGTTTGAGTTTAGTAGCAGTGTTTGAGTTTAGTAACAGTGTTTGGGTGTAGTAACAGTGTGGTAACAGTGTGGTAACAGCGTATATGAGTGTGGTAACAGTATTTGAGTGTAGTAAGAGTGTTTGAGTGTAGTAGCAGTGTTTGAGTTTAGTAGCAGTGTTTGAGTTTAGTAACAGTGTTTGGGTGTGGTAACAGTGTAGTAACAGTGTAGTAACAGCGTATACAAGTGTATTACCGGTATTTGAATGTATTAGAGAGATGACTTTAGAGAGATGATGATTGTTATCTCTGGATGACTAGCAGAGCAAGGTCACCGTACAGTGGCTTCTTAATGGCTCTGAACACCATTATAATCCCACACTAGACATTCTGAAAGGCTCTGTGACAATCCTGACCCATGTCAAGAGACGTGTGGGAGGAGAAGCACTTTAATTAAAAAGCGAGAGCTGTCTGTTTGATGAACGGCTGTGTGTGCATGGGAAAAATTCAGCGCTGTATTAAATATGGCTCTTTTAAAATACGACACGACTGGTGCTTTTTTATTCGGAAAGCATGAAATTTAATTCCCCACGAAATTCCTGGAGTTGGCTTTTGTAGCGAGAACTAAAAAGGTGTCCCAATAAATGACACAGATGATTTCTTCTCTCTCTCTCTCTCTCCCTCTCCTTCCTCCTCTCCCTCGCTCTCCTGCTTTCAATGCAGCGAAGCGGCTCTTTATTCGCTAAAGTAAATATGCATTTCCTGCGCGCTGCGGAATGATGGAATGCTTCTTTGTCAGAAACTCTTATAACGTCTCCCTGCTTCCCTCTCGGAACAATGCGTCTCCGGATCCTTGTCGGGGTGGGGTGGGGGGAGCGCATCAATTCTGCCCGACACTTATTAATAACTGCAGGCCGCAGCGTCAGATAGCAGGATAGGCCCTTGACGGCGTCCAATAGTGAAATGGATGTGGCTTGCCAAGGGTAGAGGAAAGATAGCAGATGATTTCTGATGGCCTGTTCTTGTCAGAGGGCTGAAGGAACGAGGGAAGCTCGTATAATACACTGGCTGTTTGGCCTGGCTTTGACTCCCTTCGTCTCCACGCTGTTATTTACAGCCGGCCAGCGCAGTGTCGCACACCTCAAGGTGTCTCTCAGAAACACCCCACTGAAGATGGCACAGTAGTGCTTGCAGTAAACCTGGATTCTTCTTTCTGGGCCATTAAAGCAGCGAGTCCCGAGTCGCCCTGTAAATCCTAAAATAGTCATGTAGCCAGAAGTTCATCTTTAAATATCAACATCAAGCAGTGCCTTAATGCCATCAAATCATTAGCTGCACCCAGAAGGAAAGTTGGTGTGCAGGTCTGACATGGTGAGACATGCTAATGATTCAAGTTTCACACTCGGCTTCACATGTGACGTGAGCAACGACGGGTCTTATCTCTGTACCTGACTGACCCAACACCACCACTACAGACCTCCAGTGAGCAGTGGTATCCTCCATGAGTCATCCTGTTAGTGCAGCACCATCGGCAGACGGCTGCACCACGCAGGACTACATGCACACAG
This sequence comes from Prochilodus magdalenae, assembly GCA_024036415.1. Taxonomy (NCBI): domain Eukaryota; kingdom Metazoa; phylum Chordata; class Actinopteri; order Characiformes; family Prochilodontidae; genus Prochilodus; species Prochilodus magdalenae. The sequence continues at coordinate 11,476 of JAMWET010002772.1, read as the reverse complement.
ACCGTTACCACGACTGTCCTTAACACCACGTCACCGTCACCAAAGACTGCAGTGGTGTCGTACCAGACTGTCATGGAGTGACTCAGAATGGCAGCGGGTCATCTTCAGTGACGAGTCCCGCTTTAGTCTTGGTGGAGACGCCCAACGAATCCGTGTGTGGAGGCACCGTGGTCAGCACCAAGATGACCGGTTTGTCGTCACACGTCCAGAAGACCTGGTGTCCCTCCACCTCCACCCCTACCGCACCATCTGCAGGAAATGTGTGAGGATGTTTAAGCTCTACAGCTCCATACCGAGACGTTATAGCTCATAGAGCATTATAAGGGGTCTGTACAGCCTGGTATCTTAAGGTATTATGCATGCCTTATAACACCTTATTAATATTATTGGGTTAGCATAATGAATACAGGCTTCATAGAAAGTGTTAACAAATTATGTAATTCCTAGGAAATGATTGGTCATCTTGGTGATTGTCATGCCAACTTCAGAGACAACTGTGATAGATGCAGTGTTTTTATGTCACGTGTGCCATAAATAAATAAATAAATAAATACCAAAAAAAACAAAAACAAAGATAATCTTTCCATAACTAATTACCATTAGAACTCATTTTTCATGGCGTCTGTATGAACTGGATAAATGGGTCCAGGCCTTTTTTCCAACTGTAGTTGAGGTGCTTGGCCCCCTAAGATCGCTACTTTAGTTTCCCACTGGAGCTACAAGGCTAATGTAGCTAACACATAGGCTCATGAATTAGCATGGTGCTAACACCTCCATAAAGTCAGTATTACACACTGTTATTTCTGGATGTGGCCAAAGAATAAACAAGGTCCAGGCCTCAAGATAAACACCGCTAATGGCTTTAGCTGATATGCTACTGTCCGGTTTTGAGAACTAGTGAAACATGAGTTTGCTCATTTGGGATAACAGGAAAAGTCTGAGCTCTGGACACACAACTCCTTTAATGTTATGCAGGAAACGGGGCCAGTGCAGAATTATTCCGGGGGAAAATGCCTGGAGGGAAATTCAATATGTTGTAAGATTTCTCCGGCTTTGGAATTCTGAGCGCGTTTTTGACTGATGTCTTTTTTTAAGTTCCAAGCTGGAATTTTTTCATGTGACGTTCCCCTTCAGGCACACCTGTCAAAAAGGTGCTGTGAACACCTGCAAAGGCAGGACGGATTCATAATTTTAGCGGGAGGGGAAATCCTTCTTAGGCCTGCGAGGAGGCAGGAGGCCTTGGAGGGCCACAGATGAAAGATAGAGGAGGCGCAGGCAGAGACAATGGCATGTGTAAGGAGGGTCAATAATCAATCGATCATTAGCTGAAGAGTCTATTTTCATTTTCGGGGCTTTACCGGGGCCCCTAACCCATTTCTCACCAGATTATACCTCCGTTACACTAAACGCCTCGCGCTATGGATTTCGGCTGGACTGGATTTGGTGGGGATCTTTCTCCGGCTCCTGATATTCCATCTCCTGCTGGGACGGTTGGGTGCCTCTTTTTTTTGAGGAGCTCTGATGCGGCACTTTATAATATGCTCCGGCTCTTTGGCAGCACAAGTGCTCCTTGTCATGAATACCGTGTCGGGAGACGATAGCGAGAGGGGATTATTTAGAAAATGGAATCACTTGTGGAAATCCTATTTTCCACTTTCCTCTGGATTTAGGGCCGAGCACCGCGGAGCCGTGAAAGACGATTAAATCAATTATCAATTTCCCCAATTAAAGCCTCGTTGTGTCCAGGAGAGGAGAGGTCTGAAGAGGCCTTGATGGCGAATGCTCTTTCTGTCTGCAGCTGAGTGGGAATGCCGAAGCACTTCCTTCACGGAATGCTTTACCTAAAGGGGCGCTCTGGCTACGTGTGCTGTAGACGTGCCTACACGCCTACTAAAGTAGCGCAACATGGTTTTCACAATGAGCAGTTCTGGTCTGAAGTGGATCAGGCCCTTCGGATGTTTAGAGATACTACAAACTACATAAGCAAGTCTAGATTCAAAATTACTGAACAACTCACACAGAGTTCAAGCAACTAATGATTTAGGTATGCGGTTAGCATCATGCTAATTCCCATGGTATTCGCTTCCTCTGCATCCTCATCCACATTGCAGTAGTTTGTGTCAATGTGATTTTTTTTCATACCGCTCCTTTAATCCTCATGGTGCCACAGTGCTTTAAGCACATGAATTAGCATGATGCTAACAGCATCCATAAAAATGATACGATACACCACTTATGTTTCAGCTAATATGCTAATGTCTAATTTTAACAACTAGCCAAACATGAGTAAGCTCATTTAGGATGACAGGAAAAGGCAGTGTCCTCCGCGTCCTCATCTTAGGTTTAACACATTGCAGTAGTTTGTGTGAATGTAATTTTTTTCCATACCGCTCCTTTAATCCATACGGTGCCACAGTGCTTTAAGCATATGCATTAGCATGATGCTAACAGCATCCATAAAGACACTGTTATTTCTGAACATGACCAAATTAAAATAAAAGTCCAGGCCTCAAGATGAACACCACTTATGTTTTAGCTAATATGCTAATATGCTAATGTCTAATTTTAACAACTAGCCAAACATGAGTAAGCTCATTTAGGATGACAGGAAAAGTCAGTGTCCTCCGCGTCCTTTGCTCAGGTTTAACACATTGCAGTAGTTTGTATGAATGTGATTTTTTTCCATACTGCTCCTTTAATTCATATGGTGCCACAGTGCTTTAAGCATATGCATTAGCATGATGCTAACAGCATCCATAAAGAAGATCTGATACACTGTTATTTCTGAACATGGCCAAATTATAATAAAAGTCCAGGCCTCAAGATGAAGCTCAGGTTTAACACCTTGCAGTAGTTTGTGTGAATATGATTTTTTTCCATACCGCTCCTTTAATCCACATGGTGCCACAGTGTTTTAAGGCTTAGCTGCTATGATGACATACAGCAATGACTTCTATAAACTGGCCAGCAGCACTGCTTTCAGAAAGCTGTCCCACTTAGCGACAGTCTTCTTCATGAAACTGCTCATCTTTTCAGCCCGAGTTTTCCCTTCATTCATCTTCCTGAAGGAAACTTGTTCCGCTTTTGATGTCATCGATCCGTGTGTCACTCGTGACTTTGTCATCCGAGCTGGAGAGCTTAATTTTGGGAGGACGGTTCATTTATCGTGAGAGTATGTTTTCTTGGAGTTCTCATTTATTTATTTATTTATTTATTTATTTATAAATGTATTTATTTATTTATTTCGGAGCGCTGCCGAGGGCTTCCTGTGGCGGACCGCCTCGTTATCATAATCTCCGGCTGATTATTGATTTTTGATTATGTCTGCATTGGGCTCTGTAGACGGGAGGTTTTGTGGGTTATGATTTGACGTGGGGCCGGAGGCTCGGCCCGCATAATGATGAGCTCCACTGGCTTTTTCCTTGTGGTGCTCTATCTACAGATTGATGGTCAGTATACGGGACTTGGGTGCACACTTTAATGCACACCTACCAGCATACGTACGCTTTATTGGGCAGCGATGTACAAGTTACAGGATACGAACATTTATTTTTTGTCCCGTAAAATATTTTTACAGATTTAAATGAGGAATTTGAAGATTTTGGCCAAAACAAGTCCAACATCTGAAACTGCAGTCTGGATAGGCATAATTAAAGGAACCATAAAGGAAAACCACACCACCAGCACAGCTAGGCTATTCAGCCTACAGATATTTAGCTCCGCCCACACAAGTCATAAGGAGTGTTTCAGCCTGGACTACTTAAAGAATCAGGCACGGCCAATCAGAACAGATGTTATTTACATATATCAGTCTAATAGGCACAGTAACAAACACAGTCTAAGTCTGTTTAAGTCAACATACCTCCTGAGAGAACGGGGATTAAATGTTTCGGCTTATAAACCTAGCATGCACCAGAGATTATCAGGTGATCACCAGATAGTATATGGTGAGCACCTGATACTTTTAGGTAAGTACTGGATACAATGTGGTTGTCACATCTCCCGGATCTCCCTCTGCTCCTGCTTTACTTCCACACTACAACTCCCAGGAGTCACTGGGGTCTGACATCACTGTCACATGTCCCCAAGCCACCAATCAGGACACTACAAATCACTTCCCCCTGAATACTAATGACTCTCACCTGTTATGTCTGCTTTGTGTGCCAGTGTCTGCTTATAGTGATGAGCACCTGATATTATTAAGTGAGCACCAGATAGTACATCATTAGCACCAGACGCTATGTTGTGAGCCCCAGAACCATCAGAGAAATACACCATGCCTGCACCTAGTGCTCACTTCTTAGTATCTGGTGCACACCTGATAGTACATAATATCTGGTGCTCACTTAATAGTGTCGGGGGCTCCACACATAGTTTTGTGGGTGAGTATCTATTAGTAGGGGGAGCCCATTACATAGAGTATCTGGTCTGAACCTAAGAGTATCAGGTGCTCACCACATAGCATCAAGTGTGCACCTGATGATGTCTAGAAAGTAGATGGTATCTGGTCTGAACCTAATAGTATCTGTAATACCAACAGTATTGTTGTTCATTCAGTCATTATCAGTGATTATTTGTATTTTTGAGTTTATATTCGTATTATTTCACATTATTTTGGTATATTTGATTTTTTTTTAAATATTTGTATAAAATATATTAATTTTGAGCTGCACTGTAATTATGTAAGGTGCTATAAAATAAAGCTTGTTGTAATTGTTTTAACATTTCACAAAGCATGGAAATTAATTATATGAATATGAGTCCAGTAATTTACCACTGCTTCCCTCGCAGCCACAGGATCCTCCTCCAGTCAGCAGCACACTGTCAGCACTATGTGTGATTTTTTTTATTTTTTTTCTCCTGTGTTTTTTTAGCTCGGCGTGGTATTCCGTAGACATGCTAGTTTTTTGCTGAGGCCAGCTGCATCGGGCCGTAATTGAGTTTTCGGGGGCAGGCTGGACAGACCGGGCCACTCTGCAGAGATTACACTCTGAGTGGCGAAGAGAGATTTGGCTTTTCTTCCATTTTATCGCCGGCGTGCGCAGCGTGGCAAATCTGAGTGGACTCATACAGCGGCGGCCGGGGGACGGCGAGGATGAGGAGGAGAGGAAGGGGATTATACCATTGAGCTGTCCGCATCTCTGGGGGGATTGGGTCTGAACACTAACACAAGCACTTTACTGGGTGAGGTAGGGTCATCCACTTCCTGCTGAGAGGCCGACCACACACTGGGTTGGAATGGGTTAGCTTTCATGCTCAAGCTTGAAGGGTGAGCACAGAATGGCTCACCTGGCAAAGGAAGCTGGTCTTACCTGAGAGCATGTCAGATTAGCACAGTGTGGAAAACCGACAACAACTTGGGCAAACTGACATAACATAGACGTAGCATGCTAGGTTAGCAAGTGTAGCTAACAGGCTTAAGATTACCCCAACCTCAACTGAGGAAGCCAAAGTACACACAGGCGGTCTTAACTGGTAGAGAATCCTGCATTAGCATTCTTCAGCACAGGCTAGCACAGGTAACTCACCTGGAAGAGTGGGCTAGGCTAGCTCATCTGCTAGAATCTGGACACCACAAGTCATAGTGATTCCTAAGATTCATGATAAATGCATATAGCTTTAAAGCAAGCATATATTGGCTAACTTGCTACATGCTAGGCTAGCAATGTTAGCTCATCTCCTTATATATGTAATTTTGAGCAGGTTGGCTAATCTGCTAATACACTTTACATGGCAGAGCATGTCCTGCTAGCTCACATGGCACAACCTTCATACAATACATATCTGAACTAAGTCAATAATGAAAATGCTGGATTATCATATACTGGCTAATCTAGTATATGCTGGGCTAGAACAGGTCCATTCACTGGGCAGAGTCTGCTAGACTTACACATACTTCGTACTACAGGTCCAAAGAATACTAGTCATGTTGATCACTTACTCTGAACTAGGACAATGCTAACACAGGTTGCCTATCCTACAGTACCTGCTAGGCTATTTCACAGGCTAGCATATCAGATGTACCGTGGCCACCAACCACTGGAGTATCTTTAGACCTCCTTCAGACTCCAACCACAATCTGGCACCGTCTCCAGCTAAGCATCGTTTTCCCAAGTCCCTTATTGGCTGGACCAGGTGTATTAGTGTTAAGTAAGGGGCAGGGAAACGTCTATGCTCAGACTGCCAGCCCAAATCGGCCATATCCAGTCTAGTCTAGAAAAACCACAAGGCAAACTACGACACTGTCAAATCCAGAAAGGCCAGTATACCAGTTTACCAGTATATGGTTGGTGTGCACCAACCACCCACCATAACACCACCACCCCATGTAGGAGATGGGGGAATTTCCCAATTTTAACCCTTTCTCCCACTGTGTTGGCCATTTTTTCAAATGAACTGGGGGTGTCTTAGTGAGGGATATGTGTTGTGGTACCTGGCAACCCAAGAAGAAGCAGAGGTGAGCATGTGTAAACAAACCTGAATGCGCCATGCCGAGACGTAAACAGGAAAGGTCGTACAAGTAGTTGTGCTAACTAGCTGGTTACAGCATGTGCTCAACATGGCGCCTGTTTTCCATGCAGGGCTAATACAATGCTAGGCTAGCACAGGTTAACACGCATGGCACCATATGCTGGACTAGCACTAGTTAATCTGCAACCAGCTAGTTAGCACTACTACTCGTAATGGTTAACTGTGTCTGAGATGTGATAGGACATCAGTAGAGCAGGCTTGGCTAACATGCTGGTACTGGAAGTCTCTCTTATACAGGCTGCGTAGCACCTGCTAACCTGCTAATGCTAGCTAACACACTGACTAGCCTATTACATCCTGGGCTACGATTAATTAGCTAGGCTAAGGAGCACAACTGTCAACATTTACGGCTACCTAGAACCATGTTCTAAGAGAAAAAAGACGGTTTTTTAAAGGGTCCTCAGTCAAGGCCATGATTCTATATAGAACCATACGTTCCTTATAGAACCTTTTGCATGCTTAACTGTTTCTGTGCATGGTGATGTGGTTCTTCAGATTGTTAGAGAGTGTACACTCTTTATAAAGATGGTTCTGCAAAGGTTCTCCAGTAAAGATAATGGTTCTACATAGAAACATGGATACTCAAAAGATCCATTTGCATGCTTAAATGGGTCTCTGAGTGGTAAAGGGTTCTAGTGATTGCTGGAGAATGTGCATCCCCCAAAAAGACGGTTCTTCAAAGGTTCTTTAGTGAAGATGATGATCCTATATAGAACCATGAACACTCAAAGAACCATGTGCATGCCTAACAGGTTCTTTACATGGTGAAATCATTATTCAGATTGTTAGAGGGTTCTTTAGTAAAGATAATAGTTCTATGTAGAGCTACGAACACTCAAAGAACCATGTTCTTGCTTAACTGGTACTTTGCATGGGGAAATTTGCCCCTCCGGACTGATGGGGGATGTGTTGCAATGGTTCTATATGGGACCATTAAAGGTTCTGCTGTTACAATGTCAAACAATGGAAAAACTCTCTTTTGGTACCATATAGAACCGCATACCACACATTCTCCAATGAATCCCATAATGCAGACAAATGGTTGTTTGGGAGTTCAGGGTTTCATATAGAACCGTTATCCTTAATAAAGAACCGTTAAAGAACCGTCTATTTGAAGAGTGCACAGTCTGAATAACCACTACACCATGTGAAGAGCACATGCAGATGGCTGTTGGATTGCTCGCGGTTCTATGTGGAACCACTGTACCTGCTGAGGAACCCTTGTTCTAGACGTGTGGCCGGAGCGGGCTTGTCAGTGAGAAACACTTCGTGCCCCTGTTTGTGTTAACACTCGGTGGGCATGTTTGGCCCCCCTCCACGTCTCTCTGCGCGGCGGGTAATGAATTTCCCCGGCAGCCGAGTGAATCAGAAGGGCTCACGTGGACACCTGAAGCCTCGTGGCATTATATGTGAAGCTTCTTGAGGATTATTGGTTTCTGTAGTGGAGGAGAACGTGTGTGTATGATAGAACCTCAGCCAGCGGACCACACGGTTCTCCACTCACTCTCTCTGTTCTCTATTTATTACCAAACAATGGTGTATTTATATTCTCTCTATCTCTATCTGTCCCTCACACTCTCTCTCTCTCTCTCACTCTCTCACACTCTCTCTCTCCCTCTCTATCTCTATCTGTCCCTCACACTCTCTCTCTCTCTCTCACTCTCTCACACTCTCTCTCTCCCTCTCTCTCTCTATCTGTCTCTCACACTCTCTCTCTCCCTCTCTCTTTCTCTCTCTCTTCTATCTCTCTCTCTTCTATCTCTCTCTCTCTCTTTCTATCTCTCTCTCTCTCTCTCTCTCCTTTTCTTCCTTCTCTCTCTCTCTCTCTTTCTCTCTCTTTCTCCTTTTCTTCCTTCTCTCTCTCTCTCTCTCTCTCTCTCTATCTGTCTCTCACACTCTCTCCCTCTCTCTCTCTCTCTCTCTCTCTATCTGTCTCTCACACTCTCTCCCTCTCTCTCTCTCTCTCTCTATCTGTCTCTCACACTCTCTCCCTCTCTCTCTCTTTCTATCTCGCACTCTCTCTCTCTCTCTCTCTCTCTCCTTTTCTTCCTTCTCTCTCTCTCTCTCTCTCTCTCTCTCTCTCTCTCTCTCTCTCTCTCTCTCTCTCTCTCTCTCTCTCTCTCTCTCTCTCTCTCTCTCTCCTTTTCTTCCTTCTCGCTTTCTCTCTCGCTCTCTCTCTCACTTTGTGTAAACTGCTGAGTGGCTGTAGGTAGGGGCTGTGGTGTGGGGAGGCTGTGGTTAAGAGCCTGAGGCTAAAGCTCAGCTAACCCAACAAGAGGCTTCTTTCTCACTGGGGGGTTTCTCACAGGGCCCCTTCCTCCACCCCCCTCCGTCCACTCCACCTGGACCAGGCCAAGGCCTTCAGCGGTGTGAGGAACGGAATAATCAACGAGGAGACCCTCTGACCAGCACGCCTTAACACGAGCCAGCTAAGCAGGTCTGATCGTACAGGTTCCAGTCAAACTGTACTGTACAGTTATAGATCTTAGATCAGTCGCTATACAGGAGCATCAGCTGGTCTGTAACAGTCACCATAAAGACTAGATGCATCTTAAAGGTGAAGCGTGTACACACAAACACCACCGTACACTCATCAGCTGAATCAGCCGACAGGACTCATACTAGGTGGGTAGGTTTGACTTCATGAGACATGCTAATGATCCAAGTGTAAGCATGGATGGGCCTTATCTCGGTACCTGACTGGCTGTGCTTTCCATTCTGACTCAGTTATGTTGTTGTTTGGCTTGTGTCCTTGTGCCAGTGGGGCGAGTAACAGTACTAAAGTAGAGATGTAAACCGTTCAGAAGTGTACTTCAGTTTAGGAGGTGAGTAACAGTAACTAAGTATGTTACCTTCAGATGTACTTAAGTATAGAGAGTAACAGTACTAAAGTATGTACCTTCAGATGTAGCTTAAGTATGGAGAGAGTAACCCAGTACTTAAAATTATGTACCTTCAGATGTACTTAAGTATGGAGAGTAACAGTACTAAAGTTGTACCGATTCAGATGTACTGTAAGTATAGAGAGTAACAGTACTAAAGTTATGTACCTTCAGATGTACTTAAGTATGGAGAGTAACAGTACTAAAGTATGTACCTTCAGATGTACTTCAGTATGGAGAAAAAAAAAAAAACAGTCACAGAATAAACTAAAGTATTGTTACCTTGAGATGTACTTAAGTATAGAGAGTAACAGTACTAAAGTATGTACCTTCAGATGCTACTGAAGTATGGAGAGTAACCAGTACTCAAAGTATGTACCTTCAGAGTATTTAGTATGAGAGAGTAACAGTATGTAAAGTTATGTACTTCAATGTACTTAAGTATGGAGGAGTAACAGTACTAAAGTATGTACCTTCAGGATGTACATTAAGTATGGCGAGACCAGTACTAAAGTATGTACCTTCAGTGCTATTTAAGTATGGAGAGTAAACAGTACTTAAAGTATGTACCTTCAGATGTACTTAAGTATGAGGAGTACCAGTACTAAAGATGTACCTTCAGATAGTACTTTAGTACTGTTACTCTCCATACTTAAGTACATCTGAAATCGGGTAGATACATAAGTATGCGAGAGAACAGTACTAAAGTACATCTGAAGGGTACTATAACTTTAGTATGGTACTCTCCATACTAAGTACATCTGAAAGGTACATAATTTATACTGTTACTCCCATACTTAAATTACTGCTGAAGGTAGAACATACTTAGTACTGGTACTCTCCATACTTAAGTACATATGAAGTACATAACTTTAGTACTGTTACTCTCCATACTTAAGTACATCTGAAGGTACATACTTTACTATGTTTACTCTCCATACTTAAATACATTGAATGGTTACATACTTTAGTACTGGTACTCTCCATTACTTAAGTACATCTGAAAGTTACATACTTTAGTACTGTACTCTCTATACTTAAGTACATCTGAAGGTTACATACTTAGTACTGTTACGTCTCCATACTGAAGTACATTCTGGGTACATACTTTAGTATGTTACTCTCATACTTAAGTACATCTGAAGGTACATACTTTAGTACTGTACTCTTATACTAATACATTGAAGGTACATACTAGTACTGGTACTCTCCATACTTAAGTACATCTGAAGCGTACATAATTTAGTTACTGTTACTCTCCATACTTAAGTTACATCTGAAAGGTACATATTTAGTACGTACTCCTCTATACTTAAGTCAATCTGAAGGCTACATACTCTTAGTACTGTCTCTCCCCCCCATACTAAGTACATACGAAGGTACATACTTAGTAGCTGTTACTCTCCATACTGAAGTACATCTGAACGGTACATTACTTCAGTATGGTTACTATCCATAAGGCCCGTCCAATATCTTACACTTGGATCATTAAAGCATGTCTCATGATGTCAAGCCTGCCCACCTAGATATGAGATACTGTCAGGCCTGATTCAGCGATAGAGTGTACGGTGGTGTTTGTGTGTACACGTTGCAACTTCACCTTAAGAGCATCTAGTCTTTATGGTGACTGTTACAGACCAGCTGATGCCTCCTGTATAGCGACCTGATCTAAGATCTATAACGTACACAGTACAGTTTGACTGCGAACACTGTAACGAACAGACCTGCTTAGCTGGACTAGTTGTTAAGGCGTGCTGGCAGAGGGTCTCCTCGTTGATTATTCCGTCCTCACACGGCTGAACAGGCCTTGGCCTGGTCGAGGTGGATCGGGGAACGGAGGGGGGTGGAGGAAGAGGCCTGAATCGAGGAAACCCCCCAGTGAAGAAAGAAGCTCTTGTTGGTTGAGACTGAGCTTAGGCCTCAGGCACATCAGTAACCACAGCCCTCCCCACACCACAGCCCATACTACAGCCACTCAGCATCAGTTTACACAAAGTGGCAAGAGACTAGAGAGCGAGCCAGGAGAGAAAGACAGAAGAAGAAAGGAGAGAGAGAGATAGAGA
>JAMWET010002771.1:37500-87955 GCA_024036415.1 Prochilodus magdalenae | reverse complement strand
TAGACGAGTCTGTTCTACAGTTCCTCATTAGGTCGAGTGTATAACTCTAAGCTCTAAATGTAGGTACTGTGGTATAGACTGAGTCTGTTCTACAGTTTCTCATTAGGTCGAGTGTATAACTCTAAGCTCCTATTTAGTCCTGATGTAGTCGTAGTCACATTTTCATGTTGGCCTGTTCCTCATTTGGAGGAGCCCTAAAGGGTTAATTCGGGGCTCCTGGATCCCCTGAGATTTCACCAAAATGATCCGAGAGTGTAAGAAGGCCTCAGTTACCCAGAACTCCCTTCTCTGGAATGTCTAGGAGCTATAAATATCCAAGAGGAAAATGGAAATGATAGCGTCGCTGAAACTTAGCAGCTGAAGTGAGTGTTTTAGTATCACTGTAAGTGCTGCAGTGCACATAGTGTCCGTCCTGAGAGCCGGTTTCAGACTGGAAGCCACAAACAGCTTCCAGCGTCCATTATACTATTAGCTATCAGCCTAGCATCCACTACAGCTATCCTCAGAATAACCCAGAGGATAAAGGGTACTTTACCACTCCAGCTAATTCATTAATTCACCACAAACAGACACTCCAGGCAAAATCAGACAAAATCAGATTTGCTCTACACTGAGGAATCACAGCTGTACCAAATCTTAAACTTAAGACAAGTCAGGGTACAAACAATATCTACTCCTAGACAAGTCAGGGTACAAACACTACACCAAGACGAGTCAGGGTACGAACACTATCTACTCCAAGACGAGTCAGGGTACGAACACTATCTACTCCAAGACAAGTCAGGGTACGAACACTATCTACTCCAAGACAAGTCAGGGTACGAACACTATCTACTCCAAGACAAGTCAGGGTACGAACACTATCTACTCCGAGACAAGTCAGTGTACGAACACTATCTACTCCTAGACAAGTCAGGGTACGAACACTATCTACTCCAAGACAAGTCAGGGTACGAACACTATCTACTCCAAGACAAGTCAGGGTACGAACACTATCTACTCCAAGACAAGTCAGGGTACGAACACTATCTACTCCGAGACAAGTCAGGGTACGAACACTATCTACTCCGAGACAAGTCAGGGTACGAACACTATCTACTCCAAGACAAGTCAGGGTACGAACACTATCTACTCCGAGACAAGTCAGGGTACGAACACTATCTACTCCGAGACAAGTCAGGGTACGAACACTATCTACTCCGAGACAAGTCAGGGTACGAACACTATCTACTCCAAGACAAGTCAGGGTACGAACACTATCTACTCCAAGACGAGTCAGGGTACGAACACTACACCAAGACGAGTCAGGGTACGAACACTATCTACTCCAAGACGAGTCAGGGTACGAACACTATCTACTCCAAGACAAGTCAGGGTACGAACACTATCTACTCCGAGACAAGTCAGGCTACGAACCCTCTCTACTCCAAGACAAGTCAGGGTACGAACACTATCTCTACTCCACGACAAGTCAGGGTACGAACACTATCTACTCCGAGACAAGTCAGGGTACGAACACTATCTACTCCGAGACAAGTCAGGGTACGAACACTATCTACTCCGAGACAAGTCAGGGTACGAACACTATCTACTCCAAGACAAGTCAGGGTACGAACACTATCTACTCCGAGACAAGTCAGGGTACGAACACTATCTACTCCGAGACAAGTCAGGGTACGAACACTATCTACTCCGAGACAAGTCAGGGTACGAACACCATCTACTCCAAGACAAGTCAGGGTACAAACACCATCTACTCCAAGACAAGTCAGGGTACAAACAATATCTACTCCAAGACAAGTCAGGGTACAAACAATATCTACTCCAAGACAAGTCAGGGTACGAACACTATCTACTCCAAGACAAGTCAGGGTACGAACACTATCTACTCCAAGACAAGTCAGGGTACGAACACTATCTACTCCGAGACAAGTCAGGGTACGAACACTATCTACTCCTAGACAAGTCAGGGTACGAACACTATCTACTCCTAGACAAGTCAGGGTACGAACACTATCTACTCCGAGACAAGTCAGGGTACGAACAATATCTACTCCGAGACAAGTCAGGGTACGAACACTATCTACTCCAAGACAGGTCAGGGTACGAACACTATCTACTCCAAGACAAGTCAGTGTACGAACACTATCTACTCCGAGACAAGTCAGGGTACGAACACTATCTACTCCAAGACAAGTCAGAGTACGAACACTATCTACTCCGAGACAAGTCAGGGTACGGACACTATCTACTCCGAGACAAGTCAGGGTACGAACACCATCTACTCCGAGACAAGTCAGGGTACGGACACTATCTACTCCGAGACAAGTCAGGGTACGAACACTATCTACTCCAAGACAAGTCAGGGTACGGACACTATCTACTCCTATACAAGTCAGGGTACGAACACTATCTACTCCAAGACAAGTCAGGGTACGGACACTATCTACTCCTATACAAGTCAGGGTACGGACACTATCTACTCCAAGACAAGTCAGGGTACGAACACTATCTACTCCGAGACAAGTCAGGGTACGAACACTATCTACTCCGAGACAAGTCAGGGTACGGACACTATCTACTCCGAGACAAGTCAGGGTACGAACACTATCTACTCCAAGACAAGTCAGGGTACGGACACTATCTACTCCAAGACAAGTCAGGGTACGAACACTATCTACTCCAAGACAAGTCAGGGTACGGACACTATCTACTCCGAGACAAGTCAGGGTACGAACACTATCTACTCCAAGACAAGTCAGGGTACGGACACTATCTACTCCAAGACAAGTCAGGGTACGAACACTATCTACTCCAAGACACATCAGGGTACGAACACTATCTACTCTGAGACAAGTCAGGGTACGAACACCATCTACTCCAAGACAAGTCAGGGTACGAACACTATCTACTCCAAGACAAGTCAGGGTACGAACACCATCTACTCCAAGACAAGTCAGGGTACGAACGCTATCTACTCCGAGATAAGTCAGGGTACGAACACTATCTACTCCAAGACGAGACAGGGTACGAACACCATCTACTCCGAGACAAGTCAGGGTACGAACACTATCTACTCCAAGACAAGTCAGGGCACGAACACTATCTACTCCAAGACAAGTCAGGGTACGAACACTATCTACTCCAAGACAAGTCAGGGCACGAACACTATCTACTCCAAGACAAGTCAGGGTACGAACACTATCTACTCCAAGACAAGTCAGGGCACGAACACTATCTACTCCAAGACAAGTCAGGGCACGAACACTATCTACTCCAAGACAAGTCAGGGTACGAACACTATCTACTCCAAGACAAGTCAGGGTACGAACACTATCTACTCCAAGACAAGTCAGGGTACGAACACTATCTACTCCGAGACAAGTCAGGGTACGGACACTATCTACTCCAAGACAAGTCAGGGTACGAACACTATCTACTTCAAGACAAGTCAGGGTACGAACACTATCTACTCCAAGACAAGTCAGGGTACGAACACTATCTACTCCGAGACAAGTCAGGGTACGGACACTATCTACTCCAAGACAAGTCAGGGTACGAACACTATCTACTCCAAGACAAGTCAGGGTACGAACACTATCTACTCCAAGACAAGTCAGGGTACGAACACTATCTACTCCGAGACAAGTCAGGGTACGGACACTATCTACTCCAAGACAAGTCAGGGTACGAACACTATCTACTCCAAGACAAGTCAGGGTACGAACACTATCTACTCCAAGACAAGTCAGGGTACGAACACTATCTACTCCAAGACAAGTCAGGGTACGGACACTATCTACTCCAAGACAAGTCAGGGTACGAACACTATCTACTCTGAGACAAGTCAGGGTACGAACACTATCTACTCCAAGACAAGTCAGGGTACGAACACTATCTACTCCAAGACAAGTCAGGGTACGAACACTATCTACTCCAAGACAAGTCAGGGTACGGACACTATCTACTCCAAGACAAGTCAGGGTACGAACACTATCTACTCCAAGACAAGTCAGGGTACGAACACTATCTACTCCAACATAGGTCAAGGCACAAACACTATCGTTAAATAGAATTACATGAAATTATTATTCATGTAATTCACATTAATAAAAGTTCAATTATCTAAAAATTATTTGATAAAACTCATTAAATTAAGTGGATATAACTTGAAATAGTTTGAGTAATTGTATCATATTGTTATGAGAAAAAAGAGAGAATCCCTTTGGAATATAATAAGACCGAGAGCCGAGTAATCTGAGTAATCTGAGTAATCTGAGATACGCTGTACATGCTAAAACGATTACAAAAGTTGGCATTCCACAAACACTGAAAGAACCCCACTGAAAAGGTGTTAAGGAACGTTTCTGTTAGAGTTGATGATCCTGAACGCGGCAGAGTCGGCAGAGGAAAGGAGTAAATGCAGCTGAAAGCTGACATAGCACTTACACAAGCAGCTTAAAATGAGCAAATAGATAAATAAATAAATAAAACGCCGCCAGACCACAGCCTAAAAATGACCACAGGGGCTAAATTTAAACCTGTCTCAGTGTCCACCTAAACCACGCATCGCTAGCTTCACAAAGCTGAGGGTTATTACAGGGTTGCAGTTTGGAGAAGGTCTACAGTGAAAACCAAAGCATGCAGTTAAACATCACAGACGTAACACATACATAACTCTGACAATCGGGAGCTTATCGCGTCCAATTAGCATTGCTTCACCACACTGTACAGCTTTTCTTCCAACACCTGAATGTTTTGTCTTGTTGAAAGAACTTTCTATCCACAGTTCTTTACAGCAGGAGCGAAGGTCGGCCCAATTTCCTACCAGAACCGGCCTGAAACATCAAACTGAACCAGAACTGAAGCTGAAAAGGGCTTCGTTAGCAAGCCTCCACGTTACTGACGCGCACACAGCCCGGTCCGTTACCATAACAGACTGGTGACGAAGCATCGTTACGAAGACGTGTCCATCCAGTGCGCTCTGAGGAACACGACCAGCTACGACTTGAACAGACCCGAATGATCAAAGAAGTGGATTAAAGCTCGAACTCGCTCAGACATGCCAAAAACTGACCGACGTCTGGGCAAACTGGGCGACACCGACACGCAGGGCCCTGACCTGTTTATCCTCAGCGCATATTCATCAAACCAACAAACTGAAAAGTCCAAAATCCAGATGCCCAAGTGACCACAAGCACAGCAAGGCTGCCTCCTTTTTATCCTCATACCATTCCAGTTCCGCTGTAAGGCCACGCCCACTCATGTAGACCACACCCCTTCACGTTTTAGTAGAACAGTGAACTGGTCTAAACTTTATAGTGAGACAGAGACAGTGGCCCTCTAATAAATAGAGCAATTTAGACCCCGCCCACCAACACCAGAATGACTGGCTCAACTGAATTAATAAGCAGACTAAATAACTTTTAACGAGGCACATGGGAAATAATCAGGACTCTGTTTTCAGAGTCTAGTTAAGTCTACTTCCTGAGTGGGAGGGGCCTTTGATTCAAACATTTAATATCTCAACACACACATATATATCACACTCACACTCAAATTATGTGTATAGACGATTGTTTTTAAAAATACACCAAAATACAATCTTTAAAACTGCTAGGGTTATTAGCAATGCTAACATGCCATGTTAATAGATACCAGTGAGTGCATTTACATCCATCGTAGTACCCATAATTAGATTTCTGTAATTACCATAATAAGAGAAAGCAGATAAAGACCTAGAGATCTGATTAAGAGAGCTAGATATTGGCCTAGTAATAGAATCCCTTACTCTGATCTCTTTCAGATCTCTCACCACATGTATACCCTTACTCTGATCTCTTTCAGATCTCTCACCACATGTATACCCTTACTCTGATCTCTTTCAGATCTCTCACCACATGTATACCCTTACTCTGATCTCTTTCAGATCTCTCACCGCATATATACCCCTAGTCTGATCTCTTTCAGATCTCTCACCGTGTGTATACCCTTACTCTGATCTCTTTCAAATCTCTCACCGCATATATACCCCTAGTCTGATCTCTTTCAGATCTCTCACCGTGTGTATACCCTTACTCTGATCTCTTTCAAATCTCTCACCGCATATATACCCCTAGTCTGATCTCTTTCAGATCTCTCACTGCATTTACACCCTCACTCTGATCTCTTTCAGATCTCTCACCGCATATATACCCCTAGTCTGATCTCTTTCAGATCTCTCACCACATGTATACCCTTACCCTGATTTCTCAGATCTCTCACCACATGTATACCCTTGCTCTGATCTCTTTCAGATCTCTCGCCGTATGTATACCCTTATCCTGATTTCTCAGATCTCTCACCGCGTGTATACCCTCACTCTGATCTCTTTCCGATCTCTCGCCGCATGTATACCCTCACTCTAATCTCTTTCAGATCTCTCACCGCATGTATACCCTCACTCTAATCTCTTTCAGATCTCTCACCGCATGTATACCCTTACTCTGATCTCTTTCAGATCTCTCACCGCATGTATACCCTTACTCTGATCTCTTTCAGATCTCTCACCGCATGTATACCCTTACTCTGATCTCTTTCAGATCTCTCACCGCATATATACCCTCACTCTGATTTCTTTCAGATCTCTCACTGCGTGTATACCCTCACTCTGATTTCTTTCAGATAGTGGCTAAACGATCGCTGTAAAGCTGTGAAGCTGTGAAGCTGTTGGCAGCAGCAGCTGAATGAAGAGTTAAAGATGGTACCTGTTTGTTGTACTTGGCGTTGTGGCAGCTGTAGTCGGAGCACTGGTCAGAACCGAGGCTCATGGCGTCCGCGTTCCCGCCAGTGAAGGTGTTGGTGGGGGGTAGCTCCTGCACGGCCTGGTGCTTCTTCCCTTCAACTGGTGGTGAGTTGGGTTGCAGGTGAACGGCGGGTAGTGGCGAGCTGGACTTGTAGTGTCGGGCCAGATCTGGGCTGGACTGGTGCCGTCTGGTGCCCAGGCGGGGGCTGCATGGGTCGCCATTAGCTGCAGCACAGTAGCGAGCCGCCAATCGCTCGCTAGCATTGCTAACTTCCTCGTCGTCTTCTTCTTCTTCCACATTGCCCCGACGACAGCCATTGACCGTTACTATGCCGCTGTAGAGGGAACGATCGCTCTTGGCACTGCCATTGGCGCCACGCTTGTCTCGCCTCGGCTTGCGCCCACGGTCACCCTGCGGCTTTAGCGACGGCAGCTGTGGACTGAACAAGTCCTCCTCCGGCTCCTTCTTCCCGGCCTCATAGCCGTTCTTAGCCTGAGAGCCGCACTGACGCGCGGTGACCACCAGCAGGATGACCAGGATGACCGCGGCAGCGCCTGCCAACACTCCGATGGCCACACTGAGGCGCTGTTTTCCCAAAGCACGGTCGGTGTCAGGGTCACCGGCAATGTCAAGAGAGAGGGGGACCGAAAGACTACGAGCAACCTGAGGGAGAGAGAGAAGAGAAAGACAGGAGGAGTGAGTGATGTAAGGATAATACAGCGCAGAGAGAAAGAGAGAGAAAGATTTGATGGAGAGAGAGAGAGAGAAAGAGAGGGAGTTTGGAGATGATAAAAAGAGAGAAGGAAAAAAGAAAAGTTTGCAGAAGGGAAGAGCGGTGGTAGAAAGAGAAGTGTGATCGGAGAGAGATGAGAGTGCAGCAATAACGTAGGTGAAAAAGAGAGAGAGAAAGTGATGATGGGGAAGGGAGAAAGAGGGGGAGGGAGAGAGAGAGAGAGAGAGAGAGTGATGATGGGGAAGGGAGAGAGAGAGAGAGAGAGAGAGAGAGAGAGAGAGAGAGAGAGAGCGAGAGAGAGATGATGTGATTGAGGGAAGCAATAAAAAAGAGGAAAGAGACGAACTCCAAACCGAGGGGAGGAGAAACAGAAATGGAAAATGAGAGAGTGTCAGAGGGAGTGAGAAAGGGAAGTGTAAGAGTGATGATGGAGATGTGTGAGAGGGAGAGAGGGAGGGAGGGAGGGGGATAAAAGAAATTAAAGACAGGAATCTGAAGAACAACGTGAAAATAAAAGAGGAAGAGAGATAATGGATCTGAAAAGAGAGAGAGAGAGAGAGAGAGGGAGAGAGAGAAAGAGAGAGAGAGAGAGAGAGAGAGAGACTGTAAGAAGCTGTAAGTGAGAAAGAGAGATAGAACGAGAGACAGTAAGAAAGAAAGTGAGGAGTGAGGGAAAGGAAGAAAAGTATATATACACAGACGGTATACGTACACTGATCATTAATCATATATAACTTATTCATATATACATACAGATATAGGAGAGAGGGAGGGAGAGAGAGAGTACATGTAGAGAGAAAACAAGAGAGAGGGAGGAAACTGATTATAGATAGATAGATAGATAGATAGATAGATAGATAGATAGATAGATAGACAGTAGGAGACACAGAGAGAGAGAGAGAGAGAGAGAGAGAGAGAGAGAGAGAGAGAGAGAGAGAGAGAGAGAGAGAGAGAGAGGGGGGGGGAGGAGAGAGAGAAGGGGGAGGGAGAGGGTCAGAGAGACACAGAGAGGAGAGAGAGAGAGAGAGAGAGAGAGAGGAGAGAGAGAGAAAGAGAGAGAGAGAGAGAGAGAGGAGAGAGAGAGAGAGAGAGAGAGAGAGTGAGAGGAGAGAGAGAGAGAGAGAGAGTGAGAGGAGAGAGAGAGAGACAGGAGAGTGAGAGGAGAGAGAGAGAGACAGGAGAGAGAGAGAGAGAGAGAGAGAGACTGTAGATAATGGCTGTGCTCTAACAGAACCGTCTCCCGGTTCCTCACAGGCGTGTGTGCTGCAGTGCTGAATGACGGTGTCAAGGCTGAGGTATTCAATCAGATTTGTGTTGGCTGAGCGAGCGAGTCAGGGAGCTGGCGAGTCAGGGAGCAGGCGAGTCAGGGAGCGAGCGAGTCAGGGAGCCGGCGAGGCAGGGAGCGAGCGAGGCAGGGAGCCGGCGAGGCAGGGAGCGAGCGAGTCAGGGAGCCGGCGAGGCAGGGAGCGAGCGAGGCAGGGAGCAGGCGAGGCAGGGGGCGAGCGAGTCAGGGAGCCGGCGAGGCAGGGAGCCGGCGAGTCAGGGAGCCGGCGAGTCAGGGAGCAGGCGAGTCAGGGAGCAGGCGAGGCAGGGAGCGAGCGAGTCAGGGAGCAGGCGAGTCAGGGATCAGGCGAGTCAGGGAGCGAGCGAGTCAGGGAGCGAGCGAGTCAGGGAGTGAGCGAGTCAGGGAGCAGGCGAGGCAGGGAGCCGGCGAGGCAGGGAGCGAGCGGTCCGCTGTGAAGGACCTCTATGTGGGTCAGTGGTAATGTGAGCCATGAATATTTATCAACAGCGGCGATTTACAGTGTCGTCCAGCGCCGGGACTTCCTGCTCGGGTAACGCTACGCCACGCCGTTCAATAGCTTCCTGTCACGGACCACAATGCACCTCTGTTCCACCCGCTCCGGAGAACGTGTCCGCACTCGTTTTAAATTCAGCACCACTCCATCATTGACTCCTACTGTCCCGTCTCCAGCTTCAGCCAGCACCATTGTCCTGAGCGCGGAGCTGCGTTGTGCTGCGCTCAGTACAGTGGGGCTATTGTGCGGCGCTGTGCGGCTGATGGAGTACAGGACTGCGTTAAACTATGCGCTGCAGTGCTTTGGGGTAAACACGCTGCCGTGTCTCCGCTGTGTTGGGTTCGCCCTGCTATTGTATTCCCAAACCTCCTGGGACAGAAAGACCCAAGCTGGTGTTGGGTTAGGAATGTTCAGTACGTCCAACACCAACGTTCCCGTTTGGAGACGCCAAACCTTCCTAAACTACCATGCAGCGCTAACTATCAGAGAGGTCCTGGATCACCGACTCGCCTCCTCAAGACCGACTCGCCTCCTCAAGACCGACTCGCCTCCTCAAGACCGACTTCCCTGCAGAGATCAGTCCCAGCTTGCTGCCCCGTCACCCTTTACTGATCCAGCCTTCAGGAACCTCTGAGTAGGTCATAGACACAGAGGTGTGGCTGGAACTAGACTCTGCAGGAGGGGGATCTCCAGGACCAGGGTTCTACCCTACTGGGTAAGAGAGGGAATCAAAGAAAGCCCCATGATACCATATCATGATACTGATGGAATTATCCAGTCCACCTTAAACCCCTACAGAATGGAATTATACAGTCCACCTTAAACCCCTACAGAATGGAATTATCCAGTCCCCCTTAAATCCTCCAGAATGGAATTATCCAATCCACCTTAAACCCCTCCAGAATGGAATTATCCAATCCACCTTAAAACCCTCCAGAATGGAATTATCCAATCCACCTTAAACCCTCCAGAATGGAATTATACAGTCCACCTTAAACCCTCCAGTACTCCATACTGTGTACATCAGGAGTAGATGTGGTGGATCAGGATATGGACTGGTTCAGACTCTCAGCAGGTGGAGCTGTTCAGTTTACGGCTGTAGAGTCTATAACACCACCAGCTACACCCATCCAGAGGGGTGTACCCAAACTTCTGACTGGTGGTGTAGGTTATGTGTATGTATTTGATTGACACATCGGTTCAGTAAACCTACAGGATGTTGGTCAAACCAGTATCTCTATAACACGGCGTCTGGATCTCCTCTAATAACGGGCTAGTACTGCGCTCTCCGACTCAGAACTCCCGAGTCCCGCCTCAGAACTCCCGAGTCCCGCCTCAGAACTCCCGAGTCCCGCCTCAGAACTCCAGAGTCCCGCCTCAGAACTCCAGAGTCCCGCCTCAGAACTCCAGAGTCCCGCCTCAGAACTCCCGAGTCCCACCTCA
Source organism: Prochilodus magdalenae (assembly GCA_024036415.1). NCBI lineage: Eukaryota > Metazoa > Chordata > Actinopteri > Characiformes > Prochilodontidae > Prochilodus > Prochilodus magdalenae. Next base: position 77,195 of record JAMWET010002771.1, on the reverse strand, counting down.
GAACTCCCGAGTCCCGCCTCAGAACTCCCGAGTCCCGCCTCAGAACTCCAGGACATCACTAACGACCACGTCAGCCGGTTCTATCCCGGCAGGTGGAACTATCCCATCAGGGAATCGGTCAGCGGTTCTCATGTTTACGGAATCACTTTGTAAACATGCTAACGTTAGCTTAGCGCTGGACGTGTCTCCCGGAACCGTAATCGTTTACCAGGAGGTTCTTCAGCAGAGACCGAGCTGTGGGGCATGAAGCAGCCACTGGTCCACTGGTATACAAGCTAATCAGAGCTAATCTAAAAATAAATAAATAAATAAACTTTCTCTCTCTCTCTCTCTCTCATATATATATATATATATATATATATATATATATATATATATATATATATATATATATATATATATATATATATATACACACATACACACACAAACACACAGTATATAGTCACATTCCAAAGAAAAACTCGTATCTTCATTTTTGATATATTTAGATATAATTGTATAAAATATATATAATATTAAATCTTATAGTTTAATCTATAAGTTATGGATTATTATTTTCATTTACATTAGAATTAAATTAGGGTTTTTGGTCTCTCCTGTAAAGTTACCATGTTGGAGATTATACAAGACATACACATATATATATATATATATATATATATATATATATATATATATATATATATATATATATATATATATATATATATATATGTGTGTATATATATATATATATATATATATATATATATATATACACACATACATACATACATATACCTACACCTTATGTAAATATAGTATATAAACACATATATACACACCTATACCTTATATAAATATAATATATATACACCTATTCCTTATATAAATATAAAAAATAAATACATATATACACATCTATACCATAGATAAGTATAATATATAAATATATATACACACCTATACCTTATATAAATACACATACACACACACACACATACATACATATATTTACACACATATATATATATATATATATATACCTTATATAAGTACAATATATAAATATAATATATACACACCTATACCTTATATAAATATAATATATACACACCTATACCTTATATAAATATAATATATACACACCTATCCCTTATATAAATATAATATATACACGCCTATCCCTTATATAAATATAATATATACACACCTATCCCTTATATAAATATAATATATACACACCTATACCTTATATAAATACATATATACACATCTATACCTTATATAAATATAATATATACACACCTATACCTTATATAAATACATATATACACATCTATTCCTTATATAAATATAATATATACACACCTATCTGTTATATAAATTGTGTGTGTACAAATCACTTCTTGAACACCCAACAAAATCTTCTTTTTTCCACTCAGATGAGCACTGGGTAAATCTGCTGGAACCATAAAGAACCTCCATATATGATTCACCATGTTCCATTCAGACGCTCTCAGTTTACTCACATACACGCATCGTCACTGTCCAAAGAAAAACACGTATCTCCATTTTTGTTGATTTTTACTTTTGTGCCTTATTTGATCCCATGAGCTGCTCTTCACACTGTGTGGAAACCTCCTGAAGAGCGGACCAACAGAAATGGCCCAGGATGGTTTGTAAAGACGCCTGGTTCCATTGACACCCATTCAAATTAAATGAGGTTTTGGCCTCTCCTGTAAAGTTGGCGTTTTGGAGACACGTGTTTTTCTTTGGACAGCGACGAAACAGATACTACTGCACCGCTATCGTGTTCACTGACTGCCCTGTGGAAGACCCGAACCCATCTCTGGGAGTTAGTCCTAGTCTTACTGGCGGCAGACGAGCACCTGAACAGTTCCTCCTCTGTGTACACTAACTCAACACCGTGGTTGGCCCAACGCGGTGCACTCACGCATCTCTATAATGTTCTCCTGACAGTCCGTCTCAGATCCAGCTCACCCAGCCTATCAGAGCCTTACTGGTGTTACAGTTGGGCTTAAAACAGTGCGGTACGAAGGTGCGGTGTCTTCACCATGTGTGTAGGTCTCTGCATTAACTCAACATAGACTGACTGGCCACTTTATTAGGTACACCTCTCCGTATCTACACCAGGTGTCCACCTGATCAGCTCCACTCTGCTGCCGGGCCCCCACATTAAGGAGTACACTAGTTTTCGGGAGGATATGATGGGACACCATGACGTCAACCCCCCTCTAGTGACTCACTGCCCTGGACCGTTCATGTCCCTGCCTGTGTTAGTGTAGGACCAGAACTCCTTCCAGAGGAACCCGGGTTCCAGGGTGCCGAGCAGGACCTGTTTAATCTTGCAGCTGAGATCTTGCAAAACTGACGGACCAGCTGCCAAAAAGCCCAACCCTGGGAACGAAGCCAAGGGCCACACATTCTCTCCCCCTGCTGTCCGCACTCGAACCTGAACCACATTCGGGCAGTTTGGAAAGGAGACCACAGAGCAAACCCGCTGCCCAGGTCCAGGAGGTCACCCGGAACCGAACCCGCCGTGTACCTAACTCAGACTTTGCCCCTCTGTTGTTTGGCTTACCTGTGCATCCACCAGGGTGGCATTGGTGAGGCTCTCGTTGATGAAGACGTGGACGAGCGCGGTGGCGCACAGCGAGGGGACCCCACTGTCGTTCACCCGCACCACCAGGCGGTGTAGTCCCCGGTGCCTCCTCTCCAGTGGCTCAGCCAGGGTGATGACTCCGCTGTTGGGGCCGATCTCAAACAGCCGGAAAGGGTTCCCTCCGACTAAGGCGAAGCGCAGGTCCGCATTGGAGCCGGCGTCCCCGTCCAAGGCGGTCACCGTGCGGACCACGGTGCGGGCTCCGCTGGCCGGGGGCAGGAGCGTGTATGACTCATTTGCCGGGGCGGTGACGGCCGGGGCGTTGTCGTTTTCGTCGGTGACAAAGAGGGAAACCGTGGCGGTTGCGGATCGTGGAGGGTCTCCACCGTCCACAGCCCGGACGCGGAAGGTGTAGGTGCTGCGGCTTTCGCGGTCGAAGGACGACGCGGAAAAAATGGTACCCGTGTTGTTCTCAATGGAGAACATTTCCTGTTTCCGTCCTCCGGCTTCATCCTCCTCCTCATCCTCCTCCACAAACAGACTCAGCTCCGCGTTTTCCCCCTCGTCAGCGTCCGTAACGGTCACCATGCCAACGGGGCTGTTGGCAAGGAGATTCTCTTTGACGTAGAAGGTGAAGACCTCCTGGACGAATTTCGGTGCGTTGTCGTTCCTGTCTGTTACCTGGACGACCACAGTTGCGGATCCTTGTAAAGAAGGTGATCCCTTGTCCCTAGCGATCACCCGGAACTCGTACCGTTCGCGCTGCTCCCGGTCTAGAGCGCCGGTGGCACGGATATCCCCGTTGTCGGCGTCGATGTAAAACGCGCCATTTACCGATGGATCCAGGGAGTACGCGATTTCCGCATTCTTGCCGCTGTCGGCGTCCGTAGCCACCACGGTTACCACCCGCTCCCCTGGCGCGTTGTTCTCGGCAAAATGGACCTCCACTAAGCTCTGAGCAAAAGTAGGAGCGTGGTCATTTATGTCCACCACCCGTACCATCAAGGTGCTGTTGCTCGACAGGCTGGGACTTCCTGAATCCACGGCTACGATGGTGACGCTGTAATCCCGAGTTGCCTCGTAGTCCAAAAGCGCCGAGGTGTGCAGAAAAAACTTCTTCTTGTTCCGCTCAAATGCATCATCAGTGGGTGGAGGGGGTGGAGCTAATGCATTTTCACCTGCCGGTTTCAGCGTAAACGGGACGTCCCCCACCACCGTGCAAGTCACCGCGCCATTTTCCCCTTGATCGCGGTCCGACACTTGCACCAAAGCTACCGGAGTGTCCACAAGGACGTTCTCCGGAACCATGGCCGCACCATCCCGCACTAGGATGCGTCCGATTTTACGGATTTCCACAACAGGCACGTTGTCGTTCTCGTCTCGGACGTTCAGGATGACTGTGGCGCGGTCGGTGCGAGGAGGCTGGCCACGGTCCCTTGCGGTGACGGTGAAACGGAGCTGCGAGACTTCCTCCCGGTCAATCCGGTGTAGGACACTTAGCCAACCGGATGCCTCGTCCAGCCTGAGCAGGCGCCTCACGGACTCGGTGGCAGCACCGAACACGTACTCCACCTGGCCATTCACTCCAACGTCGCGGTCCGAGGCTCGCACCTGGAGCACCGGAGTCCCCGGTGGAGTGTTCTCCGCCATCTCCGCTTCGTACACGGCCCTCTCAAACCGCGGGCTGTTGTCGTTCACATCCGTGATGGCGACTCGAAGCAAGGCCTGCGACGACCGTGGCGGGCTCCCACCGTCCCGGACGCGTAGCATGAGCTCGTAGGAGTCCCGAGCTTCGCGATCAAGTGGGCCTTTAACGATCAGCTGGGGCTGCTTTTGTCCATCGGGTGTGTCCGCTACCTGCAGTTCAAACACGTTACTCCGCCCTGCAGGGGCCGACCCCGCCTCCTGGCTCCGCCTCCTGTCAGCCCCTCCATTGTTGTTCCCTGCGGGCATGCTAGCGCTAGCAGGCCGCCGCTGGTCCCGACTGTCCTGAACTAGCTCGTACCGGTCGATCCCGTTACGGCCGAAATCGCGGTCAGTCGCCGTGGGCAGCAGGTACAGCGTCCCGATTGGTCGGTTCTCCTCCACAGACAGCGTCAGCACCGGGGACGGGAAAGAAGGTGTGTTGTCGTTGACGTCGGTTATGACGATGCGGCCCTCGAACAGGTCCACCCAGCTTTGCAGGGGCCCGATGACAGAAACTTCGAAGTCCAGGAAACACTCGTTCTCGTCAAAGATCATCTGGCACTGGGGGAGCTTCTCGCGGTCGATCCTCCGGGTGCTGGTGGTCAGCTCCCCCGTCACATTGTCGATTTTGAAGTACTCGGACCCAGACTCCAGGGCGAACGTGACGTCGCCGGTCCCGATCCCGGAGGTGGACAGTCCCAGATCGGCCGCCACGTTTCCGATGCGAACGTCCGGCGGACCTTCCTCCGCTATCCTGTAGCGCAGCGCAGAGTCCACAGGCGTCAGCTGAGTCAGCAGCTGCAGGACGAGCACGAGGTAGCAGCGCAGCGCCGGTTGCAATGCGCCAACACTCTCGCTACCCATGGCTGTCTCCTCTCGCCCTCTCTCTCTCTCTCTCTCTCTCTCTCTTTCTCTCTGCAGTTGCCCAGAGCTAGCGGGCTGCACTCCAGCTCCCTCGCTCCCTCTATCAGTGCCCGGACTGCTTGACTTCACCCTGAAGGATCCCGGTTCCCCTTTTTTGGGGGGGCTACAGAACGATCCCAGCAGAACCCCCTCAGTTCCTTTAGTGCTCCGGTCACGTTCAGGCGCAGTCACAGCGGATACATCCTCCACGGGGGAAGCCCGCGTCCACTTCCACCGGTAATCCCAGCGGAGTCCACTTTGGGGGATATCTGCACGTGCGCACGTATGTGCATGTAAAGGTGTAGGTGCAGCCGTCTCTCCCCGTGGTTGTTCCCGGAAGCGGAGTGCAGCTGGGCGCGCGAGTTCCCCTCGCTCACTTTGTCCGCTTCATTGAGATGCTGCGGGTCCCTCCACTGTTTTAAACTGCAATGCAGCAGAACACAAAAGGGAGCGAGATCCGTCCGTGACTTCAGCTCGGGACGCTTCTCCCTCTCTCTCCCTCCCTCCTTCTCCTCTCTCTCTCCCTCTCTATCCCTCCCCTCTCTCGCTTTCCCTCTCACTCCCTCTGGCGCGCGCGCACGCTCTCTTTTTCTCTCCCTCCGTCTTTGTATCCTCAGCGGAGTGTCTCTCTCTCTCTCTCTCTCTCTCTCTCTGAAAGTCTGCTCCGTCCTCTTTCCTCCGCAGGATCGGCGCGTGAAAGCTCCCCTCCTTCCCTCTCTCTCTCTCTCTCTGTCTTTCTTTTCCTCCCTCTTCCTCCGCGCTGCAGTCCGTGTGTGCGCGCGCGCGCGCTCGCTCGCTCGCTCCTCTGCGCTGTTAAGTTAAAGCGAGACCGAGCGCGTGCTGCTGCCGCCGCCGGTGCCGCCGCTTTTCCCTTTCTTCAGGAAGAGTGATTCCTGCGGAAGGAGAGCTGCTCGCGCGCGCGAGTGAGTGAGTGAGCGAGCGCTGAGTGAGTGTGTGTGAGAAGTCCCGCATTCTCGGTCCACGCGCCTCCTTCCTTCTCCACCTCCTCCCCCCCCTCTTTCACCTGCACGTTCTACCGCACTGCACGCGAGAGCCTCTCTCTCTCTCTCCAGTGATGCTGCAGTCTCGTGCTCGCTCTCTCTCTCTCTCTCTCTCTCTCTGCACCGTTTCCCTTGCCGCGTAACTTGATCGGTGAATGGAGAAACCGAGAGGCAGTGGGTTAGTGGAGTGTGTGTGTGTGCGCGCGCCAGTGCGCTAAAGAGTGTGTGCGTGGGCAGCGGCAGCGGGATAGTGGCGCGTGAACACGTGTGTGTGAGTGAGTGTGTGTGTAAAGTGAAATGCATAATCGCGACTAATCGCGTTCGTAGCGCTGGGAGTCCCGTTTAATTGCATTAGCTCGTGTAGTTAATCGAGATAATCGGCGCAGTCAGTCGTGATTAATCACACTCAGTTCTGAGGTTAATCGATATTCACTCACACTGGTTACAGTAGCAAGTGTAACCGTGAGCGATTAATCGCCCTAGTTCCTCCAGGTGATCTTCATGATCCTCAGTAGTTGGTGCGGTTAGTCACGATTAATCGTATTAGTCATTATAGTTAATCTCGATGGATCGTGTACGTACCATCAGTTACTGTAGTCACTCACAAAGAATTGTAGTTGTTTCTGTAGGAAGTCTGATTACGCTCATTAACTTGTGCAACTAATCACGATTAATTGCATTATTGCACTGTGAATTAATTGCAATGACTCACGTTAAAGTTAAATCAGATTATTTACATTAGAAAGTGGAGTTCCTTGTTTGTGCGGTTGATCTAGATTAATCACACTTGTTTGTGTGGCTGGTCTCGATTAATCATGCTTGTTTGTGCAGTTGGTCTCGATTAATCACGCTTGTTATTTGTGCGGTTGGTCTCGATTAATCACGCTTGTTTGTGTGTTTGGTCTCGATCAATCATGTTTGTTTGTGCGGTTGGTCTCAATTAATCACGCTTGTTTGTGTGGTTGGTCTCGATTAATCACACTTGTTTGTGCAGTTGGTCTCGATTAATCACACTTGTTTGTGCAGTTGGTCTCGATTAATCACGCTTGTTTGTGTGGTTGGTCTCGATTAATCATGTTTGTTTGTGCGGTTGGTCTCGATTAATCATGCTTGTTTTGTGCGGTTGGTCTTGATTAATCACACTTGTTTGTGTGGTTGGTCTCGATTAATCACACTGGTTTGTGTGGTTAACTGAGATTAATGTAGTTGGTTTTGTGATGTCAGTCCTGATTAATCACATTTGCTTTAATTAAATAAAGTTAATTTTGTGTACGTGTATTAAAACAAGTGGACATAAGTGAACACGTCCTCTACAGGGGACACAAACTGTAGCGCACTACTTCGGTTTATCCATCAAATATAAAACATGTTTTATTTGTTCCAATACGATCGATTCAGTAAACAAACGGCCTCGGGGCGTAAACGTCCAGCGCTCTCTGGAGAGGAAGCGGATTTATTTCCAGTGGAAACGAAACATGGAATTTGACCAGCGGTGCCCAAAGGTTTGCACATAACCGTAAGCAGCGGTGATTCTAGGACTGTATAAATGGGGTGGTTACCGAGAGGCCAAAGCAATTTTAGGGAGTCCAAAGTCCATAAAACCGTATGATCCAGCTTGAAAATGACCCAGAAAGAGAGAGGCCTGTTCCATTTCTCTCCTTCCATGTGAACAGAAATTATAACGTTGTTATGGGATGAATGGCAGGCTCTTTCTTACAGCGCGCCGAGGTAGCGTAGCGAAAACACCGGAGGGCATTACTTCCACTATGACACTCAACGCGTCATTGATACAAGCGCACACAAGGCACGGTCCGGTGGAGCTGGAATTGGCCGCCTATTAGGCGGCTCCTTATTTGATGCTTCCGTTTCACCTTAAATGTTGGAGCGGTGACAGTCACACGAATAAGGAGCAGGCCAACTCCTGCACCGTGTACGGAGTCATCGTCGTAGCCCCTGCTATGTTCCCCGTACGGAACCTCACCTTCAGGCTCTGCGTTCACACACTGAAGACGTTACAGTTACAGGAAGTGATCAACACATTCAGAAGCTTCTCAACTGGAAAAGAACTGACTTACTTCAGAATCAAAACAGCGGGAGTGCGATTAATCGCGATTAACGGCACCAGTTACTTAGATCATTCGAAGCAATGCGATTAATTGTAACCGACCGAACAAACCAGCACGATTAATCACGTGAGGCTATACTGATGCTAAGCGTGGTGATTAATTCTGATTGGCTACAAAAGGTGATTCGATTAATCACAATCCACTATGCTAACAAATTTAATGCATTGTGATTGGGTATCCAAGGCGACGCGATTAATCACAATGGACTGTGCTAAGCTTTCCAAGTGATTAATTGCTACTCATAACCGACAATGCTAATCAATGTGATTAAACATGATTGGCTACCAAAGGCAACGCGATTAATCGCAACTAACTACCCATGTTTCAGTGTGGGTGTGATGGTCTTATGCTGGAGCGTGGTGTCATGTATTTTGACCTTACCTGAGGCCAGTGAGGCCTGCAGATCTCTAGAGGTTCCTCCAGGGTGAGTTGCTTAGACGTTGTTCTACGTTCCTCCAGGGTGAGTTGCTGAGACGTTGTTCTACGTTCCTCCAGGGTGAATTGCTGAGATGATGTTCTACGTTCCTCCAGGGCGAGTTGCTGAGATGATGTTCTACGTTCCTCCAGGGTGAGTTGCTGAGATGTTGTTCTACGTTCCTCCAGGGTGAGTTACTGAGATGTTGTTCTATGCTCCTCCAGGGTGAGTTGCTGAGATGATGTTCTACGTTCCTCCAGGGTGAGTTACTGAGATGTTCTACGTTCCTCCAGGGTGAGTTACTGAGATGTTCTACGTTCCTCCAGGGTGAGTTACTGAGATGTTCTACGTTCCTCCAGGGTGAGTTGCTGAGATGATGTTCTACGTTCCTCCAGGGTGAGTTACTGAGATGTTGTTCTATGCTCCTCCAGGGTGAGTTGCTGAGATGATGTTCTACGTTCCTCCAGGGTGAGTTACTGAGATGTTGTTCTATGCTCCTCCAGGGTTAGTTGCTGAGATGTTCTTCTACGTTCCTCCAGGGTGAGTTGCTGAGACGTTGTTCTACGTTCCTCCAGGGTGAGTTGCTGAGATGTTGTTCTACGTTCCTCCAGGGTGAGTTGCTGAGATGATGTTCTACGTTCCTCCAGGGTGAGTTGCTGAGATGATGTTCTACGTTCCTCCAGGGTGAGTTGCTGAGACGTTGTTCTACGTTCCTCCAGGGTGAGTTGCTGAGATGTTCCTCTACGTTCCTTCAGGGTGAGTTGCTGAGATGATGTTCTACGTTCCTCCAGGGTGAGTTGCTGAGATGTTGTTCTACGTTCCTCCAGGGTGAGTTGCTGAGATGTTGTTCTACGTTCCTCCAGGGTGAGTTGCTGAGATGTTGTTCTACGTTCCTCCAGGGTGAGTTGCTGAGATGTTGTTCTACGTTCCTCCAGGGTGAGTTGCTGAGACGTTGTTCTACGTTCCTCCAGGGTGAGTTGCTGAGATGATGTTCTACGTTCCTCCAGGGTGAGTTGCTGAGATGATGTTCTACGTTCCTCCAGGGTGAGTTGCTGAGACGTTGTTCTACGTTCCTCCAGGGTGAGTTGCTGAGATGTTCTCCTACGTTCCTCCAGGGTGAGTTGCTGAGATGTTCTCCTATGTTCCTCCAGGGTGAGTTGCTGAGATGTTCCTCTATGCTCCTCCAGGGTGAGTTGCCGCGATGTTCTTCTACGTTCCTCCAGGGTGAGTTGCTGAGATGTTCTACGCTCCTCCAGGGTGAGTTGCCGATGTGTTCTTGTTAAAATGTTCATAGGTCAGCCATTCCTGGGAAGGTTCTCCAGTGTTCCAGATGTTCTCCCTTTCTCACTGTGGTTCTCTAGAGTTTCAGAACCTCAGCGATGGCTCTGTTAGCCTCTCCAGACAGTAGAGTTCAGGGACTCTGTTCTTGATCTATATGTGAGTGCTGGATCATGTGCTGCTCTTTGAGAAGTTCTAGCTACTTCACATTACCAGGTTCTGTTCAAGTGGTCATCCGGTTCTGCAAGTCTTTATCCCGCTTTAGTCTTAGTGGGGTCGAACCCGTGTGTGGAGGCACCGTGGTCAGCACCAAGATGAACGGTTTGTTGTCACACGTCCAGAAGGCCTGGTATCCCTCCACCTCCACCCCTACCGCACCATCTGCAGGGACTGTGTGAGGATGTTCAAGCTGCATGGGATGGATTATCACAGGACTCCATCAGGAACCTCTACAGCTCCATACCGAGACGTCTGGCGTGTTGGGTTAGCGAACACGGCGGCCCGACGCCATACTGAGAGACAGACTTCTGTATGTGTAGCTCAATAAATATTGATCATATCAGTCTACATTTATCATCAGTTATTGATCCTGATCACCTTTATCCTCCTTCCCAACAGCATTCCCAATCCCACACCTCCTCCTGGGTGGAGCTGGTCTTTAGATGATGAGGCTAGTTGAACACATGAACTACATTACTGTGCTACAGAAATGATGAAGCGCTCAGACTGTGGACAGTGCACTGAGAGAAAGGTCAGTGCACCGCAGCTGAGCCAACTAAAGGCCAGTCCGACATACAGAAGTCAGTTTCAGAGAACTAGACACCATTAACAATCACGCGGGATTCCGGATGGGAGCTGGACCAAACGCCTATGCTGCAGGCGGGATCAGGGGGAACGCTGATTTTATGAATACCAGCGAGATTAATATATCCGTCTGGTGCGGACGACGCTTACTGAGCAGACGGCGCTAAACACCGCGACGTACGTCTGAGATTTGTGTTATTACTTGTGTTATACGATCTACTGTATATAAAGTTAGCGTCTTGTTTCTGACAGCCGTGATATATAGATACACGGAGATGCATGCACTCTGTCTCTCGCTCGCTCTCTCTCTCTTTCACACACACACTCGCAGATTAGCTCACTCTCTCTCTCTCTCGCTCACACACTCCCTCACTCTCCCTCTCTCTGCATTGCAGCAGTGACAGAGCGCGAGTTCCACAACAAAAGCAGCTCCTCCTCCAGCATCTGCAGACGCAGTCGAGGGGCAGCAGGGCAGAGGGAATCCCCCCACACCACACCACACACACCCATATACACACTCGCACGCATACACGCACCCCATCACGCCCCCCCACCCCACCCCACACCGCGTGTCTGTGCAGTGGGGGAGGTGGAGCTCCTGCCGCTGCAGCAGATTTAAGCTTTAACATTCTGCAGGCATCACCACGCGGCAACGCGGCACGCGCAGCTGCGCCCTCTGCTGGACACACAAGTCAGAGACCCCCGTCAGTCAGCCAGTCATTCATTTCCAGCTCCAGCAGCCAGTAGGCACAAGATGTGCACGGTCCGGCATCAGTAAAAAACGCACAGCCGGAAAGCCTCAGCAGTTTCCTTCATTATTGCGCCCCCATGTGTCCAGGAGACTCACTTCCGGTTCCTCCAATAGCTCTTCTTGACCATCACGGAACGGGCTCCGGTTTGGTTGGGGGAACCTGGTTTAACTGTTCGGCGCATTTCCAGCAAAAATTATCAAGTCCCTGAAAAATTCCTTCCCAGCTGGAACCACAGAACAGTAGGTGCTTCAGTACGAGCCCTGGCGATATCTGTGGGCGTGTCAGTTTTTGAGGAAAGGGAAGGCGGTAGTGGTCCGTGCCGCTTTTGGGATATAAACAAGCATCTGGAATAAGAGCACAAACACTCGCAGGTCATCTATACGCTCTGCCATCCTGGTACCACTGTTTACTACTGCTGTGTAGCGCCCCCTGCTGATGGTGCATGTTTGATGTTCCTAGGCTGGTCCATGAAGCCTGTGTGCCACAGCGGTTCAGGAACCAGGGTCCAGGGCTCGGAGAAACACACTTCATCTCCAGAGTTCAGTCTTAGAAGCTGGTTTAGCTTTTCCTGCTTCTCACCATCGGCTGGAAAATCTTGTTTTTCAAATCCGATCGAATGTTGAAACGATGGTACCTGATCAGGTCGGAGTTGTGTGCCCAGACATTGCCAACTGATGTAGCGATGTAGGCGTTGGTAAATACATAGCTGCACTGGTGGAGCGGATTTCACTACAGGAGATGCATCATCTCGCATGAGCCTGGATCTTCGGCTGTTCCTGAATTCCAGTCCAACATTCCAACCATCATCATCTGCAGTCCTCTTATACCGAACCTCCTCCGAATCATCTCCTGAAACACGGGGAACTTAATGTGGGATTTAAAACACGTTTACTACCCAGAGTGCCGAGAATGATCCACCACTTTAATAATACCTGCTCTGTGGGGGTCCTGTGGGGGTCCTGCCCATTGAAGAACAGGGTAATACAGTACACAGAGGAACAGATGGACTACAGTCTGGACCTGTACACCTACAGAGTGTCCTGTATGGTCAGTGGAGCTGGTACAGTGACCAGTGAGTGCCCACTGCTGTTCTCAAGTTTGGAAGTTTTGGTAAGAAGAGCTGCTGAAGCTCATCAGGCTGGAACAGGCCAAGAGAACCATCTCTATAGAGTTGGGACTCCACTATCCACAGTCAGACAAGCTGATTACAAATGGAGGAGGTTCAGGACCACCGTTACCCTCCCCAGGAGTGGACCACCGTTACCCTCCTCAGAAGTGGACCACCGTTACCCTCCCCAGGAGAGGACCACCGTTACACTCCTCAGAAGTAGACCACCGTTACCCTTCCCAGGAGAGGACCACCGTTACCCTCTCCAGGAGAGGACCATCGTTACCCTTCCCAGGAGAGGACCACCATTACCCTCCCCAGGAGTGGACCACCGTTACCCTTCCCAGGAGTGGACCACCGTTACCCTCCTCAGAAGTGGACCACCATTACCCTCCCCAGGAGAGGACCACCGTTACCCTCCCCAGGAGAGGACCACCGTTACCCTTCCCAGGAGAGGACCACCGTTACCCTTCCCAGGAGAGGACCACCGTTACCCTTCCCAGGAGAGGACCACCGTTACCCTCCCCAGGAGAGGACCACCGTTACCCTTCCCAGGAGAGGACCACCGTTACCCTTCCCAGGAGAGGACCACCGTTACCCTCCCCAGAAGAGGATCACCATGACCCTCCTCAGAAGTGGACCACCATTACCCTCCCCAGGAGAGGACCACCATTACCCTCCCCAGGAGAGGATCACCATTACCCTTCCCAGAAGTGGACGTGTAGTAGTCTGTAAAGTCACAAAGGAACCCAGGAGAACTTCTAAGCAGCCTAAGGCCCCAGTAGCTAATGCTAATGTCCATGAGTCCACTATCAGGAGAACCCTGAACACCAGTGGAACCTCACTGCTCTCCTAAAGGAACATCGCTGCCCGTCTACAGTTTGTTAAAGACCTCATGGACGAGTCAGAAGAGCTGCTGGAACAGTGTTCTGTGGAGACCAGAGCAGATCGCTATCTGTCTGAATACAGGAGAACCCATCTGTGAAACATGGTGGTGGTAGTATCAGGATCTGGGCCTCTTTAGCTGCATCCGGGTAAGGACGCCTCACCATCACTAGTGGAACAGTGAAGTCTGACTTAAACCAGCAGGTTCTAAAGGAGAACTTCAGGACATCTGTCCAGGAGCTGGATCTCAGGAGAATGTGGGCCATGCAGCAGGACAATGACCCTAAACACACTACCAGAGAACCATGCAAGAAGAATGAAGGTGATGTTCTGGAATGGCCAAGTCCATGTCCTGATCTTGATCCTGTAGGAATGTTGTGGAAGGACCTTAGTGGGGGGGTCCATGGGAGGAAACCCACCAGGATCTCAGAGTCGGAGCTGTTTCATAGACCATCCCAAAGTGCATATATATATATATATATTTATAGGAGGGCAGATGAAGATAAATAAACAGATGTTGAGATGGGGAGACAGATGGATAAAGGACAGAGAGAAAAACATGGACAGATGACACACACACACACACACACACACACACACACACACTCACACACACACTCACACTCACACTCACACTCACACACGACTGACTGACTGACTGAACACATGAATCACGAATGAATAAACAAATTGATTCTATGAACTGATTAACGCTGTGCGTATATAAACTCGGTGCTGCTTTGTGTCTCTGCCGGGTTCAAAACCTCTTACCACACACTCTCTCAGATCGCTCAGCGCAGCCAGGCTGTACTCCGGCGTACAGGCTGTACTCCGCTGAAGGCTTTCCTCATTCATTCATGCAGTTTCCCCCCAATCACGCATAATTAAACTTCCTCTGAACACTAAATAAAACTCTCCATCGAGACGGAAAAGCCCGGCACGGGCAAACTGACCACAGTCCATTACACTCCGCCGAAACATAAAACCCCCAGTCGAGGAGAGCGGGAGCGGAGAGGGGGGCGGGAGGATGATTCAGTTCCCTTCATTCTGTGGAGTGCTCTCTACAAAGCTACAGCAAAACACATCCTGGCTGATAGCCTTCCACGGAATTCCGGAGTCGGTCTGGGGGAATTCGTGCCCAGGCAGTCTAAACGGCACTTGTAAGGTCAGGCACGGATGTTGGACGAGCAGGCCTGGCTCACAGTCCATTTTCTAGTCCATCTAGTCCAGGACTCCTGGACACCAGACGCCTCACACCATGTCTTCATGGAGCTGGCTTTGTGCACAGGGACACAGTGAGGCTGGAAGGGCTGGGATTCCACAGATACTATATCTAGTCAGCTCTCGTAGTCGACATGTTGGACGGTGGAGAAACGGGCAGGCGTGAAGACCGAGCAACTTGTCCAGACGACTCGGCCGGAGAACGTCTGAAACGAAAGGGTAACTGGTCAGCAGTAAGACGTGCCTACCACCAGTGGACCAAGGAGGGTCAAGCCATGAACCAGCAATAGGGTGTTGGGCACCGAAGACTCATCATAGCACAAGGGCAACAAAGACTCTCCTGTCTGGTCTTAAGGGCTGTTCAGTAACCGATGGCCCAAACACTCTGACCAGTATCCATCATGTTCAGGTGTCCTGAGTGGACACACAAGTGTCAAGGACCTTGGAGCAAGGATGGCCATTGGGAAGCGAGGACACCCGGCCAGTGAGGGAAGTCTTACAATCTGGGTGATGTTCTGGTGGTCCAGGCATTCATAGGGAGGTCCATTTGATATGTGGTCCTCCCTAAACACCCTTGCAGATCAGGTACACCCCTTCATAGCGATGGTGTTCCCCTCTTGACCCACTGGCATCATGCTCACAATGACTGGGAATGCTTTGAGGAACACGAAGAAGGGCTGGAGGGATTTCATTCCGATCTGTAGGAAGCAAGATGTCGGATCTGTGGGGCCAGATTGCAACTTCCGGGCCTAGATGGCCCAGGGCGCCTTCTGAGGTCTTGCAGTCGCCTTGGGTTTCAGCTTGATGGAACGCAGACGGCCAGAAGCTCATTAGTCAGGTGTTCCAAGTGGACCCTGTGTAGAAACAGGTAACCGGGTCACCTTTACTCGGTGAAGTAGTTTTTATTTGGGTCTCTGTAAGCGCAGAAGGAACCAGAAGCCCCTCGGTACACCGTGTGCGATAATGCCAGACAGTGACGGTCAGCATGCCCACCTCCCTCCTGTTTGGGGGAGCTAACAGCCAGAGTGCGGAATCCGCAGCAGAGCTGTATGTGGTTTTCTCAGCAGGATGGATTCGAGCCCTGGGACAGTAATTAGCGTTTCCTGCACTCGGATGATGATGTGTTTGTTTGCGCTGTTGTAAGGCGAGTTGTTGAGGATGAATAAAAAAGGGGAAGCTAAAAGCTGGAGGGATTATTCTCTCTCTCTCTCTCGCGCGCACGCTCTCGCGCTCTCGTTTTTAATGGTATTGTATTCCTTTTGTTCTTCATTGTTATTCTCACTCGCCGGCGTGTTGCAGGGCCGGTTAATCGAGGAGAAGCTGATTGCACTGGTGGAAGAATCCCAATAAACCCGACGGGGGGAACGAGAGAGGCAGGGAGCGCGAGAGAGAGCGCGAGAGAGAGGATGAATCTGAGCTCGCCGTTCTGCATGCTCTTTGGAACAGATGAGTTTTCTTATTGACTTTCAATGAAAGGTATCCGAAGCGCTCTCCGGTTTAAATGGCCTTCACTTCTCCTGGCATTTTCCGTCTGAAAGCTGCTAAAAGCCACCAACATGTTTTGGCAACGAGCCTGATTTAGATTCACCGCCGCATGCCACCTCAGCGGGCATGCTCGGGTACAGCGGGCACGTTTAAGTACAGCAGGCGTGGACGGAAGGCGCTTCGGCATTCCCAGATGTTTCAAGCCTGTTCGACCGCAGCTGCCAGAACGCACTCATCGTCAAAGTAGCAGCTCCACCCAGGAGGAGGTGTGGGAGTGCGGGTGTGTTGGGAAGGGAGATAAATTTAGACTGATATGATCAATATTTATTGAGCTACACATACAGAAGTCTGTCTCTCAGTATGGCGTCGGGCCGCCGTGTTCGCTAACCCAACACGCCAGACGTCTCGGTATGGAGCTGTAGAGGTTCCTAATGGAGTCCTGTGATAATCCATCCCATGCAGCTTCAACATCCTCACACAGTTCCTGCAGATGGTGCGGTAGGGGTGGAGGTGGAGGGACAGCAGGCCTTCTGGACGTGTGACACAAACCGTTCATCTTGGTGCGGACCACGGTGCCTCCACACACGGGTTCGTTGGTCGACCCCACCAAGACTAAAGCGGGACCTGCAGAACCGGACGACCACTTGAACAGAACCTGGTAATGTGAAGTAGCTAGAACTTCTCAAAGAGCAGCACATGATCCAACACTCACATATAGATCAAGAACAGAGTCCCTGAACTCTACTGTCTGGAGAGGCTAACAGAGCCAGCGCTGAGGTTCTGAAACTCTAAAGAACCACAGTGAGAAAGGGAGAACATCTGGAACACTGGAGAACCTTCCCAGGAATGGCTGACCTATGAACATTTTTTACAAGAACACATCGGCAACTCACCCTGGAGGAACGTAGAACATCTCAGCAACTCACCCTGGAGGAACGTAGAACAACATCTCAGCAACTCACCCTGGAGGAGCGTAGAACATCTCAGCAACTCACCCTGGAGGAACGTAGAACAACATCTCAGCAACTCACCCTGGAGGAGCGTAGAACATCTCAGCAACTCACCCTGGAGGAGCGTAGAACATCTCAGCAACTCACCCTGGAGGAGCATAGAACAACATCTCAGCAACTCACCCTGGAGGAACGTAGAACATCTCAGCAACTCACCCTGGAGGAACGTAGAACAACGTCTCATCTACTCACCCTGGAGGAGCGTAGAACATCTCAGCAACTCACCCTGGAGGAACGTAGAACAACGTCTCAGCAACTCACCCTGGAGGAACGTAGAACAACGTCTCAGCAACTCACCCTGGAGGAACGTAGAACAACATCTCAGCAACTCACCCTGGAGGAACATAGGAGAACATCTCAGCAACTCACCCTGGAGGAACGTAGAGCATCATCTCAGCAACTCACCCTGGAGGAGCATAGAAGAACAGGTGGAGGTGGAGGAAACATTCTGGACATGTGACGACAAACCGTCCATCTTGGTGCTGACCACGGTGCCTCCACACACGGGTTCGTTGGGCGTCTCCACCAAGACTAAAGCGGGACTCGTCACTGAAGATGACCCGCTGCCATTCTGAGTCACTCCATGACAGTCTGGTACGACACCACTGCAGTGTTTGGTGACGGTGACGTGGTGTTAAGGACAGTCGTGGTAACGGTCTGTGTGCATGTAGTCCTGCGTGGTGCAGCCGTCTGCCGATGGTGCTGCACTAACAGGAGGACTGATGGAGGACACCACTGCTCGCATCTGGTGACAGAACCTAGCCAGTATCCTAAGAGAGAACCAGACATGTGCATGTGGAGAACGGAAAACAATGGACCGGCCCTCCACGCAGTGGACACACTCAGATGAACCCCAGAGAACATCACAGACTACCGGAACACCAGTACCCGCACAACCTCTGCACTGTCTCCACATCTCCGAGGACCTGTCTGGGAACCTCCTGCCTCGGTTATAAAAGGCACAGAGGTGTCTTTACTTCCTGTGGAATTAAAGAAGGACCATCTGTCTCCTCAGATCCTCACAAACATTTACCGGGGCACTGCTGGGAGCATCCCGACCAATTGTGTGACAGCGTGGTGCGGCAGCTCCAGTGTGGCTGACAGGAAGGCCCTGCAGGGAGCGGCGAAGACGGCTCAATGCATCATTGGTGTCCAGCATCCTGCCATCGGAGACCTTTGCTGGCAGGGCTGTCCGCACAGAGTGACTAACATCATCAGGGAGCCCTTCACCTCAGCCACACACTGTATAACCTCCTGTCATCCAGGAGGAGATACAGGAGCATCCAGGCCAGGACTGCTTGGCTCAGGTCCAGCTTCTTCCAAACACGGCACACGTTGCTGAACTCTGCTCTGCACTGGAAGAACACTACTGCATATGCTGTGTCCTGCACAAATTCAATCTATATATAAATATGAATAATATAGACCGATCTATAATAACGTTTATTTAATTTGTATAATTATAACACATAAAATGTACATTCTATTTTATTTAGCTATTGCACTTGCAATGTGTTTCATATGCATAACGCTACTATGCCCCCTACGCTTCCTGTAGCGTATTACAGTCTGCCAGAATAAGGGGGGTGGGTCGTATCGCCCCCTACGCTTCCTGTAGCGTATTACAGTCTGCCAGAATAAGGGGGGTGGGTCGTATCGCCCCCTACGCTTCCTGTAGCGTATTACAGTCTGTCAGAATGAGCGTGTGGGTCGTATCGCCCCCTACGCTTCCTGTAGCGTATTACAGTCTGTCAGAATGAGCGTGCGGGTCGTATCGCCCCCTACGCTTCCTGTAGTGTATTACAGTCTGTCAGAATGAGCGTGCGGGTCGTATCGCCCCTTACGCTTCCTGTAGCGTATTACAGTCTGTCAGAATGAGCGTGCGGGTCGTATCGCCCCCTACGCTTCCTGTAGCGTATTACAGTCTGTCAGAATGAGCGTGTGGGTCGTATCGCCCCCTACGCTTCCTGTAGTGTATTACAGTCTGTCAGAATGAGCGTGTGGGTCGTATCGCCCCCTACGCTTCCTGTAGCGTATTACAGTCTGTCAGAATGAGCGTGTGGATCATATCGCCCCCCCCCCCCCCCCCCCCCCCCCCCCCCCACGCTTCCTGTAGTGTATTACAGTCTGTCAGAATGAGTGTGGGGTCGTCGCCCCCTATCGCCTGTAGCCGGTCTAGAATGAGGGTTCCTTCGTATTGCCCCCTACGCTATACAGTCTGTCAGAATGAGCGTGTATGTCGTATCGCCCCCTACGCTTCCTGTAGTGTATTACAGTCTGTCAGAATGAGTGTGCGGGTCGTATCGCCCCCTACTCTTCCTGTAGCGTATTACGGTCTGTCAGAATGAGGGTGCGGGTCGTATCGCCCCCTACGCTTCCTATAGCGTATTACGGTCTGTCAGAATGAGCGTGTGGGTCGTATCGGCCCCTACGCGTCCTGTAGCGTATTACGGTCTGTCAGAATGAGCGTGCGGGTCGTATCGCCCCCTACGCTTCCTGTAGCGTATTACGGTCTGTCAGAATGAGCGTGCAGGTCGTATCGCCCCCTACGCTTCCTGTAGAGTATTACAGTCTGTCAGAATGAGCGTGTGGGTCGTATCGCCCCCCCCTACGCTTCCTGTAGTGTATTACAGTCTGTCAGAATGAGCGTGAGGGTCGTATCGCCCCCCTTCGCTTCCTGTAGTGTATTACAGTCTGTCAGAATGACCGTGTGGGTCGTATCGCCCCCTACGCTTCCTGTAGCGTATTACAGCGGGCATACTGAGGTGGGCGTGATTGAGAGGACAGTCTGAAGTTTACATCTGCCTCTTTCTTCACTCTGCTCACCAGGAAAGAGAAGTTCTTTAAAGCTACAGTTACCATAGTTACCTTAGAAAGGTAAAGCAGAAGAAGTGATAACAAATCCAGACAAACAACACGAAGCGGAGCAGGTGGCAAAGTTGGCATCCCTCCTAAGTCTTGAGATGTGTTAGGGCTGTTTCTCTATACTGTGTTAATGGTTAACATTCACATGTACATGGGAAACCTTGAGAAATACATCTACACAAAACGAGACACACGGGAACTTAAATTTCTCCTGTGCCACTCAGAAACACCAATGGGATGTGACTTCTGGTCTGAAATCCTGCTTCAGTCCCTCAAAGTGGCGCAACAGTGACACCGGCTGTCTGATAGCTATGGTAGCTGGGTACACGTATGCGCTGGCAGGTCCAACCGTGCTACAAAGGTACCAGGCTGCTGATCCTACAGGTGGACTGCCTTAGCGGAAGCGGCCGCATAGCCCACCTAGTACAAAGCCAAACTGGAGAGGTCCAAAGCCAAACCTGTCCACCCACCCATAGGGGTTCAGCACCTTGCACGCCAGTCGGACTGCTTTGCCAGCATGAAGGTGATTGGCAAGATCAAGGAAAGTGCTGAATCGGTACCCGATAGTCTGGTCGGCCCAGTGATGAAGTGATGTATTGCTGTGCTGACTCGTGATGTCTAGCTTGATGCCAGCGACCTACCGTACCATCTATCAGGAACCTGACTGGTAGCAGCTCAGCTCGTTTGCGTATCATCATCTTATGCCAAATTGCATAAATTGTTTTTCCCAATGAAATTAACTAAAGACTGATGAATGATTAGCCTAGCATTGTCCCCGCATCCCTGATATCGGGTATATTCATACCGTCGCTGTCCCAAGAGAACCTTGAACCTCCATTTTTGTCTATTTTGACCTTTACCCACCAATTGAACACAGCAGCTGCCGTTTACACTGTGCACAAATTCCACGATGAATGGACCAACAGAAATGGCCCAAAAGTACTTGGAAAGACGTCTGGTTCCATTGACTTCCATTATACGGAGGTGAGGTTTTTGCCCTCTCCTGTAAAGTTGCCCTTGTGGAGACACTTGTTGGATCAAGCACTGACCTACAGCCCCTGGTAGCATGGTGTTCCTCTGAAAACCTGTCCCTCAAAACCAAGACCACCACAGAGATGGACTAATGGGGGCTGCCCAACCTCTTGCCCAACCATTGTGATTCTCAGCCGGGAGGAACTCGGCTGCACTGGTACTCGGATATGGTGTTTTTTTTGATGTGCCACTTTAATCAAATTACTGCAACACTGCCGAAGCTTTAACACGTCACATGCTAACCGCTAATTAAAGCGGGATTCGTTCTTTCTCCTTTTCAAAGTTCGAAACTGGGCATCATCGGCTCGACCCAGCGCGCCCCTTCACATCCTCCACCCCACTGTAACGCCCGTACTCCGTGGTGGCAGTATCGTAGGCATCGTATCAGGGTTAACACAGACGGATCCACGGAGCTTTACTGCTGCTTCCCTTACAACTAGATCATTTGGCTGGTGCCTAACAAATTATTTATCACAGGCTTCTTTCTGTACTGAGAGAGTGACCTCCACCTCCACTGAGGAGAGAGAGAGAGCGAGAGGGAGAGTGGTTATAGTGATGGTCAGCGTAGCATGCCTCTCTCAGGAATTAGATCCGTCCTTCTTTGAAAAGCCTTTTACTGCCAAGTTACTGAGCCACATAATGCCAACAAAGAGAGAGAACAAGCGGCATAAGAGAGGTGTGAAACGCTATCAGCTCATTTCAGAGCGCCGATATGTCAACAGTTAAGTTTCCGTCCATGGAACTCCGTGGTTCCTTGCTGCACCTCGTTCCTGCATGGATGTAATGATGATCAAAGCCTCTTGACTTGACTGGACGTGGTCTCATGCCTGCTTTGATGCATCATCAAACTAGAAACCCAGACATACAAAGTTCCCCAAATTTGCAGTACCGGTTTCCGGACGCGTGTGGCTGATTAGGAAAGACGTGCGGTAAAGGATGATGCAACAACAGGAACACATTCGCTGAATAAACAAGGCAATAATGGGAACCGAGAAAACACGACAGGAAGTAGCCTGTTAAATAACGGTTCTATTAGCGAGGGGACACACAGGCGGCCCTGCACCTGATGAAGAGACATCTCCCCGGTCGCTACGGTACCCGGCAGGTTCTGTCTCGGTGCTCTCCGACTATAAAATTCAGCCTGGAAAATGAAATACCACCTCAATAAGAAGCTGTGCAAGGTCGCTTGCTTTGGTGAGGGATACATCAGCGTCCCCCGGCATCCCAGAATCCCACACAGACGCTTCTCCGGCGGCCACCTGAGGACACCTCTCCACCTGGCCAAACACAGATCAGTTCAAACACCACTGGTGTCCTCATACTCTGTCGCTGGTTCATCTCATTGTCTCTCTGCACCACTGAAACATCTGTTCCCTCTCCCAGTCCAGTCACTGTCTTACTACCTGTCCAGACTCCTGACTGTGATCCCGGTCCAGTCACTGTCTTACTACCTGTCCAGACTCCTGACTGTGGTCCCAGTCCAGTCACTGTCTTACTACCTGTCCAGACTCCCGACTGTGGTCCCAGTCCAGTCACTGTCTTACTACCTGTCCAGACTCCTGACTGTGGTCCCAGTCCAGTCACTGTCTTACTACCTGTCCAGACTCCTGACTGTGGTCCCAGTCCAGTCACTGTCTTTCTACCTGTCCAGACTTCTGACTGTGGTCCCAGTCCAGTCACTGTCTTACTACCTGTCCAGACTCCTGACTGTGGTCCCAGTCCAGTCACTGTCTTACTACCTGTCCAGACTCCTGACTGTGGTCCCAGTCCAGTCACTGTCTTACTACCTGTCCAGACTCCTGACTGTGGTCCCAGTCCAGTCACTGTCTTTCTACCTGTCCAGACTCCTGACTGTGGTCCCAGTCCAGTCACTGTCTTACTACCTGTCCAGACTCCTGACTGTGGTCCCAGTCCAGTCACTGTCTTACTACCTGTCCAGACTCCTGACTGTGGTCCCAGTCCAGTCACTGTCTTACTACCTGTTCAGACTCCTGACTGTGGTCCCAGTCCAGTCACTGTCTTTCCACCT
Organism: Prochilodus magdalenae; assembly: GCA_024036415.1. Classification (NCBI taxonomy): domain Eukaryota; kingdom Metazoa; phylum Chordata; class Actinopteri; order Characiformes; family Prochilodontidae; genus Prochilodus; species Prochilodus magdalenae. Next base: position 53,987 of record JAMWET010002771.1, on the reverse strand, counting down.
GTCCAGACTCCTGACTGTGGTCCCAGTCCAGTCACTCTCTGACTACCTGTTCAGACTCCTGACTGTGGTCCCAGTCCAGTCACTCTCTGACTACCTGTCCAGACTCCTGACTGTGGTCCCAGTCCAGTCACTGTCTTACTACCTGTCCAGACTCCTGACTGTGGTCCCAGTCCAGTCACTGTCTTACTACCTGTCCAGACTCCTGACTGTGGTCCCAGTCCAGTCACTGTCTTACTACTACCCTGACTGTGGTCCCAGTCCAGTCAACTGACTACCTGTCCAGACTCCTGTACGGGGTCCCAGTCCAGTCACTGTCTTACTACCTGTCCAGACTCCTGACTGTGGTCCCAGTCCAGTCACTGTCTTACTACCTGTCCAGACTCCTGACTGTGGTCCCAGTCCAGTCACTGTCTTACTACCTGTCCAGACTTCTGACTGTGGTCCCAGTCCAGTCACTGTCTTACTACCTGTCCAGATTCCTGACTGTGGTCCCAGTCCGGTCACTGTCTTACTACCTGTCCAGACTCCTGACTGTGGTCCCAGTCCGGTCACTGTCTTACTAGCTGTCCAGACTCCTGACTGTGGTCCCAGTCCAGTCACTGTCTTACTACCTGTCCAGACTCCTGACTGTGATCCCGGTCCAGTCACTGTCTTACTACCTGTCCAGACTCCTGACTGTGGTTACAGTCCAGTCACTGTCTTACTACCTGTCCAGACTCCTGACTGTGGTCCCAGTCCAGTCACTGTCTTACTACCTGTCCAGACTTCTGACTGTGGTCCCTGTCCAGTCCACTACCTGTCCAGACTCCTGTCTTGGTAGTCCAGTCACTGTCTTACTACCTGTCCAGACTCCTGACTGTGGTCCCAGTCCAGTCACTGTCTTACTACCTGTCCAGACTCCTGACTGTGGTCCCAGTCCAGTCACTGTCTTACTACCTGTCCAGACTCCTGACTGTGGTCCCTGTCCAGTCACTGTCTTACTACCTGTCCAGACTCCTGACTGTGGTCCCAGTCCAGTCACTCTCTTACTACCTGTCCAGACTCCTGACTGTGGTCCCAGTCCAGTCACTGTCTTACTACCTGTCCAGACTCCTGACTGTGGTCCCAGTCCAGTCACTGTCTTACTACCTGTCCAGACTCCTGACTGTGGTCCCAGTCCAGTCACTGTCTTACTACCTGTCCAGACTCCTGACTGTGGTCCCAGTCCAGTCACTGTCCTACTGTCCAGATTTACTACCCCAGTCCAGTCACTGTCTTTCCACCTGTCCAGACTCCTGACTGTGGTCCCAGTCCAGTCACTGTCTTACTACCTGTCCAGACTCCTGACTGCGGTCCCAGTCCAGTCACTGTCTTACTACCTGTCCAGATTCCTGACTGTGGTCCCAGTCCAGTCACCGTTTTACTACCTGTCCAGACTCCTGACTGTGGTCCCAGTCCAGTCACTGTCTTACTACCTGTCCAGACTCCTGACTGTGGTCCCAGTCCAGTCGCTGTCTTACTACCTGTCCTACTACCTGTCCAGACTCCTGACTGTGGTCCCAGTCCAGTCACTGTCTTACTACCTGTCCAGACTTCTGACTGTGGTCCCAGTCCAGTCACTGTCTTGCTACCTGTCCAGACTCCTGACTGCGGTCCCAGTCCAGTCACTCTCTTACTACCTGTCCAGACTCCTGACTGTGGTCCCAGTCCAGTCATTGTCTTACTACCTGTCCAGACTCCTGACTGTGATCCCGGTCCAGTCACTGTCTTACTACCTGTCCAGACTCCTGACTGTGGTCCCAGTCCAGTCACTGTCTTACTACCTGTCCAGACTCCTGACTGTGGTCCCAGTCCAGTCACTCTCTTACTACCTGTCCAGACTCCTGACTGTGGTCCCAGTCCAGTCACTGTCTTACTACCTGTCCAGACTCCTGACTGTGGTCCCAGTCCAGTCACTGTCTTACTACCTGTCCTACTACCTGTCCAGACTCCTGACTGTGGTCCCAGTCCAGTCACTGTCTTACTACCTGTCCAGACTCCTGACTGTGGTCCCAGTCCAGTCACTGTCTTATTACCTGTCCAGACTTCTGACTGTGGTCCTAGTCCAGTCACTCTCTGACTACCTGTCCAGACTCCTGACTGTGGTCCCAGTCCAGTCACTCTCTGACTACCTGTCCAGACTCCTGACTGTGGTCCCAGTCCAGTCACTGTCTTACTACCTGTCCAGACTCCTGACTGTGGTCCCAGTCCAGTCACTCTCTTACTACCTGTCCAGACTCCTGACTGTGGTCCCAGTCCAGTCACTCTCTTACTACCTGTCCAGACTCCTGACTGTGGTCCTAGTCCAGTCACTCTCTTACTACCTGTCCAGACTGCTGACTGTGGTCCCAGTCCAGTCACTGTCTTACTACCTGTCCAGACTCCTGACTGTGGTCCCAGTCCAGTCACTGTCTTACTACCTGTCCAGACTCCTGACTGTGGTCCCAGTCCAGTCACTGTCTTACTACCTGTCCAGACTCCTGACTGTGGTCCCAGTCCAGTCACTGTCTTACTACCTGTCCAGACTCCTGACTGTGGTCCCAGTCCAGTCATTGTCTTGCTACCTGTCCAGACTCCTGACTGCGGTCCCAGTCCAGTCATTGTCTTGCTACCTGTCCAGACTCCTGACTGTGGTCCCAGTCCAGTCACTGTCTTACTACCTGTCCAGACTCCTGACTGTGGTCCCAGTCCAGTCACTGTCTTACTACCTGTCCAGACTCCTGACTGTGATCCTGGCCCCACCACTGTTTTCGGTCCCAATCTTGTCAGTCTCTGTTTCCATTCTCGTCAAGATGCTTGTCCTTGATCCCTCCCTATTTCCTTTCACTGTTTAATCTCCTGTCCTTAGTCTTGTTAATCTCTCTGTCTTCATTCTAGTCCAGTCGCTTGTCCTTGATCCCTCCCTACTCCCTGTCTCTGTACCTGTTTAATCTCCTGCCCCAGTCTCGGTACAGTCTCTGTCTCCATTCTAGTCCAGTCGCTTGTCCCTGATCCCTCCCTATTCCGGGTCTCTGTATCCGTTAAGTGTCCCGTTAATCCCCCAGTTTTTGCTCGAGCCTCTGCCGAGGCACCTCCTTTGTCTTGGCCTCCACCAGCAGCTCGGTGGAGTTTGTTTTTGTGCCTTGCAGCGAGCGGGAGGAAGAGAGCATGTAATAGAGAGATTCTCTCCCCTCTTTTGTCAGTCTGTCTCTGCAGGTCCTGTAATGAAGCATCTCGCTGCGGCCTTCACACACACAGCCACCGGGGCAACATACATTCCCACACCTCCACAGAGCAGCCATGAAATAAACCCCATTGTGTGGTTAACAAAGGGATGAGAGCAAGCGCGCTAAGGCCGGAGCGTGTACGAATGCACACTGCATCGGAAAATTACGGAATATTTGGAGATGTGGCTTTGACTCCGGGAAAGGGAAGACGGTTATAGAGGCCTGTAGATTCACGTGTGCTGCATTAACACGGATCCTCAGTCACAGAGCTGACCTGCACAGTACAGTGTACTGCAGTAGCACATCATCAGTCTTCCACTCTCATCCCTCCGTATGTATAGAGGCACTTCTCTCTTCCTCCGTTCCCCCTCCCCCCTCTCTCTCTCTTGGTGTTCCACTGTGTTTGTGTCTAAACTCCTCGTGCTAGTAGTATTTAAGGCACCACATCCTGTCAAACTGATCAGGGTCTCTTAGCAACCACCGTTAAAGACAGTAATTGATTGACAGGTATGGCATTAAAACATTCATGAAGTAAAAACAAAAACAGCCAGAAAGTAAATACATTCACGCCCCCAGCTAACCGACAGCTTAGCGTAGCACTGTAGATACGCAGAGAGCTAGACTGACCCAACAGCCACCACTACACCCCAGCGAGCAGTGGTGTCCTCCATGAGTCATCCTGTTAGTGCAGCACCATCGGCAGACGGCTGCACCACGCAGGACTACATGCACACAGACCGTTACCACGACTGTCCTTAACACCACATCACCGTCACCAAAGACTGCAGTGGTGTCGTACCAGACTGTCATGGAGTGACTCAGAACGGCAGCGGGTCATCTTCAGTGACGAGTCCCGCTTTAGTCTTGGTGGAGACGCCCAACGAATCCGTGTGTGGAGGCACCGTGGTCAGCACCAACATCACGTCCAGAAGGTCTGGTGTCCCTCCACCCCCACCCCTACCGCACCATCTGCAGGAACTGTGTGAGGATGTTCAAGCTGCATGGGATGGATTATCACAGGACACCATTAGGAACCTCTACAGCTCCATACCGAGACGTCTGGCGTGTTGGGTTAGCAAACACGGCGACCCAACGCCATACTGAGAGACAGACTTCTGTATGTGTAGCTCAATAAATATTGATCATATCAGTCTAAATTTATCAGTTATTGATCCTGGTCACCTTTATCCTCCTTCCCAACACACCCGCACTCCCACACCTCCTTCTGGGTGCAGCTGTTCCATATTACAGTGAAGTAGCCGTAGCAGTCAGCAGCTTCTGCTTCTTTCTCTCTGTTTACTCCACCTATGGGGTAAGTGGTAACGTTTCTAGGTGCCATAAATGAGGTTTATGTTGGTATCAGAGTCGTATCAGAAATGTACGAACCTTCTACAATGGTTCACAGGTACAGTATAGAGAGACTCCCTCGCTGGGGACGGTTTCTCCACTGCCGGATTGATCCTGACTCCCCACATGCTGTGGTTGGTGTGGATGGCGAGGAGCGTGCGAGCTCAGGGACGTATGTTTGTTCTGGCAGTAACAGAGTTATCAGAGTTCTGGCTGTGAGCGCGCTGAGCTTTGCCACCTACAGCAGCAGAACTGTACAACAGATAACAGTGTGAGCTCACGTGTGAAATCCAGGCTGCATGCATTAATGAGCCTCAGCACTGCAGCAGAGCTGCATCCCGGCGAGCGCAGGCACACATACCCGGATAACCCGTCAGGTAGAATGGAGAGGACCGGAATGGGTCCGGAATGAAGCGGTCAGGATGCGACTGTGATTCCAGAGCCTTGAACAAAACGCTGCCTCGGCAAATCTTCCCCAGCTGAAAAAGACTCTCTGTAATATCGGGACGCCAATCGGGAAGCCATTAGCCATCACCAAATTCCGAGTATCCTGCCCGGAGGTTCTTTAACCGGCCTGTACTGAGGCTACCTTGAGTCGCTGCCCCTCCTGTCTTCACTAAGGCTCGATCGAGGTCCGGTGGCTGACCCGGCCATTTCTTTGGCCTCAGAAGCTTTCGCGGTGTGTTTGGGGTCATTATCGTTCGCCACTCTGAAGCGTCATCTTATCGGTTTCGCAGCGTTTGACTGAATCCGAGCGGAAAATAGAGCTCCACACACTTCAGAGTTCACCCTGCCTCTCCTATCAGGGCCACATCATCAATAGCCACCACTGACCCAGTTTCACAGGCGGTCAAACGTGCCCATGCCGTAGCGAACGCTCTGTAGGTACATCTATGAAGGCGTCTCTGTAGACGAAGATATCCTGACCTCCTCTAGAACGTCCTTGACGTGACTCGATGTGCTGAAGAGCTGTTTCTTCACCGCTGATCTTCCACTGTAGTTGGTCCTCCAGGTCTTTTGGTGTCGCTGAGCTCACCAGCACTCCTCCCTGAAAGCTATCCGTTGTTTCAGCCTCCAGAGTTCCCATACAGAGTCACCAAATGGATGGTCAGTGCTCAGTCATCTCCAAACCTTTTATTTATGACACTCATCATCTAAAGAACATCTGCCCCCAGAAGGAGGTGTGGGAGTGCAGGTGTGTTGGGAAGGAAGATAAAGGTGACCAGGATCAATAACTGGTGATAAATTTAGACTGATATGATCAATATTTATTGAGCTACACATACAGAAGTCTGTCTCTCAGTATGGCGTCGGGCCGCCGTGTTCGCTAACCCAACACGCCAGACGTCTCGGTATGGAGCTGTAGAGGTTCCTAATGGTGTCCTGTGATAATCCATCCCATGCAGCTTGAACAACCTCACACAGTTCCTGCAGATGGTGCGGTAGGGGTGGAGGTGGAGGGACACCAGGTCTTCTGGACGTGTGACTACAAACCGTTCATCTTGGTGCTGACCACCGTGCCTCCACACACGGATTCGTTGGGCGTCTCCACCAAGACTAAAGCGGGACTCGTCACTGAAGATGACCCGCTGCCATTCTGAGTCACTCCATGACAGTCTGGTACGACACCACTGCAGTGTTTGGTGACGGTGACGTGGTGTTAAGGACAGTCGTGGTAACGGTCGGTGTGGGTGTAGTCCTGCGTGGTGCAGCCGTCTGCCGATGGTGCTGCACTAACAGGATGATTCATGGTGGACACCACTGCTCGCTGGATGTGAGGCAGAGCGTGAAAGAACAAGCTGGGAGTGATGGCAGCAGCAGCCATTCTCCAACCGGCCTCCATCCATCTTCTCCACCCACTGACACCAACAACACTGCTCATGCACACTGGCGGTCCACCTCTGCCTCTGATGACTCACCTGAACAGTAGGATGTAGCCTTCCATCTTATTGATCCTCCACACCTGGTCACAGTAGAGACATCAGCAAGGCTAGGATGTACATTGACCACTGAACCTCCTGTCCGGCGTCTGTCCAGCGCCATGTCCCTTCTCTCAGCTCACCATCCACTCCGCTGCTCATCATGGCACCCCTGTAGAGAAGCTTTTGATGGTGTCTGGTTGGCTAGCACCACTGTCTTGCCTCACTACCCTACCCCTAGCCATGAGTCTCGTTGAACTAGCCCTGTTGCCGGGCCTTCTGCACCAACACTGCTGTCTAGGCTCACCAGGGTGTCTTCCCTTTGGAGTCCCGCACTGTTTGCCCCATGCTACGCTGACTGTTAACCCGAGATTATTTCCGTTGTTTATTTAATAGCATTGAATAAATATAAATTTGAATTATTTCTATGGTTAATTTTATATCACAGGATTAACAGAGCCTGGAATTATTACTGTGGTTAATTTTATACCATGGGATTAACAGAGCCTGGGATTATTACTATGGTTAATTTTATACCATGGGATTAACAGAGCCTGGGATTATTACTGTGGTTAATTTTATACCATGGGATTAATAGAGCCCGGGATTATTTCTGTTGTTTATTTAATAGCATTGGATTAATTAAATCTGGGAAAATTTCTATGGTTAATTTTATACCACAGGATTAATAGAGCCTGGGATTTTTTATATGGTTGATTTTATAGCACAGTATTAATAGAGCCTGGGATTATTACTGAAGTTCATTTTATACCATTGAATTAATGGAGCCTGGGCTTATTACTGCAGCTAATTTTATACTATGGGATTAATATAACCCGGGATTATTTCTATGGTTTATTTTCTAGCACAGAATTATTAGAACCTGGGATTATTACTGAGACAGAGATTGGAACTAGACTAGGTACAGAAGTATAAACAAGTGAGGAGATGTGACATAAGGTCGCATTCACTAACACCAGGAGCTCTTGATTTTAGAGAAGTACTGTCCTCGCCAGTCAGCTGGTGATGGGCGCTGATCCCACTTCTGACACCAGTGCAGCATTGTCCAGTTTGGATTCCCCTGCTGGTATCAGAGAATGCCGTGGCCGGTTATATGCCTGGCTGACCTGGAAGATGGTCACACTCTTATTTGTGACTCGGTGAAACGTGTTATGACGCACCGTCCGAAATTTCTGAGTCTAGATGGACTGACGAGTGCACCTCAGACAACCCCGTCTGGCAAAAGGCTTTGTGGAAACGTCCAAGTCCTACAGATGTCATTGGACAGCCTCAGAAACCCGACCCAATCCTGAGATTTCCCTGCACAGTGTGACTTGGAAGCTCCACTCCAGACTGGTGTGAAAAATTAATTGACCGCCCAAAGGGGCGGACTCATTGCGCATTTAGATTCCGAGCTTGGATGGCTTTACATGGACCCCGGAATCCTGGCAGTGGAGGTTAGGTGTTAATTAAAACACGGCTGCCTCTGCACTGAATGACTTTCATGCGTTGGTTTTCCAGACGTCTCGCTTATCCCTCAAAACCTCAGCCTTTGTACATGGTAGGCCTGCAAGACCGAAAATCTGACTGGCTTATTCTGCAGTTATTACAGTGTAATAACAGGTGGACGTTCAAAAGACTGAACCACCAGCGTGGTTATAATACGGGGCAAAAGGACGGAGATGAATTATCTATAATTGAGCCGGTTTCCCAATAACATCTGGCTCGTATTTCCAAAATAATAAATGTATGCATCTTTAATATATACATTATTAATGAAGAAATATAATAACAGTTTTTAAATCTACACTTTAATATTCTGTCGTTACACTTTATTTTTTAAATGAGTTAAAAACACAAATTTCAAAATCAAGTTTTGAGAAAAGCACTATTTGAACATATTAGTTTTACATGGGGAGATCACTAGAAATAATCCCAGATTATGTTAATCGTGTGCTATAAAATTAACCCCAGGAATGATACCAGATTACATCAATCCACATTATGATTTTATAAATCCATTAATACCAGATCAAATTAAACCCTGGCATAAACTCAGGTACTATTTATCCTGTGCTATAACATTCATCAGAGAAATAATCACAGGTTCTATTCATTTCATGCTATAAAATTAAGACTAAGTATAATCTCAGATTATATAAATCCCATGATATAAAATTAACCATGTAAATAATCCCAGGTTATATTAACTTAAAACTATAAAATTAACCACAGTAATAATCCCAGGTTATATTAACACCATGCTATAAAATTAACCATAGTAATAATCCCAGGTTATATTAATCTGAAATTACAAAATTAACCATTAAATAATCCTTAGTCATATTAATTATATGCTATAAAATTAACCACAGTAATAATCCCAGGGTATATTAATACCATGCTGTAAAATTAACCATAGTAATAATCCCAGGTTATATTAATCCCACACTATAAAATTAACCACAGTAATAATCCCAGTGTATATTAATAACATGTTGTAAAATTAACCATAGAAATAATCCTCAGTCATATTAATCTCACGCTATAAAATTAACCACAGTAATAATCCCAGGGTATATTAATACCATGCTGTAAAATTAACCATAGCAATAATCCCAGGTTATATTAATCTGAAACTATAAAATTAACCATTAAATAATCCATACTCATTAATTCTATGCTATAAAATGAACCACAGTAATAATCCCAGGGTATATTAATACCATGCTCTAAAATTAACCATAGAAATAATCCCAGGTTATATTAATCCCATGCCATAAAATTAACCATAGTAATAATCCCAGGTTATATTAATCTGAAACTATAAAATTAACCATTAAATAATCCGTAGTCATATTAATTCTATGCTATAAAATTAACCACAGTAATAATCCCAGGGTATATTAATACCATGCTCTAAAATTAACCATAGAAATAATCCCAGGTTATATTAATCCCACGCTATAAAATTAACCACAGTAATAATCCCAGGGTATATTAATACCATGCTATAAAATTAACCATAGTAATAATCCCAGGATATTTTAATTCTGTTCTAGAATAATTTGTATGTATTCTATATGGATATTTACATCATATTATATTGAACCTGTATAAATAACAGGTTATGATAATCTCAGGTTATATTAATCTCGTGCGTATTGCCCTGCCGGTAAATAATCCATCATATCCTCTGGAAAAGGTCCGAATGTGTCTCATCCTACCTGGAACGTCTGATAGCTCACATTAAATCAGGAAAAATGAGACTCGGTTTTTGTGCCGCACTGTCGACTGCTGGCTGTAAGTTCCGGAGGCTAATGGAGGCTAAGAGGTCGCTAAGGCTAAGTGGATGAGGAAATTAGGATTAGGTTAAAGGTTTGAATGTCCCATATGGACCTATCAGTGTGCCGGGGATGAGTGAAGACATTTCACTGACCCACCTCTCCAAGAAAACCTGCCTCTCCTCCAACAACCACTTTTACGGACTCTGGTGGCTTACTCTAGTGGCTGACTCGGCTGCCTGACTAGGCTGCCTGACTCTGGTGGCTGACAAGGCTGCCTGACTCTGGCTTCCGGACCCGGGCTGCCTGACTCGGGCTGCCTGACTCGGGCTGCCTGACTCGGGCTGCCTGACTCGGGCTGCCTGACCCTGGCTTCCTGACCCTGGCTGCCTGACCCTGGCTTCCTGACCCTGGCTTCCTGACCCTGGCTTCCCGACTCGGCTGCCTGACTCGGCTGCCTGACTCGGGCTGCCTGACTCGGCTGCCTGCAGTGTGTTGGTTAGAAGGGAGGATGAACCTCCGCGGCGAACGCCATCCAAATGTAACATTAAAACCGGCATCTATCGGAGCGGCGGAGGATCCTGGCAGCACTTTCAGACACTTCCAATCAAAGGCTGGCCGAGCTAACCGAGACGTCACCCATTCCTTTGGTTGCTAATCAAAACACTCGAGCGCCTGGAGAGTTCCCTCTGCCGGCTATAGGAACCTGACAGGAGCCGAGGAGTAAACAGTATATTTACTCACAGGCTGTCAGCGTTCAGGGACGTTTGGAGGCTGTGTGTGGAGCCGCACTCGCAGGCACCAAAGAAATACACCCGGCTCAGCTTTATTAGAAACGCCTACGCTGCGCTTCAGCTGGAGGACCAATTAATACAGCACACCTTTACTACGATCCACTAGCAGGGTTCCGTTATACACCTGGGGTACCGTACAGGACACTCTGTAGGTGTACCGGTCCAGACTGTAGTCCACCTGGTTCTCTGGGTACTGTGTTACCCTGTTCTTCAATGGGCAGGACCCCCACAGGACCCCCACAGAGCAGGTACGATGTGGGTGGTGGATCATTCTCAGCACTGCAGTGACACTGATGGTGGTAGTCCGACATAGCACCAACCAGAACTACCCGTCAGTAGGAGAGGGAGCTGGTGTTGGCTAGGGGAGGCCTTAGGCGTAGGCGTCCCCTCGCAGTCTGGAGGGGAATGGGACTACTGCTACTACTAGACATCAAAGGACGGGACAGAACGAAGAGGACCGCCAGCAGAGCCTGGTAGAGGACAGAGTGTAGCCACAGCTCTCCAGCAGTGCTGCAAACCAGGCATGTCTGGCATTCAGGAAGGGAGGGCGGAGAAGCTGGAGCTGGAGTTTCCTGGGGGCACTGATGCCAGAGTAGCTGGTTTGACACATGCCGGCCAGGCTGTGGTAGGTGAGGCAAGTAGTACCACCGTGTGGGGGGGATCAGGAACCCTGACGTGGTCCTGATGGAGGACCAGTTGGGTTGCCGAGTGCCTCCACGCACCTCAGGGAAGGCGGTCTCTGTAGTGGTGCACCAGTGGCTTGTTGGTGAGATGCAGCCAAAGGGCTCTACGGGTGGAGCCTACATGGAGTACACCGGAGACTGAGCTGAGCTGGGATCTACCATCGAGGACAGTTGGAGGTGCCCTGCTTGCTCTCCTAACCATTCAGCCAGCGTTGGGCGGCGGTTTCTCCATCTGTTGCTGCACGAGTTATCACCCCCGCTGACCCCCATTCATTACAGAGCCCATTCAGCACAGGCTTCATTCTCCACAGTTCCTAACAGCACCCCAACGAGGTGGAGCTATAGGAGCAGGGTTTCTGTGCGAGCGGCTGCGGAGCGTGTCCACACAGAAGGATTTCAAGGACACTCCCGGTAAACACACATCCGACCGCGCTGCACCCGCACAGGTTTCGGAATGCTATTGTGTGGTATGACGGCGGAAGCCAGAACCATTGGCACCGAGCTCTATTCATCACAGTACAGGAAGGACCGGCGTCCTTGAGGAAGCGGAAACATGCTAGCCTTCACAACACATCACTGAAGACTCCGAATTGGAAGCACACGACTCCCGTGTCACGGCTGGGGCGAGCGGCTGGGTGCGGACCGGTGGTCAGCGGGTGAAAGGGGTGAGGTCCTCACATGGGGGCTTCTTATTTCTCTCCGCTGCCTTTAATCACGGACTGCTTTCTGTTGGGTTCCCTGACCGGACCAGACGCACATAAACATCCACAGGTGGAGTGATGGATGGTGTTATTACCTCCAGTTCTTTGAGGGCACTGGGAGGCTGTAGAGGGCACGGGCCCACTTTCTATCATTAATGATTAATTGCACACGTGTGGATGCATGCATGCCTCCTCCCTCGCTCCGTCTCTCTCTCTCTCTCTCTCGCCCATGACACAAACCAAACAAATATTCTATTCAATTATACGACATCCCGATGTCCAATTAAGCCCCCCCTCTAATCAGCGCGCCCACCGAGAAGCAGAGCCAGCACAAATCAATGCAGCTCAAATGAAACACAAATGTTTGCAAACTCATCTGATGAAGGATCTCCATAACAAGAACCACACGGATCCAGGAGTGCAGCGTTTGGAATACGCCCTCCACAAATACTGGCATCTTGGCAAAGATGGGCAGCACTGAAAGAAAAATCAAAATACATAAAACCGTATTAGTAAATATTATTAACAAATATATAATAAATATTATTTACAAATATATAATAAATATTATTTACAAATATATAATAAATATTATTTACAAATATATAATAAATATTATTTACAAATATATAATAAATCATATTTTTATTAACCTCTGACTCGATTATGTTTCCAGGCCCCGTAGATCCCACCAATATCCTACACAGAAGGTATGTGGCTTCGTCACCCAGACGTGGCTCTACGCACCCACTTCCCCCATAATCTGGTCTTAGGACGGAACGATGTTAGTCAATATCATTTATCAAGAGTCCTTGCGTGGGGTCCTTGCCTGGGGTCTTGGCGTGGGGTCTTGGCGTGGGGTCTTGGCGTGGGGTCTTGGCGTGGTGTCTTTGTGGAGTTTTTGTGTAGAGCCTTGGCGTAGAGTCTTGGCGTAGAGTCTTGGCGTAGAGTCTTGGCGTAGAGTCTTGGCGTAGAGTCTTGGCGTAGAGTCTTGGCGTAGAGTCTTGGTGTAGAGATTTTGTGTAGAGTCTTGGTGTAGAGTCTTGGCGTAGAGTCTTGGCGTAGAGTCTTGGCGTAGAGTCTTGGCGTAGAGTCTTGGCGTAGAGTCTTGGTGTAGAGTCTTGGTGTAGAGTCTTGGTGTAGAGTCTTGGTGTAGAGTCTTGGTTGTAAAGTTTTTGTGTAGAGTCTTGGTGTAGAGTCTTGGTGTGGAGTTTTTGTGTAGAGTCTTGGTGTAGAGTCTTGGTGTAGAGTCTTGGTTGTAGAGTCTTGGTTGTAAAGTTTTTGTGTAGAGTCTTGGTTGTAGAGTCTTGGTGTGGAGTCTTGGTGTAGAGTCTTTGCGTAGAGTCTTGGTGTAGAGTCTTGGTTGTAGAGTCTTGGTTGTAAAGTTTTTGTGTAGAGTCTTGGTTGTAGAGTCTTGGTGTGGAGTCTTGGTGTAGAGTCTTTGCGTAGAGTCTTGGTGTAGAGTCTTGGTTGTAGAGTTTTGGTGTAGAGTCTTGGTTGTAGAGTCTTGGTGTAGAGTCTTGGTGTAGAGTCTTGGTGTAGAGTCTTGGTTGTAGAGTCTTGGTTGTAGAGTTTTGGTGTGGAGTCTTGGTGTGGAGTCTTGGTGTAGAGTCTTGTATATAATTACGTATGAGCTCAGGGACTGGTATGCGGTCCCATGCTCCTTCAGGTAACCCCCAGTAATGGTATGCTCCGTGTAGGGGGAGGGGCTTATGGGGTATAAAAGGGGCATGGGGGAAAATGGTGGACAGTCGGGCTAAGGTGCAGCTAGGTGCATGTGGGAATAACCTAAATAAAATGAGCCTCCGGGTAAACAGGCTCCGCCCTCACACTATTCATATCAGTTAGCTATGCTAGTTACCTGGTGCTAATGCTAGTTGCTAACGTTACCTATGCTAGCTACCAGCTTTCCATCTGGACCTCAACACACAGTAGGTTCAAGTTGTTCCTCACTGTGGAACTCTCAGATCCCACTGTCAAACAGAGGATGACATCACACAGCACGGACGGACATCGCCCATGTGCCACCAAAATGGTTGTGCTATTCCGGGATCCATGCAAAGCCCTCCTCCGAACTCCGCTTGGCAGATCAGGTCATTCCTCCATCCTACGAATGCCCTCCTATAGGTAGATGGTGAAACGGGCACCACCACCAAGATGGTCCACCAGTGGTCAGACGGATCAGACTCGCATGCCAGGACGATGTGGACTGGGGAATGTTTCAGGAAGCATCAGGGTCTCGGATTCATCAGGAAGTGCATCCCAATCAGAACCAACAGCTTCACTGTGAACGCACACATCAGCCGGATTCCCTCAGCCGGACTCGGTTCGGAGAGGGAAACTCCAACACCAATGCCGCGCTTCCCGACGGGCTGAATACCTTCATACACCAGTCCCTGAGAGACCCCCGCCTCCACTGGATAGAGACCGCTCTCACAACCTGCCACCCACAGCGGTTCCCCTACCGACAGAACCGATCCGTGGATGATGGAGTAGCCCTGACGCGGCACACTGCCCTCTCCCATCCGGACCCACAGATACAGCTCAGCATGCAACACCGTCGTCCCCCCGAGGCTAGGCGGTAAGCTCCTGGATCTGCAGGGGTGGTGTGGACAGCCCAGTACATCACCCGGGTTCAGCTCACAAGCCTCCTGGATTTATACACCAGCCGCTGCCTGGGAGACCAGGGGGATTCTCAGAGACTCCGCCCACCAGGACACTGTCCTCGCGGCAGCTGAGCGGAACCAGGTCCAGAAGCATGAAGTCCAGAACCAGGTGATTCCGAGAGCTCCTTCCCCCGGGCCGAACAGCCAGCTGTGTTGGTGTATGGCTCAGTGGGACCGTCACTACACCCTCACCTGAATCATCACGATCTCTGTGGACAATCTACCACACACACACACACACCCCAATACCGCACCTTCAAATCTATACCCGGAATACCACACACACACACACACACACCAATACCGTACCTTCAAATCTATACCCGGAATACCACACACACACACCAATACCGTACCTTCAAATTTATACCTGGAATACCACACACACACACACACACCAATACCGTACCTTCAAATCTATACCCGGAATACCACACACACACACCAATACCGTACCTTCAAATTTATACCTGGAATACCACACACACACACACACCAATACCGTACCTTCAAATCTATACCCGGAATACCACACACACACACACCAATACCGCACCTTCAAATCTATACCCGGAATACCACACACACACCCCAATACCGCACCTTCAAATTTATACCTGGAATGCCACACACACACACACACACACACCCCAATACCGCACCTTCAAATTTATACCCGGAATACTACACACACACACACACACACACACACACACACACACACCGATACCGCACCTGCAAATCTATACCCGGAATACTACACACACACACCAATACCACACCTTCAAATCTATACCCGGAATACCACACACACACCCCAATACCGCACCTTCAAATTTATACCTGGAATGCCACACACACACACACACACACACACCCCAATACCGCACCTTCAAATTTATACCCGGAATACCACACACACAAATACCGTACCTTCAAATCTATACCCGGAATACCACACACACACACACACCAATACCGTACCTTCAAATCTATACCCGGAATACCACACACACACACCCCAATACCGCACCTTCAAATCTATACCTGGAATACCACACACACACACACCAATACCGCACCTTCAAATCTATATCCAGAATACTATACACACACACACACCCCAATACCGCACCTTCAAATTTATACCCGGAATACCACACACACACACACACACACCAATACCGTACCTTCAAATCTATACCCGGAATACCACACACACACACACACACCCCAATACCGCACCTTCAGACCTATACCCGGAATACTACACACACACGCCCCAATACCGCACCTTCAAATCTATATCCAGAATACTATACACACACACACACACCCCAGTACTGCACCTTCAAATCTATACCCGGAATACTACACACACCCACCCCAATACCGCACCTTCAAACCTATACCCGGAATACTACACACACACACACCCCAAAACCGCACCTTCAAATCTATACCTGGAATACTACACACACACACACATCAATACCGCCCCTTCAAATCTATACCCGGAATACTACACACACACACACCAATACTGCACTTTCAAATCTATATCCAGAATACTACACACACACACACACACACACACACACACACCAGTACTGCACCTTCAAATCTATACCTGGAATACTACACACACCCACCCCAATACCGCACCTTCAAATCTATACCTGGAATACTACACACACCCACCCCAATACCGCACCTTCAAATCTATTCCCGGAATACTACGCACACACACACACACACACCCCAAAACCGCACTTTCAAATCTATACCTGGAATACTACACACATACACACCAATACCGCACCTTTAATTCTGTACCCAGAATACTGCACACACATACCCCAATCCTGC
>JAMWET010002771.1:0-35000 GCA_024036415.1 Prochilodus magdalenae | reverse complement strand
GTATCTGTTAGTGTGTGTGTGTGTGTATATGTTAGTGTGTGTGTGTTAGTGTGTGTGTAAATGTGTATATGTTAGTGTGTGTGTGTGTGTGAGTGTGTATGTTTGAGTGTGTGAGTGTTAGTGTGTGTGTGTGTTAGTGTGTGTATGTTTGAGTGTGTGTGTGTGTGTGTGTGTGAGTGTGTATGAGTGTGTGTATGAGTGTAAGAGTGTGTGTGTGTGTGTGTGAGTGTGTGTGTGTGTGTGTATGAGTGTGAGTGTGTGTGTGTGAGAGTGTGTATCTGTTAGTGTGTGTGTGTTAGTGTGTGTGTGTGAGTGTGTGTGTGTTAGTGTGTGTGTGAGAGTGTGTATATGTTAGTGTGTGTGTGTTAGTGTGTGTGTGTGTGTTAGAGTGTGTGTTAGAGTGTGTATGTTTGTGTGTGTGTGTGTGTGTGTATATATGTGACTGTGTGTTAGAGTGTGTGTTAGTGTCTGTGTGTGTGTGTGTGTTAGTGTGTGTGTGTGTGTGAGTGTGAGTGTGTGTGTGTGTGTTAGTGTGTGTGTGTGTGTATGTGAGAGGGGTGTGACTGTCAGTCCCCCATTGTTTTGAATCTTGTTCTTCCTGTATCATGACAGATTTACTGAGCCATAAACAGCAATATAATACATCTGATTCATTTGTGACTCATCATGAAACGACTCAGCACATTTACATAAATTAGCATAATTAGGGATTTAATGTGTTCAAGTCTAGAAAAAAACACACCATCAAATCTCAGATTTTAACACAATTCAACTGGACTTGATTCTCTGGAGTAGTTCAGTTTATTACATGACCTCAAATGTCACTGTATCATCATTAGTTATGACTTTTTAGAAAAAGATCAGAACATTTAGAATTAACCCAAAACCTTTGATTGGATTCTATATAAATTCTATCCTATATAAAATATAATTTTTTACTTAAATTTAAAAAAGTGATTCAGTGATTTCACTACAATTTGTTTTGATCCTTACCAATTTTACATCATCAGATTCAATCTGTTGATTATTACATAATGAAACCTACAATTTTATTACAATTTAATGTGATTATTCAGAACACAGTTCAGTTTTTCATGAAATTAAATATTCAATAACAATTTATTTACTAAGTTTCAGAATGCTTCTTAGAAGCGTCACCCCAAATTGATAAATATCTTTATAAAACAATGCAATTAGTTATGAAATCACAAATATCAGTTATACATGAATCTTTGGAAAATCCAAAAATGTTTTCACAATTCCATTTGATTGCTGAACACATAATGAAAACTGAAATTACATCATAATTCAATTCAATATTAAACCATTTTTAGAAAACATTAATTTTAGATAATAGTAGCAATTAATAACAAAATTATATGATTCAACCATGTATAATAAAACCTAAAATTTCAGTACAACTCATTTAAATCCTTCAGAATATTACTCTACTCATTATGCAATCTAAAATGTCATTGCAATGAAATTACAAAAGCAATTTACTATGAAATTCCAGATTTCACAATTGTTAGATTCAAAGTTGAAACCTAAAATTTAATTTCATTACATTCTTCAGAAAATGGATTCTTGAAATAACAAATTAATCTAGATTTAATTATACATATTTCGGAAACTATTCAGTAATTCACCAAAATTTGATTAGATTCTTTATAGAATGATGCCATTATGAATATGTAGTATGAAAAATATGATTTTTTTTAAATGATATGATTCTTTAGAAAACTATTCAGTTTACAATAATATCCAAAATGTCTGGACAAATTAATTTAAGAAACTGTGCAATTCATAGTGAAATATAAAACTGGATCATAACTCAATTCAGTTAAATTGAAAATTTTTATAAAACCTGCTATTTTAATTATAAGAGCAATTAACTATGAAATCCCAAATTTCACAATCATTTGGTACAATCTTAGATGAATAAATCCTAAATGTATTTAATGGTTTAGGAAACTATGCAACTCATTATTAAACCTAAAATATAAAATTTCACAATAATTAGATTCAAAAGATTGATCATTAGAATTTCATTACAGTTCAATTCAGTTCTTTAGAAAATGGTTCATCTTGAAATCTAAAATGATCTTTAGGAATTCAGTTATTCTGCTAGAATATTTAGGAAATGTGATTGGATTTCTTGGAAAACAGTTCAGTGCTTCATGAAGTGCAGAGATTACCTAGTGTGTGTGTTCCTCCGAGTTAAACGCAGGAAGTGCAGTGATCTGAGCGTTCGGGGACACTCTCCTCGGAGAGAAGCACTCCGCGGTGTGATGTGAGGAGTTTGACGGTGTTTTTCTGAGTGCTGAGATCTTCAGATCTTTACACTCTGTTCTTTCTCTTTTTTAAACTCACTGGAGAAACAAACTGTCAGAGAAAATAGAGCACGGTCCCGTAAAGGCCCCGCTATCTCGCTACGCTTCTGCTGAGACACCGCGTGCGAGGTGCTTCCGAGAACTAGATGACGTAACCGTGGAGAAAACGAATGACAGCAGACGTCGCCGGGGGGCTTTACTCGCCGTGTCATGCTCCACTGATGAACATGCTGTACGACGGCGTCTGATTGGTCAGCGCAAAAGAGGCATGGCTTTAGCCATCAAACTCGCAGAGACCTGTAAACCTACAAAGGTGGTTCTGGCTTCATGCCAACTTCAAATGCTTCACTCCGGTGGAAGTATTTGGTATTTGAAGAATAGAACTGACTAATCACGCCAAACACTGAGACTGTGATGAATCTGCAATTAATACGGCAATTAATCGTCTACGAATCGACAGCAAGATGTGAAAGACAATCATCACTGACTACAAATTAACAAAATAAATAATTTAAATAATCACAATTAACTGTGCTAGATAGTGTGATTATGATAAACTGTACTAAATAGTTTGAATGATATAATTAAATGTACTAGATAGTGTAGTTATTGTGATTAACTGTGCTAGATAGTGTAGTTATTGTGATTAACTGTGCTATATAGTATAGGTATTGTGATTAACTGTACTAGATAGTGTAGTTATTGTGATTAACTGTACTAGATAGTGTAGTTATTGTGATTAACTGTGCTATATAGTGTAGGTATTGTGATTAACTGTGCTATATAGTGTAGGTATTGTGATTAACTGTGCTATATAGTGTAGGTATTGTGATTAACTGTGCTAGATAGTGTAGTTATTGTGATTAACTGTGCTATATAGTGTAGTTATTCTGATTAACTGTGCTATGTAGTGTAGTTATTGTGATTAACTGTGCTATATAGTGTAGTTATTGTGATTAACTGTGCTATATAGTGTAGGTATTGTGATTAACTGTGCTATATAGTGTAGTTATTGTGATTAACTGTGCTAGATAGTGTAGTTATTGTGATTAACTGTGCTAGATAGTGTAGTTATTGTGATTTACTGTAATAGATAGTGTAGTTATTGTGATTAATTGTACTAGATAGTGTAGTTATTGTGATTAACTGTACTAGATAGTGTAGTTATTGTGATTAACTGTGCTATATAGTGTAGTTATTGTGATTAATTGTACCAGATAGTGTAGTTATTGTGATTAACTGTACTAGATAGTGTAGTTATTGTGATTAACTGTACTAGATAGTGTAGTTATTGTGATTAACTGTGCTATATAGTGTAGTTATTGTGATTAACTGTACTAGATAGTGTAGTTATTGTGATTAACTGTGCTATATAGTGTAGTTATTGTGATTAACTGTGCTATATAGTGTAGGTATTGTGATTAACTGTGCTAGATGGTGTAGTTATTGTGATTAACTGTACTAGATAGTGTAGTTATTGTGATTTACTGTAATAGATAGTGTAGTTATTGTGATTAATTGTACTAGATAGTGTAGTTATTGTGATTAACTGTAATAGATAGTGTAGTTATTGTGATTAACTGTGCTATATAGTGTAGTTATTGTGATTAACTGTAATAGATAGTGTAGTTATTGTGATTAACTGTGCTAGATAGTGTAGTTATTGTGATTAGCTGTAATAGATAGTGTAGTTATTGTGATTAGCTGTAATAGATAGTGTAGTTATTGTGATTAACTGTGCTAGATAGTGTAGTTATTGTGATTAGCTGTAATAGATAGTGTAGTTATTGTGATTAGCTGTACTAGATAGTGTAGTTATTGTGATTAACTGTAATAGATAGTGTAGTTATTGTGATTAGCTGTACTAGATAGTGTAGTTATTGTGATTAACTGTACTAGATAGTGTAGTTATTGTGATTAACTGTGCTATATAGTGTAGTTATTGTGATTAACTGTACTAGATAGTGTAGTTATTGTGATTAGCTGTGCTATATAGTGTAGTTATTGTGATTAACTGTAATAGATAGTGTAGTTATTGTGATTAGCTGTGCTATATAGTGTAGTTATTGTGATTAGCTGTACTATATAGTGTAGTTATTGTGATTAGCTGTACTAGATAGTGTAGTTATTGTGATTAGCTATAATAGATAGTGTAGTTACTGTGATTAACTGTACTAGATAGTGTAGTTATTGTGATTAACTGTGCTATATAATGTAGTTATTGTGATTAACTGTACTAGATAGTGTAGTTATCAGGATTAACTGTACTAGATAGTGTAGTTATCGTGATTAACTGTACTAGATAGTGTAGTTATTGTGATTAACTGTAATAGATAGTGTAGTTATTGTGATTAGCTGTGCTAGATAGTGTAGTTATTGTGATTAACTGTACTAGATAGTGTAGTTATTGTGATTAACTGTAATAGATAGTGTAGTTATTGTGATTAGCTGTGCTAGATAGTGTAGTTATTGTGATTAACTGTGCTAGATAGTGTAGTTATTGTGATTAACTGTAATAGATAGTGTAGTTATTGTGATTAACTGTGCTATATAGTGTAGTTATTGTGATTAGCTGTGCTAGATAGTGTAGTTATTGTGATTAACTGTGCTATATAGTGTAGTTATTGTGATTAACTGTGCTAGATAGTGTAGGTATTGTGATTAACTGTGCTAGATAGTGTAGTTATTGTGATTAACTGTGCTAGATAGTGTAGTTATTGTGATTAACTGTACTAGATAGTGTAGTTATTGTGATTAACTGTACTAGATAGTGTAGTTATTGTGATTAACTGTGCTATATAGTGTAGGTATTGTGATTAACTGTACTAGATAGTGTAGTTATTGTGATTAACTGTGCTATATAGTGTAGTTATTGTGATTAACTGTGCTATATAGTGTAGGTATTGTGATTAACTGTGCTAGATGGTGTAGTTATTGTGATTAACTGTACTAGATAGTGTAGTTATTGTGATTTACTGTAATAGATAGTGTAGTTATTGTGATTAATTGTACTAGATAGTGTAGTTATTGTGATTAACTGTACTAGATAGTGTAGTTATTGTGATTACTTGTGCTAGATAGTGTAGTTATTGTGATTAACTGTACTAGATAGTGTAGTTATTGTGATTAGCTGTGCTAGATAGTGTAGTTATTGTGATTAGCTGTACTAGATAGTGTAGTTATTGTGATTAACTGTACTAGATAGTGTAGTTATTGTGATTAGCTGTACTAGATAGTGTAGTTATTGTGATTAGCTATAATAGATAGTGTAGTTATTGTGATTAACTGTACTAGATAGTGTAGTTACTGTGATTAACTGTACTAGATAGTGTAGTTATTGTGATTAACTGTGCTATATAGTGTAGTTATTGTGATTAACTGTACTAGATAGTGTAGTTATTGTGATTAGCTGTGCTATATAGTGTAGTTATTGTGATTAACTGTAATAGATAGTGTAGTTATTGTGATTAGCTGTGCTATATAGTGTAGTTATTGTGATTAGCTGTACTATATAGTGTAGTTATTGTGATTAGCTGTACTAGATAGTGTAGTTATTGTGATTAGCTATAATAGATAGTGTAGTTACTGTGATTAACTGTACTAGATAGTGTAGTTATTGTGATTAACTGTGCTATATAATGTAGTTATTGTGATTAACTGTACTAGATAGTGTAGTTATCAGGATTAACTGTACTAGATAGTGTAGTTATCGTGATTAACTGTACTAGATAGTGTAGTTATTGTGATTAACTGTAATAGATAGTGTAGTTATTGTGATTAGCTGTGCTAGATAGTGTAGTTATTGTGATTAACTGTACTAGATAGTGTAGTTATTGTGATTAACTGTAATAGATAGTGTAGTTATTGTGATTAGCTGTGCTAGATAGTGTAGTTATTGTGATTAACTGTGCTAGATAGTGTAGTTATTGTGATTAACTGTAATAGATAGTGTAGTTATTGTGATTAACTGTGCTATATAGTGTAGTTATTGTGATTAACTGTGCTAGATAGTGTAGGTATTGTGATTAACTGTGCTAGATAGTGTAGTTATTGTGATTAACTGTGCTAGATAGTGTAGTTATTGTGATTAACTGTGCTATATAGTGTAGTTATTGTGATTAACTGTGCTATATTGTGTAGTTATTGTGATTAACTGTGCTATATAGTGTAGGTATTGTGATTAACTGTACTAGACAGTGTGATTGTTGTGATTAGCTGTGTGTAAATGTGTGTAGGTTTGAGTGTGTATATGTTTGTGTGTCTATAGGTTTGTGTGAATGTGTGCGTGTTTATGCCTGTTTGTTTATGTATGTGTGTGAGTTTGTGTGCATGTGTGTGTGTGTGTGTATGTGTGTGTATGTGTGTGTGAGTGTGTGTGTGTTGGCAGCAGGAGTGGAGGCAGATGCTGCGTGAGCTTCAGGCTCTCCTCTGTGTGTGTGTGTGTGTGTGTGTGTGTGTGTGTGTGTGTGTGTGTGTGTCCTTCTGCGGAAGCCAGTTAGAGCCAAACACATGAACACAGAGCCAATCAGAGAGCAACACTGAGGGTGAACCAGAGTTAACACACACACACACACACACACACACACCCACCCGCACACACACACACACACACACACACACCCACCCGCGCGCACACACACACACACACACACACACACACCCGCGCACACACACACCCGCACACGCGCACACACGCGCACACACGCGCACACACGCGCACACACACACACACACACACACACACACACACACACACACACACACACACACACACGCGCACACACACACACACACTCGCACACACACCCGCGCACACACACACACACATACACACTCGCACCCACACCCGCGCGCACACACTCCTGCCAATTCTGTCTCTCTCATCCTGATCTGCTTTCATTTAGCCCCTCTCTTTCTGCCAACCCTTCTCTCTCATCCTTCTCTCCCTCTGCCAATCATCTTCTCCTCTTTCTCTCTCTCCCCTCTGTCCCCAGTCATCCCTCGCTCTCTGCCCCTCCCTCTCTCTCAGTTCAGCTCAGTTGAAGAGCACTATTGGAAAAACACAGCTCTGTAAAGCGCTCCCTCTCTCTCTCTCTCTCTCTCTCTCTCCCCCTCTTTCTCTCCTGTCATTCTGTGGGTCTAGTTTATTTATCCGTGTCTAGATTTCTCTCTCGTTCTTTTTCTTCCCTTCACTCCGTCTTTCATCCTTCTTTCTCTGTGACACTCATCACTGTCCTCTATTGCCCTTCTCTCTCTCCCTCTGCCACTCATCTCCTTCAGTCCTCTCTCGCCCTCTCAACATCTGTCTATCCATCTCTCTCTCTCAACTTTCTATCCATCTCTCTCTCTCAACTTTCTATCCATCTCTCTCTCTCAACTTTCTATCCATCTCTCTCTCTCAACTTTCTATCCATCTCTCTCTCTCAACTTTCTATCCATCTCTCTCTCTCAACTTTCTATCCATCTCTCTCTCTCTCAACTTTCTATCCATCTCTCTCTCTCAACTTTCTATCCATCTCTCTCTCAATGTTCTATCCATCTCTCTCTCTACTTTCTATCCATCTCTCTCTCTCAACTTTCTATCCATCTCTCTCTCTCAACTTTCTATCCATCTATCTCTCTCAACTTTCTATCCATCTCTCTCTCTCTCAACTTTCTATCCATCTCTCTCTCTCAACTTTCTATCCATCTCTCTCTCTCTCAACTTTCTATCCATCTCTCTCTCTCAACTTTCTATCCATCTCTCTCTCCCTACTTTCTATCCATCTCTCTCTCTCCCTACTTTCTATCCATCTCTCTCTCTCTCAACTTTCTATCCATCTCTCTCTCTCAACTTTCTATCCATCTCTCTCTCCCTACTTTCTATCCATCTCTCTCTCTCAACTTTCTATCCATCTCTCTCTCCCTACTTTCTATCCATCTCTCTCTCCCTACTTTCTATCCATCTCTCTCTCCCTACTTTCTATCCATCTCTCTCTCTCTCAACCTTCTATCCATCTCTCTCTCTACTTTCTATCCATCTTTCTCTCTCTCAACTTTCTATCCATCTCTCTCTCTCTCTCAACTTTCTATCCATCTCTCTCTCTACTTTCTATCCATCTCTCTCTCTCTACTTTCTATCCATCTCTCTCTCTCTCAACTTTCTATCCATCTCTCTCTCTACTTTCTATCCATCTCTCTCTCTCTCAACTTTCTATCCATCTCTCTCTCTTTCTACTTTCTATCCATCTCTCTCTCTATCTCTCAACATTCTATCCATCTCTCTCTCTCAACTTTCTATCCATCTCTCTCTCTACTTTCTATCCATCTCTCTCTCTCTCAACTTTCTATCCATCTCTCTCTCTCAACTTTCTATCCATCTCTCTCTCTACTTTCTATCCATCTCTCTCTCTCTCTCTCTCTACTTTCTATCCATCTCTCTCTCAACTTTCTATCCATCTCTCTCTCTCTACTTTCTATCCATCTCTCTCTCTCTACTTTCTATCCATCTCTCTCTCTCTCTACTTTCTATCCATCTCTCTCTCTCTACTTTCTATCCATCTCTCTCTCTCTCAACTTTCTATCCATCTCTCTCTCTCTCAACTTTCTATCCATCTCTCTCTCTCAACTTTCTATCCATCTCTCTCTCTCTACTTTCTATCCATCTCTCTCTCTCAACTTTCTATCCATCTCTCTCTCTCTCAACTTTCTATCCATCTCTCTCTCTCTCTCAACTTTCTATCCATCTCTCTCTCTCTCTCTCAACGTTCTATCCATCTCTCTCTCTACTTTCTATCCATCTCTCTCTCTCTACTTTCTATCCATCTCTCTCTCTCTACTTTCTATTCATCTCTCTCTCTCTCTACTTTCTATCCATCTCTCTCTCTACTTTCTATCCATCTCTCTCTCTCAACTTTCTATCCATCTCTCTCTCTCAACTTTCTATCTATCTCTCTCTCTATCTCTCAACTTTCTATCCATCTCTCTCTCAACTTTATCCATCTCTCCCTCTTTCTCAACTTTCTATCCATCTATCCCTCTCTCTCACTCTCAACTTCCTCTCTCACTATCTTTCTCATTCAACTTTCAATTTTTCTCTGACTGGCTCTTCCTGGATTTTCTGTCACTCTTTCTCGATTTTCTGTCGCTTAACTTTCAATCTCCCTCCATTTTTCTCTCTCGGGTTTGTCTCTCTCATTACTCTCTCTGCCTCTCTTACTCTCACGTCCATCGCTCTCTCCCTTCTCTTTCTTTCTCTTATCTCTCTGCCAATCATCTTCCTGTCTTCTCTGCTATCTATTTCCCCTCTCTTTCCCAGCCAGCCTCTCTCTCTCTCCCTGGCTGGAATATCACACTGTCACTTTGATAAAGCTCAGCAGAAAGTGAGTGAAAGAGAGCATGGGCACGAGAGCATGGGCGCGAGAGAGCATGGGCGCGAGAGAGCATGGGCGAGAGAGCACAGGCTACAGAGCATGAGTGAGCGGGAGAAAGCTGAGGAAGGCGAGATGCCTTTGAAGTGATAGACCCCCAGTCTCCCCCACCTCCCACAATATGTAGTCAATCAGCCAAGACATATTCAGTGTCTGAAGCTTCAGCATTGGTGCTACGAGGCTAATGTAGCTAACAGGCAACGGAAGCTAATACCTCACCAGTTGGCATGTTGCTAATCTAATTAATGACTGAAAAGATCTCAGGTAAGACTGAACAGATCTCAGGGGAGACTGAAAAGATCTCAGGTATGACTGAACAGATCTCAGGGGAGACTGAAAAGATCTCAGGGGAGACTGAAAAGATCTCAGGGGAGACTGAACAGATCTCAGGTATGACTGAACAGATCTCAGGTAAAGCTGAACAGATCTCAGGGGAGACTGAAAAGATCTCGGGGAGACTGAAAAGATCTCGGGGAGACTGAACAGATCTCAGGGGAGACTGAACAGATCTCAGGGGAGACTGAACAGATCTCAGGGGAGACTGAAAAGATCTCAGGTAAGACTGAACAGATCTCAGGGGAGACTGAAAAGATCTCAGGTATGACTGAACAGATCTCAGGGGAGACTGAAAAGATCTCAGGGGAGACTGAAAAGATCTCAGGGGAGACTGAACAGATCTCAGGTATGACTGAACAGATCTCAGGTAAAGCTGAACAGATCTCAGGGGAGACTGAAAAGATCTCGGGGAGACTGAAAAGATCTCGGGGAGACTGAACAGATCTCAGGGGAGACTGAACAGATCTCAGGGGAGACTGAACAGATCTCAGGGGAGACTGAACAGATCTCAGGTATGACTGAACAGATCTCAGGGGAGACTGAACAGATCTCAGGGGAGACTGAAAAGATCTCAGGGGAGACTGAAAAGATCTCGGGGAGACTGAACAGATCTCAGGTAAGACTGAACAGATCTCAGGTACAACTGAACAGATCTCAGGTACGACTGAACAGATCTCGGGAGATACCTTTTCACAGGTAAGACTGAACAGATCTCAGGGGAGACTGAACAGATCTCAGGTAAGACTGAACAGATCTCAGGGGAGACTGAACAGATCTCAGGGGAGACTGAAAAGATCTCAGGGGAGACTGAACAGATCTCAGGGGAGACTGAACAGATCTCAGGGGAGACTGAAAAGATCTCGGGGGAGACTGAAAAGATCTCGGGGGAGACTGAAAAGATCTCGGGGGAGACTGAAAAGATCTCGGGGAGACTGAACAGATCTCAGGTAAGACTGAACAGATCTCAGGTACGACTGAACAGATCTCGGGAGATACCTTTTCACAGGTAAGACTGAACAGATCTCAGGGGAGACTGAACAGATCTCAGGTAAGACTGAACAGATCTCAGGGGAGACTGAACAGATCTCAGGGGAGACTGAACAGATCTCAGGGGAGACTGAACAGATCTCAGGTATGACTGAACAGATCTCAGGTAAAACTGAACAGATCTCAGGTAAAACTGAACAGATCTCAGGGGAGACTGAGCAGATCTCAGGGGAGACTGAAAAGATCTCGGGGAGACTGAAGAGATCTCAGGGGAGACTGAAGAGATCTCAGGGGAGACTGAAGAGATCTCAGGGGAGACTGAACAGATCTCAGGGGAGACTGAAGAGATCTCAGGGGAGACTGAAGAGATCTCAGGGGAGACTGAAGAGATCTCAGGGGAGGCTGAACAGATCTCAGGTAAGACTGAACAGATCTCAGGTAAGACTGAACAGATCTCAGGTAAGACTGAACAGATCTCGGGAGATACCTTTTCACAGGGGAGACTGAACAGATCTCAGGTAAGACTGAACAGATCTCAGGTGAGACTGAACAGATCTCAGGGGAGACTGAACAGATCTCAGGTATGACTGAACAGATCTCAGGGGAGACTGAAAAGATCTCGGGGAGACTGAACAGATCTCAGGGGAGACTGAACAGATCTCAGGTAAGACTGAACAGATCTCAGGGGAGACTGAGCAGATCTTAGGTAAGACTGAGCAGATCTCAGGGGAGGCTGAACAGATCTCAGGTATGACTGAACAGATCTCAGGTAAGATTGAACAGATCTCAGGGGAGACTGAACAGATCTCAGGTAAGACTGAACAGATCTCAGGTAAGACTGAACAGATCTCAGGTAAGATTGAACAGATCTCAGGTAAGACTGAACAGATCTCAGGTAAGACTGAACAGATCTCAGGTAAGACTGAACAGATCTCAGGGGAGATTGAACAGATCTCAGTTATGACTGAACAGATCTCAGGGGAGACTGAACAGATCTCAGGGGAGACTGAACAGATCTCAGGGGAGACTGAACAGATCTCAGGTATGACTGAACAGATCTCAGGTAAAACTGAACAGATCTCAGGGGAGACTGAAAAGATCTCAGGGGAGACTGAAAAGATCTCGGGGAGACTGAACAGATCTCAGGTAAGACTGAACAGATCTCAGGTACAACTGAACAGATCTCAGGTACGACTGAACAGATCTCGGGAGATACCTTTTCACAGGTAAGACTGAACAGATCTCAGGGGAGACTGAACAGATCTCAGGTAAGACTGAACAGATCTCAGGTACAACTGAACAGATCTCAGGTACGACTGAACAGATCTCAGGTATGACTGAACAGATCTCAGGTAAAACTGAACAGATCTCAGGGGAGACTGAGCAGATCTCCGGGGAGACTGAACAGATCTCAGGGGAGACTGAACAGATCTCAGGGGAGACTGAACAGATCTCAGGTAAGACTGAACAGATCTCAGGTAAGACTGAACAGATCTCAGGGGAGACTGAGCAGATCTTAGGTAAGACTGAGCAGATCTCAGGGGAGACTGAACAGATCTCAGGTATGACTGAACAGATCTCAGGTAAGACTGAACAGATCTCAGGGGAGACTGAACAGATCTCAGGGGAGACTGAACAGATCTCAGGTAAGACTGAACAGATCTCAGGTACAACTGAACAGATCTCAGGTACGACTGAACAGATCTCAGGTATGACTGAACAGATCTCAGGTAAAACTGAACAGATCTCAGGGGAGACTGAGCAGATCTCCGGGGAGACTGAACAGATCTCAGGGGAGACTGAACAGATCTCAGGGGAGACTGAACAGATCTCAGGTAAGACTGAACAGATCTCAGGTAAGACTGAACAGATCTCAGGGGAGGCTGAGCAGATCTCAGGGGAGGCTGAGCAGATCTCAGGGGAGATTGAACAGATCTCAGCACAGTAAAGTAAGTTCAGTAAAGTTGAATAAGAAGCACACTTCAACCCTGAGAGAGAACACTCTGTTTCCACGATGTACACATTTCCCACCAGGTTAGAAAACCAGTTCATGTAAGGATAATAAAAATGTGAAGGTCCAATATTCCCGATGTGTTCATGTATCACAGCGATCTCCTAAAGTGCCCAATTAGGAATCTATTTTTTACAATCTGGAAGGAAACGTCAGATAAGAAGCTGAAGTACAGACAGACAACATTTACTTTTAATTAAAATGAGCACCATTAGAAAAAACAAGGCAGACTCGGATAAAACCCTATAATTAAATTTTCGGATAAATACGGAATTTTCTGGGATTATTCTTTGGTTTAGGGAATTACGAGTGTATTTTACAATGTTCATTTATGAATTGGGACTCTTCAAATCGTCACAGTGGATTGTTGGTGCTTATCGCTCATTTCAGGTCTACTTCACCAGTTTTACATTAGATATAGGAACAGAGATGCACCCTAGTCTGGGACTAAACTGCAGGGCCAATGGTGAATCAGTACAGTCTAGGACTGGCCGTAGTCCGAGTATGGTAAACTGGCCTGCAAGCAGTCTGGATCACAGCCTATAATTAGTCAAGTGGTCAGAAACTCAGCCTTGGATCAGCCGACAAGCCAGGATCACAGGTTTTAACTGGTTGACCAGTGAGGAAACTGCCTCGGATTGGTTGACCTGTCAGGAAAACATTCTCTGATTGGTTGACCATTCAGGAAAACAGGCTCTGATAAGTTGACCAGTGAGGAAAACAGGCTTAGATTGGTTGACCATTCAGGAAAACTGCCTCTTATTGGTTGACCATTCAGGAAAACTGCCTCTTATTGGTTGACCAGTCAGGAAAACGACCTCTTATTGGTTGACCAGTCAGCAAAACAGGCTCGGATAGGTTGACCAGTCAGGAAAACAGTCTCTGATTGGTTGACCAGTCAGGAAAACAGCCTCTGATTGATTGACCAGTCAGGAAAACAGCCTCTTATTGGTTGACCATTCAGGAAAACAGGCTCTGATTGGTTGACCAGTGAGAAAAACAGTCTCTGATTGGTTAATCATTCAGGAAAACAGTTTCTGATAATTGACCATTCAGGAAAACAGGCTCTGATTGGTTGACCAGTGAGGAAAACAGCCTCTGATAGGTTGACCAGTGAGGAAAACAGGCTTGGATTGGTTGACCATTCAGGAAAACTGCCTCTTATTGGTTGACCAGTCAGGAAAACGGCCTCTTATTGGTTGACCAGTCAGGAAAACAGGCTTGGATAGGTTGACCAGTCAGGAAAACAGCCTCTTATTGGTTGACCATTCAGGAAAACGGCCTCTTATTGGTTGACCAGTCAGGAAAACTGCCTCTTATTGGTTGACCAGTCAGGAAAACGGCCTCTTATTGGTTGACCAGTCAGGAAAACTGCCTCTTATTGGTTGACCAGTCAGGAAAACTGCCTCTTATTGGTTGACCAGTCAGGAAAACGGCCTCTTATTGGTTGACCATTCAGGAAAACAGGCTCGGATAGGTTGACCAGTCAGGAAAACAGTCTCTGATTGGTTTAGCATTTAGGAAAACAGTCTCTGATTGGTTGACCCGTCAGGAAAACAGTCTCTGATTGGTTGACCCGTCAGGAAAACAGTCTCTGATTGGTTGACCAGTCAGGAAAACAGCCTCTGATTGGTTGACCAGTCAGAAAAAAAACAGCCTCTGATTGGTTGACCCGTCAGGAAAACAGTCTCTGATTGGTTAACCAGTCAGGAAAACAGCCTCTGATTGGTTTAGCATTTAGGAAAACAGCCTCTGATTGGTTGACCCGTCAGGAAAACAATCTCTGATTGGTTGACCAGTCAGGAAAACAGCCTTTTATAGGATGAAGAGTCAGGAAAACAGCCTCTGATTGGTTTAGCATTTAGGAAAACAGCCTCTGATTGGTTGACCAGTCAGGAAAACAGTCTCTGATTGGTTGACCAGTCAGGAAAACAGTCTCTGATTGGTTGACCAGTCAGGAAAACAGCCTTTTATAGGATGAAGAGTCAGGAAAACAGTCTCTGATTAGTTGACCAGTCAGGAAAACAGGCTTGGATAGGTTGACCATTCAGGAAAACAGCCTCTTATTGGTTGACCTGTCAGGAAAACAGCCTCTGATTGGTTGACCCGTCAGGAAAACAGGCTTGGATAGGTTGACCATTCAGGAAAACAGCCTCTTATTGGTTGACCTGTCAGGAAAACAGCCTCTGATTGGTTGCCCAGTCAGGAAAACAGGCTCGGATAGGTTGACCAGTCAGGAAAACAGCCCCTGATTGGTTTAGCATTTAGGAAAACAGCCTCTGATTGGTTGACCCGTCAGTAAAACAGTCTCTGATTGGTTGACCAGTCAGGAAAACAGCCTCTGATTGGTTAACCAGTCAGGAAAACAGTCTTTGATTGGTCAATAACACAGAGTTGTTGTCCCCAAGAGTGGTCAAAAGTCAGGAAAGTAGCCTCTGATTGGTTAAACAAGTAAGGAACAGAGCTTCTGATTGGTCGACAAGCTATAAACACAGTCACTGATCTGGTCAATAGACTCAGCAGCCAGGCTAACAACTCCAATAAGTCTTTTCACCAGAGTAATGATTTAATAACCACAGGAGACTTTCAGTGCTGAATTCATCATCACTGACAAAGTCTCCATCATGGTCTCCGTCACACACCACCCTCGCTACAACGACACAACACAACACAACCCTTCAGCAAATGACAGTCTGTAGTATTCCGTGTTCAGGAGACGTATACTTCTACATACCACATCCTTTACTGCCACAAATAACACGGTCAGCCTGTTAGCTCAACGCTAACACACTAATACAAGTCCCATAGGGGCGCTAGCCGAAATCTCAGAGTTTCCTCTTTTTTTTGCCTGAGCTTTAAAACCCAGGGTCTAACCCGAAGGCCCGGCTTAACAGCCGTGGTTCTCCACAGACTAGTCACCATAATTGAACTGCATAGTTTGATTTGAGATACAGGGGACACTTTAAATTAACCTTTATAAAAATAAATATAATTAGGAATAATCCCCCGACCACCCCGACGGGGAATTTCAGCTCGCCCTCATGAATGTCATTCCACACTGAGAGAGAGACGGATGCATCACTGCGCCGATTCTGAAGTTCTTCTATCACTGTGTGTGTGTTTGATCTTTGAGGTGCGAATGTGCCGCCCTCAACGGCGTCATCACAACTCCTTCTCTGACCTTTCACATCCTCACGGCGCCGGCACGTGTGAACACTCCGTAATGGACTGGAACTTAAAGAGCAACACTAATGAACTTCTTTAAGGGAGGAACAAAAACACCATCTGCTGCTTTCTCACGTGTTCAGTCGTGAGTCTAACCCAGACTATAGAAGGCCCTTATCTCTGGAAAGCTGTGGGTGTAGTTCCAGCATAAGGTAGCGACTCACTGAAACACAGGCTAATTAGTCACAACCTAGCATAGGCTAATGTTTCTGAGGCAGGCTAACCAGTAGCATGCTCACCAGCTATGAGCAAACCAATCATAAAGTAAGTGAGCATGTTTTTAATGGGTAATGTTAGCTAACCTGCTGTTGTGTATTATGCTAACTTGGCTAGCCACCTCACTAGCTAGCTGTTATTCCTACCATGATATCGGTTTCTTAGTGCTAGTCTGGCTCATGACATCTGTCAGAGCCACAGTACTGTGATCGTGACATATGTTAACCTACTATGGCTTAGTAAAGTAATTTCTCAGAAAAACAATGATGCAAGTTACTGCATGAGGAAGATTAATCATTTCTAAATTAAATTTACCGAAATATTTCTTTCCTGGGTGGAAAAGTTTCAGAAATTTCCTGTTTATTTCCTGAAATTAGCATTCCAGCTTTAAATGATGTGGTGTGAGCTAAAGGGCCATGGCTCTCTACTGGCTAGTCACCATAAACGAACTCCATAGTTTGATTTGAGATAAAGGGGACAATTTAAATTTACTTAAAACTTTATTTCCTCAACAGTGGTCGTTTTTGAGGTCATGATGAGTTAGCGATAAATTAGCACTGAATTAGCAACATGGTTGAAACAATCACAATCATGAGCAAAACCAACCTAGATTCACTCATCATGGGCTCAATAAACATTGGTTAACCAATCCTACACTAAGCAACTCTTGGCTGACCAATCCTGGGCTTATCTTGGGATAAGCAAACATTGGTTAACCATTCTTTAGCTAAGCAAGCCTTGGCTCACCCCGACTGGGCTAAGCAAACATTGGCTAATCATCCTCAGCTAACCAAGCCATGGCTAAGCAAACATTGGCTAACCATTCCTGGGCTAAGCAACTCTTGGCCGACCGTTCCTGGGCTTATCTTGGGATAAGTAAACATGGGGTAATATTCTTTGGCTAAGCAAACATTGGCTATCCATTCCTGGGTTGAGCAAGCAAGCCCTGGCTAACCATTCCCGGGCTAAGCAAACATTGGTTAACCATTCCTGGGCTAAGCAAACATTGGCTAATCATCCTCAGTCTACCAAGCCATGGCTAAGCAAACATTGGCTATCCATTCCTGGGCTAAGCAAGCATTGGTTGACCATTCTTCAGCTAAGCAAGCCTTGCCTAACCCCGACTGGGCTAAGCAAACATCGGCTAATCATCCTCAGCTAACCAAGCCATGGCTAAGCAAACATTGGCTAACCATTCCTGGGCTAAGCGAAGATTGACTAACCATTCCTCAGCTTCCCAAGCCTTGGCTAACCCTGCCTGGGCTAAGCAAACATCGGCTAAACAGTCCTCAGCTAACCAAACCCTGGCTAACAGCCCGTAGTTAAGCAAACATTGGCTTACCATTCCTGGGCTTATCTGCAATAGTAATAATTGGCTAACTGACCAATTACAGACTAACCAACCGTAGATGGTGTAATCATGAGCTACCTAGATGCAATCATGTACTACCTATTCACAGGCTATTTAGTCACAGGCTAATCAAATATAGGCAACTCTTTCACAAGCTAGCTCACCATAAATTAACCGGTCATAGGTTAAAAACTAAATAGTCCTAAGGAAGTCTACTGGCTAGCTGTTTCTGGGCTAATCAATCATAGACACAATCACGCCTGTAGCACGAACGTTGCTCCGATTTTGTATTCTCTCTATATGGCTAATCTCGGAGGCTCGGCAGCCCGACCACGAACATCTGCCCGAGCTCCAGTGTGGAGTCCATGCACATCTGTCTTCATGGGTGTATGAAAACCTGTTACTGACGCTCTCCAACTTTTATAGCAACTAAACAGACGCACATTGAACGTGGCGCTTCCAGAGGCTCAAAAAAACTTTGCCAAAAGCCATGGAAACAATGTTGCTATGGCCACCAACAGCATGGTAACCTCTGGCAACAGATGACCGCAGTAACCTGGCTATACTCGGCATCTTCGCTAAATAACAGAGCGCCGGGCCCCTGAAGAGTGCGTGAGAGTGATTCAGAGTAGCAGAGTCCAAAACATTCCCGCTAAATCCCCCAATCAGCCCCGAGATTCGCAGCTTCAGGGCAGAGCATTCCGAGAACTCAATCACAGGCGCGCTCGTCCGCGGCACATCACCGTCTGACTCAAGTAAACTCGAGTGTTTGCCTCTCTGCTTCCTAACTTAGACTGTTGCTATGCAAAACACATGCGAACCATCCAGAAACGCCCTCCACGGTACTCGTCCTCGGCTCTCCGCTTGGACCGCCTGCCTTTAATTATCCCGATTCCAGAAGACAAACATCTCAACGTCAACCTGGACGTGCAATCAAAACAGCGCCATGGCACACAGGAGGGGAGATCAGAGGCGAGCGGAGGAGGAGCGGAGGAGGAAAACAACTGGAACAAACAGGAACTTCCAAAGCTGGGGTTCAAGAACTGATCAAAAGCTACAGGGACAATGGGACTCTCCTAACAACCACCTGGGGGAACTGGTAAACACTGTCCCCATCAAACAACACTAAGCTTTCATCTCTTCAGAGGAACTGAATTTACTAAAATGACCTAAAATAAAAGCTCAATTTGAAATATTTAAAAAATATTTATTTCAAATTTATTATTTCTTCTCTGAAGATCCAGAAGGTTCTGAGGTTCCCTAGTTCAAGTCGTACCTTCATTAGGTTCTGAGATATAACAGCTTTAGAACATGGCCTTAATATGTTCTTTAAAATAAACGCTATTGGAGAAAAAATATTTTATTAAATTGTTTGTTATTATTATTATTAATATATATATATATATATATAGCTATATATAACTAATAATAATAACAAAACAATTTATAAAAATCTTTTTTCTCCAATAGCGTTTATTTTAAAGGAAACATATTAAGGCCATGTTCTAATCTCTGCTGTTTATATTCTCAGAACCTAATGGAAGGTACGACTTGAATTTATTTATAAATTAATTTACTAGCGAACCTCAGAACCTTCTGGATCTTCAGAGAAGAGATAATAAATTTGAAATAGAATATTTTTTTAAATATTTCAAATTGAGCTTTTATTTTAGGTCCATTTAGTAAATTCAGTTCCTCTGAAGAGATGAAAGCTTAGTGTTGTTTTGATGGGGGAACAGTGGTTTACCAGTTTCCCCCCAGGTGTTTGTTAGGAGAGTCCCATTGTCCCTGTAAGCTTTTTGATCAGTTATTGAACCCCAGCTTTGGAAGTTCCTGTTTTGTTTCCAGTTGTTTTTTCCTCCTCCGTTCCTCCTGCCGATCGCCTCTGATCTCCTCTTCCTGTGTACCACGGCGCTGTTTTGATTGCACGTCCAGGTTGACGTTGAGATTTTTTGTCTTCTGGAAGCGGGATAATTAAAAGGCAGGCGGTTCCAAGCGGAGAGCCGAGGACGGAGAGTACCGTGGAGGGCGTTTCTGGATTGAGTTCGCATGTGTTTTTTGCATAGCAACAGTCAAGTTAGGAAGCAGAGAGGCAAACACTCGAGTTTACTTGAGTCAGACGGTTGATTGTGCCGCGGGAACGATGCGCGCCTGGTGGATTGAGTTCTCGCGAATGCTCTGCCCTGAAGCTGCGGAATCTCGGGGCTGATTGGGGGATTTAGCGCGGAAATGTTTTGGACTCTGCTACTCTGAATCATCTCTACGCACTCTTCAGGGGCCCGGCGCTCTGTGTACTTTAGCGAATGATTGCCGAGTATAAAGCCAGGTTACTGCGGTTCATCTGTTGCCAGAGGTTACCATGCTGTTGGTGGCCCATAGCAAACATTGTTTCCTGGCTTTTGGCAGAGTTTTTTTTGAGCCTCTGTAAAAGCCGCCACGTTCAAATGTGCGTCTGTTTAGTTGCTATAAAGTTGGTGGAGAGCGTCAGTAACAGGTTTTCATACACCCATGAAGACAGATGTGCATGGGACTCCAACCTGGAGCTCGGCAGAACAGGATGTTCGTGGTTCGGGCCTGCCGAGCCTCCTGAGATTATCCATATAGAGAGAATACAAAATCGGAGCAAAAGTTCGTGCTACAGGCGGTGATTGTGTCTATGATTGGATTAGCCCAGAAGAGAAACAGCTAAGCCAGCTAGACTTCCTTCCAGGACTATTTTATTTTTAACCTTATGATCCGGTGTAATTTATGGTGACGCTAGCTTGTGAAAGAAGTTGCCTATATTTTGATTAGCCCCCACCCCTGGTTGGGGGACTAAAGTCGGCTGTGAATATGGTCGTAACATGAATTGCATCTAGGTTTAGCTCATGATTACACCATCCTGCGGTTGGTTAGTCTGTAATTGGTCAGTTAGCCCAATTATTTACCTATTGCAGATAATCCCGGAAATGGTAACGGCCATGTTTGGCTTAACTACGGGCTGTTTAGCCAGGGTTTTGTTTAGCTGAGGACTGTTTTAGCCGATGTTTGCTTAGCCCAGGCAGGGTTATCCAAGGCTTGTGAAGCTCAGGAATGGTTAGTCCAATCTTCGCTTAGCCCAGGAATGTTAGCCAATGTTTTGCTTAGCCATGGCTTGGTTAGCTGAGGATGATTAGCCCCCCCCGCGATTTTGGGTTTTTGTTTTTGCTTAGCCCAGTCGGGGTTAGGCCAAGGCCTTTGCTTAGCTGAAGGAATGGTCAACCAATGCTTGCTTAAGCCCAGGAATGGATAGCCAATGTGTTGATTAGGCCATGGGCTTGGTAGACTGAGGCATGAGTAGCCAATGTTTGCTTAGCCCAGGAATGGTTTAACCAATTGTTTGCTTAGCCCGGGAATGGTTAGCCCAGGGCTTGCTTGCTCAAACCCAGTAAATGGATAGGCCAATGTTTGCTTAGCCAAGAATATTAACCCATGTTTTACTTATCCCAAGATAAGCACAGGAAACGGATCGGCCAAGAGTTGCTTTAGCCCAGGAATGTTTAGCCATGTTTGGCTTAGCCATGGCTTGGTTAGCTGAGGATGATTGAGCCAATGTTTGCTTTATCCCAGTCGGGGTGAAGACTAGGCTTGCTTATAGCTAAAGAATGGTTAACAATGTTTGACTTAATCCCAAAGATAAGCCCAGGATTGGTCAGCCAGAGTTTGCTTGAGTGTATGATTGGTTAACCAATGGTTTATTGAGTCCCATGATGAGTGAATCTAGGTTGGGTTTTTGCTCATGATTGTGATTTGTTTCAAATACCAATGTTGCCTAATTCAGGGCTAATTTATCGCTAAATCATCATGACCTCAAAAAAAACGACCACTGTTGAGGAAATAAAGTTTTAAGTAAATTTAAATTGTCCCCTTTATCTCGAAATCCAAACTATTGAGTTCGTTTTATGGTGACTAGCCAGTAGAAGAGCCATGGCCCTTTAGCTCACACCACATCATTTAAAGCTGGAAATGCTTAATTTCATGAAATAAAGAGGGAAACTTCTTGGACCTTTTCCACCCAGAAAGAAAGATTTCAGTCAATTAATTTAGAAAATGATTAATTCTTCCTAATGCAGTCCCTTGCATCATTGTTTTTTCTGAGAAAATTACTTACTGAGCCTAGTAGGTTTTGTTTTTTAACATACGTCACGATCACAAGCACCTGTGGCTCTGACAGATGGTCATGAGCCAGACTAGCACTAGAAACCGATATCATGGTAGGAATAAACAGCTAGCTTACGTGAGAGTGGCTAGCCAAGTTAGCATAATTACACAACAGCAGGTTAGCTAACATTACCCCATTTAAAAACACAGCTCCCTTACTTTATGATTGGTTTGTCTCATAACTGAGTGGAGCATGCTACTGGTTTTAGGCTGCTCAGAAACATTAGCCGCTGCTAGGTTGTGACTAAATTAGCCTTTGTTTCAGTGAGTCGCTACATATAATCCTGGAAACTACACCCACAGCTTTCCAGAGGATACGGGCCTTCTATAGTCTGGGTTAGGACTCACGACTGAAACACGTGAGGAAAGCATCAGATGGTGTTTTTTGTTCCTCCTTAAAGAAGTTCATTAGTGTTGCTCCTTTAAGTTCCAGTCCATTACGGAGTGTTCACACGTGCCGGCGCCGTGAGGATGTTGAAAGGTTCAGCAGAAGAGAGTTTGTGATGACGCCGTTGAGGGCGGCACATTCTCACCTCAAAGATCAAACACACACACAGTGATAGTAAGACAACTTCATAATCGGACGCAGGTGGATGCATCCGTCTCGTCTCAGTGTGGAATGACATTCATTGAGGGCGAGCTGAAATTTCCCCGTGCGGGGTGCGTCCTGGGGATTATTCCTAATTATCTTTAATTTTTTATAAAGGTTAATTTAAAGTGTCCCCTGTTATCTCAAATCAAAACTATGCCGATTCAATTATGGTGACTATTCTGTTGGAGAACCCACGGCTGTTTAAGCCGGGGCCTTCGTGTTTAGGACCCTGGGTTTTAAAGCTCAGGCAAAAAAAGAAAGGGAAAACTCTGCGATGCTAATTTCTGCTAGCGCCCCTAGGGGCCCATTATTAGTGTGTTAGCGTTGAGCTAACAGGCTGACTGTGTTTATTTTGGCAGTAACGGCACGGTGGTATGTTAAGAATAATAACGTACTCTTGAAACACCAGAATACTACAGACTGTCCCTTTGCTGAAGGGTTGTGTTGTTGTTTGTGTCGTTGGTAGCGAGGGTGGTGTGTGACGGAGACCATGATGGAGCCTTTGTCAGTGATGATGAATTCAGCACTGAAAGTCCTCCTGTGGTTATGAAATCATTACGTCTGGTGAAAAAGACTTATTGGATTTGTTTAAGCCTGGCTGCCTGAGTCCTATTGACCAGAATCAGTGACTGTGTTTTATAGCTTGTACACCAATCAGAAGCTCTGTTTCCTTACTTGTTTAACAAATCAGAGGCTACTTTTCCTGACTGTTTGATTCACTTTTTTCCATCTTTCTGGGACACCAACTCTGTGTTTTTGACCAATCAAAAGACTGTTTTTCCTGCACTGGTCAACCATATCAGAGGCTGTTTTTCCTGACTGGTCACACCAATCAGGAGACTGTTTTACTGACGGGTCAACACAATCAGAGGGCTGTTTTCCTAAATGCTTAAACCAATCAGGGGCTGTTTGTCCTGACTGGTCAACCTATCCGCTCACTGTTTTCCTGACTGGGCCAACCGCATCATAGCTGTTTTCCTGACAGGTCAACCAATAAGAGGCTCGTTTTCCTGAATGTCAACCTATCCAAGCCTTGTTTTCCTGAACGGGTCAACCAAGTCAGAGGCTGTTTTCCTGACAGTGTCAACCAAATATACGAGGCTGTTTTCCTGAAATGGTCAACCTTCCAAGCCTGTTTTCCTGACTGGTCCAACTAATCATAGACTGTTTTCCGTGACTCTTCCATCCTACATACAGGCTGTTTTCCGTGATCTGGATTCAACCAATCAGCAGACTGTTTTTTTCCTGACTGGTCAACCAAATCAGAGACTGTTTTCCTGACTGGTCAAACCCCAATCAGAGGCTGTTTTCCTAAATGCTAAACCAATCAGAGGTATGTTTTCCTGAACTCTTCATCTCTATAACAGGCTGTTTTTCCTGGACTGGTCAACCAATACAGAGATTCGTTTTCCTGACGGGTTTAACCAATCAGAGGCTGTTTTCCTTAAATGCTAAACCAATCAGAGGCCTGTTTTCCTGACTGGTTAACCATCATAGACTGTTTTCCTGACGGGTCAACCCATCAGAGGCTGTTTTTTTTTCTGACTGGTCAACCAATCAATAGGCTGTTTTCCTGACTGGTCAACCAATCAGAGACTGTTTTCCTGACGGGTCAACCAATCAGAGACTGTTTTCCTGACGGGTCAACCAATCAGAGACTGTTTTCCTAAATGCTAAACCAATCAGAGACTGTTTTCCTGACTGGTCAACCTATCCGAGCCTGTTTTCCTGAATGCGTAGAAACCAAAAATAAGAGGACGTTTTTCCTGACTGGTTCAACCAAATAAGAGGCAAGTTTTCTGACTGGTCAACCAATAAGAGGCAGTTTTTTCTGACTGGTCAACCAATAAGAGCCGTTTTCCTGACCGGTTCAACCAATAAGATGCAGTTTTTCCTGACTGGTCAACCAATAATAGGCCGTTTTCCTGAATTGTCAACCAATAATAGGCTGTTTTTCTGACTGTCCACCTATCCACGTCTGTTTTCCTGATATGGTCAAAACCAATAAGAGGCCTTTTTCCTGACTGTTCAAACCAATAAGAGGCAGTTTTCCTGTAAATGGTCAACCAATCCAAGCCTGTTTTTGCCTCACTGGGCACCATATCAGAGGCTGTTTTCCTCCTGGTCAACCCAATCAGAGCCTGTTTTTCCTGAAATGAGTCAATTATCAGAAACTGTTTTCCTGAATGATTAACGCAATCAGAGACTGTTTTTCTCACTTGGTTTTTCAACCAATCAATGAAGCCTGTGTTTCCTGAATGGTCAACCAATAAAGAGGGCTGTTTTCCTGACTGGTCAATCCAATCAGAGTGCTGTTTTTCCTGACTGGATCAACCAATTCAGAGAGACTGTTTTCCTGACGGTGTCAACCTTATCCGAGCCTGTTTTGCTGACTGGTCAACCAATAAGAGGGTCGTTTTTCCTGACTGGTCAACCAATAAGAGGCAGTTTTTCCTGAATGGTCAAACCAATAAGAGGCAAAGTTTTTTCCTGAATTGTCCAAAACCATTCTAAGGCCTGTTTTCCTCACTGGTCCAACTTATCAGAGCCTGTTTTCCTTAATGGTCAACCAATCCAGAGAATGTTTTTTTCCTGACAGGTCCCACCAATCCGAGGCAGTTTCCTCAACTGGTCAACCAGTTAAAACCTGTGATCATGGCTTGTCGCTTGAATCAAGGCTGATTTTCTGACCAACTTGACTAATTATAGGTGCTGTGATCCAGGACTGCTTGCAGGCCAGTTTACCATACTCGGACTACGGCCAGTCCTAGACTGTAATGAGTCACCAGTGGGCCCTGCAGTTTAGTCCCAGACTAGGGTGCATCTCTGTTCCTATATCTAATTTCAAACTGGTGAAGTAGACCTGAAATGAGCGATAAGCACCAACAATCCACTGTGACGATTTGAAGAGTCCCAATTCATAAATGAACATTGTAAAATACACCCCCCTCGTAATTCCTCTACAACCAAAGAATAATCCCATAAATAATTTCCGTATTTTATCCGAAAATTTTTAATTTATAGGGTTTTATCCGAGTCTGCCTTGTTTTTTTCTGAATGGTGCTCATTTTAATTAAAAAGTAAATGTTGTCTGTCTTTACTTCAGCTTCTTATCTGACGTTTCCTTCCAGATTGTAAAAATAGATTCCTAGTGAGGCACTTTAGGAGATCGCTGTGATACATGAACACATCGGGAATATTGGACCTTCACATTTTTTAATTATATCCTTTACATGAACGTGGTTTTCTAACCTGGTTGGGAATGTGTACATCGTGGAAACATAGTGTTCCTCTCTCAGGGGTGAAGTGTGCTTCTTATTCAACTTTAACTGAAACTTACTTTACTGTGCTGAGATCTGTTCAATCTCCCCTGAGATTCTGCTCAGCCGCCCATTGAGATCTGCTCAGGCCTCCCCCTGAGATCTGTTCAGTCTTACCTGAGATCTGTTCAGTTCTTACCGTGAAGAATAGCTTTTCAACATCTCCCCTGAGCTCTGTTCAGTCTCCCCTGAAGATCTGTTCAGGGATCCCCGTAGATCTGCTCAGTCTCACAACCTGAGATCTGTTCAGTTGTTGACCTGAGATCTGTTTCAGTCATACCTGCGATCTGTTCAGTCGTACCTGAGATCTGTTCAGTTTTTATCCTGAGATCTGTTCAGTCTTTACCTGCGATCTGTTCAAGTCTCCCCTGAGATCTGTTCATTCTCCCCTGAGAGATCTGTTTCAGTTCTTACCTGAGATCTGTTTTCAGTCATACCTGAGATCTGTTCAGTCTCCCCTGAGATCTGCTCAGTCTTACCTAAGATTCTGCTCCAGTCCTCCCCTGAGAATCTGTTCAGTTCTTACCTGAGATCTGTTCAGTCTTACCTGAGAATCTGTTCAGTCTCCCCTGAGATCTTGTTCAGTCTCCCCTGAGATCTGTTCAGTCTCCCTCGAGATCTGCTCAGTCTCCCCTGAGATCTGGTTCAGTTTTACCCTGAGAATCTGTTTTCAGTTCATACCTGGGAGATCTGTTCCAGTCGTACCTGAGATCTGTTCAGCTTTGTCCTGAGATCTGTTCAGTCTTACCTGAGATCTGTTCAGTCCTCCCCTGAATCTGTTCGTCTTTACCTGTGAAAAGTTATTCTCCCGAGATCTGTTTCAGTCGTATCCTGAGATCTGTTCAGATTGTACCTGAGAATCTGTTTCCGGTCTACCTGAGATCTGTTCAGTCTTCACCGAGATCTTTTTCAGTCTCCCCTTTTGAGATCTTTTCAGTCTCCCCTGATATCTGTTTCAGTTTTACCTGATGATCTGTTTCAGTCATACCTGAGGATCTGGTCAGTCTCGCCTGAGAGCTGTTCAGTCTCCCCTGAGATCTGTTTCAGTCCTCCCCTGAGATCTGTTTTCAGTTCATAACTGAGATCTGTTCAATCTCCCCTCAGATTCTGTTCAGTCTTACCTGAGATCTGTTCATTCTTACCTGAGATCTGTTCAGTACTTACTGAGATCTGTTCAATTCTTACCTGAGATCTGTTCAGTCTTACCTGAGATCTGTCAGTCTTCCTGAGATCTGTTCAGTCTCCCCTGAGAGCTGTTCAATCGTACCTGAGATCTGTTCAGTCATACCTGAGATTCTGTTCAGGCCTCCGCTGAGATCTGCTCAGGTCTTACCTAAGATCTGCTCAGGTCTCCCCTGAGATCTGTTCATCCTTAACACTGAGATCTGTTCAGTCTCCCCTGAAGAATCTGTTCAGTCTCCCCGAGATCTTTTCAGTCTCCCTATAACACACGATCTGTTCAGTATCATACCTGAGATCTTTCAGTCTCCCCTGAGATCTTTTCAGTCTCAACTGAGATATGTTCAGGTTCTTACCTGGAGATCTGTTTTCAGTCCTCCCCTGTGATAAAGGTATCTCCCGAGGATCTGTTCAGTCGTACATGAGATCTGTTCAGTTGTACCTGGAGATCTGTTCATTCTTACCTGAAGATCTGTTCATTCTCCCCGAGATCTTTTCATTCTCCCCTGAGA
The DNA here is from genome assembly GCA_024036415.1 of Prochilodus magdalenae. Classification (NCBI taxonomy): domain Eukaryota; kingdom Metazoa; phylum Chordata; class Actinopteri; order Characiformes; family Prochilodontidae; genus Prochilodus; species Prochilodus magdalenae. The sequence goes on along the minus strand of JAMWET010002771.1, from coordinate 7,350 downwards.
TCTTTTCATCTCCCTGAGATCTTTTCAGTCTCCCCTGAGATCTGTTCAGGTCTCCCCTGAGATCTGTTCAGTCCTACCTGAGATCTTTTCAGTCTCCCCTGATGATCTGTTCAGTCCTCCACCGAGATCTTTTCAGTCTCCCCTGAGTCTGCTCATTCTCCCCTGATATCTGTTCCGTTTTACCCTGAGATCTGTTTCAGTTTTACCTGAGATCTGTTCAGTTCATGACCTGAGATCTGTTCAGATCTCCCCTAGATCTGTTCAGTCTCCCTGAGATCTGTTCATTCTCCCCTGAATCCCTTTTTTGGGGGGGGGTTTTTTTTTTTCAGTCTTTACCTGAGACTCTGTTCAGTCTCCCTGAGAACTGTTCAGTCTTACCTGTGAAAAGGTATCTCCCGAGATCTGTTCAGTCGTACCTGAGATCTGTTCAGTCTTACCTGAGATCTGTTCAGTCTCCCCGAGATCTTTTCAGTCTCCCCCGAGATCTTTTCAGTCTCCCCCGAGATCTTTTCAGTCTCCCCCGAGATCTTTTCAGTCTCCCCTGAGAATCTGTTTTCAGTCTCCCCTTTGCGATCTGTTCAAGTCTCCCCTGAGCATCTTTTCAGTCCTCCCCTGAGATCTGTTCAGTCTCCCCTGATAATCTGTTTCAGTCTTACCTGAGAGATCTGTTCATCCTCCCCTGAGGATCTGTTTCAGTCTTACCTGTGAAAAGGTATCTCCCGAGATCTGTTCAGTCGTACCTGAGATCTGTTCAGTTTGTACCTGGAGATCATGTTCACCGTCTTTACTGAGATCTGTTCAGTCTCCCCGGATATCTTTTCAGTCTCCCCTGAGATCTTTTCAGTCTCCCCTGAGGGATCTGTTCAGTCCTGCCCCCTGAAAAAAAAAAAAAAAAGATCTGTTCATTCATACCTTAGATCTGTTCAGTCTCACCCTGAGATCTTGTTCAGTCTCCCCTGGATCTGTTCAGTCTCCCTGAGATCTGTTTCAGTCTCCCCTGAGATCTTTTTTTTTTTTTCCGAGACCTTTTTCAGTCTTCCCCCCCCAGTATCTTTTCAGTCTTCCCCTGAAGTCTGTTTCAGCTTTACCTGAGATCTGTTCAGTCATACCGGAGATCTTGTTCAGTCTCCACCTGAGATCCTTTTCAGTCTCCCCTGAGAATTTTTCAGTCTCCCCGAGTCTGTTCAGTCATACCTGAGATCTTTTTCAGTCCTCCCCTGAGATCTTGTTCAGTCTTACCTTGAGATCTTTTCAGTCTCCCCTGAGATCTGGTTCAGTCTCCCCTGAGATCTGTTGCAGTCTCCCCTGAGATCTGTTCAGTCCTCCCCGAGATCTTTTTCAGTCCCTCCCCGAGATCTTTTCATCCTCCCCTGGAGATCTGTTCAGCTTTACCTGGAGATCTGTTTCAGTCCATACCTGAGATCTTTTCCAGTCTCCCCTTGAGATCTTTTCAGTCCCCCCCTGAGATTTTTTTCAGTCTCCCCTGAGATCTGTTCAGTCCTAACGCTGAGATCTTTTCCAGTCTCCCCTAGATCTGTTCAGTCCTTACCTGAATCTTTTCAGTCATTAATTAAGATTAGCAACATGCCAAAAACTGGTGAGGTATTAGCTTCCGTTGCCTGTTAGCGACAGTTAGCCTCGTTAGCACCAATGCTGAAATGCTTCAACACTGGAAATATGTCTTGGCTGATTGACTTACATTTTTGTGGTTGGGGGGGGGCGGAGGACTGGGGGTCTATCACTTCAAAGGCATCCTCGCCTTCCTCAGCTTTCTCCCGCATCACATCATGCTCTGTAGCCTGTGCTCTCTCGCCCATAGCTCTCGTCGCGCCCATGCTCCTCCTCGCGCCCATGCTCTCGTGCCCATTGCTCTCTTTCACTGCATTTTTTTTTCCTTGGCCTGAGCTTTTCAAAGTGACAGTGTGATATTCCAGCCAGGGAAGAGAGAGAGGCTGGCTGGGAAAGAGAGGGGAAATAGATATCAGAGAAGACAGGAAGATGATTGGCCAGAGAGATAAGAGAAAGAAAGAGAAGGGAGAGAGCGATGGACGTGAGAGTAAGAGAGAGCAGAGATAGTAATGAGATGAGACAAAACTTTCCCGAGAGAGGAAAAATGGAGGGAGATTGAAAGTAGTAGCGACAGAAAAATCGAGAAAGAGGTTGACAGAAAAATCCAGGAAGAGCCAGTCAAGAGAAAATTGAAAGTTGACATGATGAAGATAGTGCAGAGAGGAAATTTGAGAGTGAGAGAGAGAGGAGAGAGGGATAGAAAGTTGAGAAAGAGGGAGAGATGGATAAAGTTGAGAGAGAAGATGGATAGAAAGTTGAGAGATAAGAGAGAGTAGATAGTATAGAAAGTTTGAGAGAGGAGAGATGGATATAAAGTTGAGAGAGAGAGATGGATAGAAAGTTAGAGAGAGAGATGGATAGAAAGCTATAGAGAGGAGGAGATGTAATCAGAAAGTAGAGAAGAGGAGAGATGGATAGAATAGTAGAGAGAGAGAGATGGATAGAAAAAAAAAAAAGTAGAGAGAGAGATGGATAGAACGTGACGAGAAGAGAGAGAGAGATGGATAGAACGTTGAGAGAGAGAGAGAGATGGATAGAAAGTGAGAGAGAGGAGTAGATGGATAGAAAGTTGAGAGAGAGGAGATGGATTAGAAAAGTAGAGAGAGAGAGTATGGAATAGAAAGTTGAGAGAAGAGAGATGGGTAGAAAGTTGATACTAGAGAGAGAGGGATAGAAAGTTGAGAGAGAGAGAGATGGATAGGAAAGTAGAGAGAGGAGAGAGGATAGAAATTTAGAGAGAGAGAGAGATGGATAGAAAGTAGAGAGAGAGAGATGGATAGAAAGTTAGAGAGAGAGAGTGGATAGAATATGAGCGAGAGAGAGATGGACTAGAAAGTAGAGGAAGACTGAGAGAGAGAGAGATGGATAGAAAGTAGAGAGAGAATGGAATAGAAAGTTGAAGATGAGAGAGATGGGATAGGAAAGTTGAGAAGAGCGGAGAGATGGATAGAAAGTAGAGAGAGAGATGCGATAGAAAGTTGAGGAGAGAGAGATGATTTAGAATGTTTGAGAGGATATAGAGAGAGATGGATAGAAAGTAGAAAGAGAGAGAGAGGGATAGAAAGTTGAGAGAGAGAGAGATGGGATAGAAAAGTAGAGAGAGAGATGGATAGGGAAAGTTTGAGAGAGAGACAAGATGGATATAAAGTAGGAGAGGAGAAGAGATGGATAGAAAGTAGAGAGAGAGATGGATAGAAAGTTGAGAGAGAGAGAGATGGATAGAAAGTTGCGAGAGAGAAAGATGGAATAGAAAGGAGAGAGAGAGATGGATAGAAGGTTGAAGAGAGAGAGAGATGGATAAGAAAGAGGGAGAGAGAGATGGATAGAAAGTAGGGAGAAGAGAGATTGATAAGAAAAGTAGGGAGAGAGAGATGGAGAGGAAGTGAGAGAGAGAGATGGATAGAAAGTAGGGAGAGAGAGAGGGATAGAAAGTTGAGAGAGAAGAGATGGATAGAAAGTTGAGAGAGAGAGAGATGGATAGATAAAGTAGGGAGAGAGAGAGATGGATATGAAAGTAGGGAGAAGAGATGGATAGAAAGTTTGAGAGAGAGAGATTGGATAGAAGTTGAGAGAGACGAGAGATGGATTGAAAGTTGAGCGAGAGAGATGGATAGAAAGTTGAAGAGAGAGAGATGGATAGAAAGTTGAGAGAGATAGATGGATAGAAAGTTGAGAGAGAGAGAAGATGGATAGAAAGTTGAGAGAGGAGAGAATGGATAGAAAGTAGAGAGATGAGATGGATAGGAACATTGAGAGAGAGATGGATAGAAGTTGGAGAGAGAGAGATGGATAGAAAGTTGAGAGAGAGAGAGATGGATAGAAAGTTTTGAAGAGAGATAGATGGATAGAAAGTTGAGAGAGAGAGATGGATAGAAAGTTGAGAGAGGGAGATGGATAGAAAGTTTGAGAGAGAGATGGATGGGGGGGAGGGGGGGGGAAGGGGGGGGGTGAAAGTTGAGAGAGAGAGATGGATAGAAAGTTGAGAGAGAGAGAGGATACGGATAGACCAGATGTGGAGAGGGCGAGAGAGGACTGAATGAGTATGATTGGCAGAGGGAGAGAGAGAAGGGCAATAGAGGAAACAGAGCAGGAAAAAGAGCAAGTGATGAGTGTCACAGAGAAAGAAGGATGAGAAAAGACGGAGTGAAGGGAAAGAAAAAGAACGAGAGAGAAATCTAGACACGGATAAATAAACTAGGACCCACAGAATGACCTGAGAAGAAAGAGGGGGAGAGAGAGAGAGTGAGAGAGAGAGAGGGAGCGCTTTACAGAGCTGTGGTTTTTCCAATAGTGCTCTTCACTGAGCTTGACTGAGAGAGAGGGAGGGGCAGAGAGCGAGGGATGACTGGGGACAGAAGGGGAGAGAGAGAACGAGGAGAAGATGATTGGCAGAGGGAGAGAAGGATGAGAGAGAAGGGTTGGCAGAAAGAGATGGGGCTAATGAAAGCAGATCAGGATGATGAGAGACAGAATTGGCCGGAGTGTGTGCGCGCGGCGTGTGGCGTGCGAGTGTGTATGTGTCGTGTGTGTTGTGCGCGGGTGTGTGTGCGAGTGTGTGTGTGTGTTGTGCGCGTGTGTGTTTGGCGTGTGTGTGTGTGTGGTGGTGTGTGTGGTGTGTGTAGTGTGTGTGTGTTGATGCGCGTGTGTTGCGCGTGTGTGCGCCTTGTGTTCGCAGTGTTGCGGGTGTTGTGTGTGCGCGGGTGTGTGTGTGTGTGTTGTGTGGTGTGTGTTTGCGCGCGGGTGGGTGTGTGTGTGTTTGTGTGTGTGTGTGTGCGGGGTGGGGTGTGTGTGTGTGTGTGTGTGTTGTGTGTTTAACTCTGTTCACCCCAGTGTTTGCGTCTCTGATTGGCTCTTGTGTTCATGTTGTTTGGCTCTAACTGGCTTCCGCAGAGGAGAGAAGGAAAAAAAACACACAACACCACACACACACACACACACACACCCACACACACAGAGGAGAGCCTTGAAGCTCACGCAGCATTCTGCCATCCACTGCCTGCTGCCAACAACACACACACTCACACACACATTAACACACACATACAACACACAACACACCCATGGGCCAAAACAAAAAACACAACTCAAAACCCCCCCCCACCACATACATTAAACAAACAGGCATAAACACGCACACATTCACACAAACCCTATAGACACCCAAACATATTATACACACTCAAACCTACCCACATTTACACACAGCTAATCCACAACAATCACACTGTCTAGTACAGTTAAATCACAATAACTACACTATCTAGCACGTTTAATCACAATAACTAACACTATCTAGTACAGTTTAATCACAATAACTACACTATCTAGCACAGTTAATCACAATAACTACACTATCTATCACAGTTAATCACAAATAATACACTATCTAGCACAGTTAATCACCAATACCTACACTATCTAGCACAGTTAATCACAATAACTACACTATATAGCACAGTTAATCACAATAACTACACTATCTATTACAAGTTAATCACAATAACGACACTATCTTAGCACAGTTAAATCCCAAATAACTACACTATCTAGCACAGCTAATCACACTAACTACAATATATTTACAGTTAATCACAATAACTGACACTATTCTAGTACGTTAATCAAATAACTACGCACTTATCTACACCGCATATCACAATAACTACACTATCTAGTACAGTTAATCAACAATAACTACATCACGATCTAGTACAGTTAATCACGTAACTACACTATCTAGTTTACAGTTAATCCTGATAACTACCACTATCTATTTACGTTTTAATCACAATAACTACAATTATATAGGCACAGTTAATCACAATAACTACACTATCTAGTTACAGTTAATCACAGTAACTACCCACTATCTATTATAGCTAATCCACAATAACTACACATATCTAGTACAGCTCAATCACAATTAACTACACTATATAGTACAGCTAATCACAATAACTACACTAATATACACAGCTAATCACAATAACTACATATCGATTACAGTTAATCACAATAACTACACTATTATAGCACAGCTAATCACAATAACTACACCTATCTAGTACAGTTAATCACAATAACTACACTATATAAGCACAAGTTAATCACCAATAAAATACACTATCTAGTACAGTTAATCACCAGTAACTACACTTATCTAGTACAGTTAAATCACAATAACAACTCTATCTATTACAGCTAATCACAATAACTACACTATCTATTACAGCTAATCACAATAACTACACTATCTAGCACAGTTAATCACAATAACTACACTATCTATTACAGCTAATCACAATAACTACACTATCTATTACAGCTAATCACAATAACTACACTATCTATTACGGTTAATCACAATAACTCCACTATCTAGCACAAGTAAGTCACAATAACTACACTATCTAGTACAGTTAATCACAATAACGTACACTATCTAGTACAATTAATTCACAATAACTACACTATCTTATTACAGTACATCCCAATAACTACACTATCTCTTAGTACAGTTAATCACACATAAACTACACCATCTAGCACAAGTTAATCACACTACCTACACTACTATATAGCACAGTTATCCACAATAACTACACTATATAGCACAGTTTAATCACAATAACTACACTATCTAGTACAGTTAATCACACTATCCCCCCTACACTATATAGCACAGTTAATCACAATATAACTTACACTATCTAGTACAGTTAATCACAATAACTTACAACTATCTAGTAACAGTTTAATCACGTAACTACACTATCTAGACCAGTTTATCATAAAAAATAACTACACTATCCTAGCACAGTTAATCACAAATACACTACACTATCTAGCACAGTTTTAATCACAATAAACTACACTATATATCACAGTTAATCACAAATAACTACCCTATCTAGTACAGTTAATCACAATAACTACACTATATATGCACAGTTTAATCACAAATAAAACTAACACTATCTACTTACAGTTTAATCACAATAACTCCACTATCTCAGCACAGTTAATCACACAATAACTACACTATCTAGCACAGCTAATCACAATAACTACACTATCTATTACAGTTAATCACAATAACCTAACACTATCTAGTACAGTTGATGCACAATAACCTACACTATCTAGCACAGCTAATCCACATAAACTACACTAATCTATGACAGTTTAATCACAATAACTACACTATCTAGTACAGTTTAATCACGATAACACACTATCTAGTACAGTTAATCCATCTAACTACACTATATAGTACAGTTA
>JAMWET010002770.1:375000-424077 GCA_024036415.1 Prochilodus magdalenae | reverse complement strand
CTCACTGTAGCTTCACTCGCAGGATGCTAGAGCCTTGCTCTTCAGAAAATGGTAAACCAAAAATCCACAGTATTAGTGGCTAATATAGTCCAACTATGTTGTTGACACTCTTCCTCTGAAGCCTGATAAAGTGTTTTAAACACTGCAAGTAAAGTATAACTTGCTGACCTCCGGAAGGTCTGTACGTGAACTTTTATCATCTGATGGAATATTTAAGATTTACTTTTATGTTTTTTCATGGAATTATACAGTCCACATGCATAAACACCTCCAGAGTGGCGCTTATACAGGAGGGATGAACAGCTGTCAGTGGAGCTGATATAGAACAAAGGTTTATTACTAAGCAGGTTTGGCAGCGATTCTAAGTGTGGCCCATCGAGAATATATTCACTAACCTGAAAGGAGAACTAGAGCTTTTACACTGGCAGAAAAAGATGATCAACGTTTTTACACCACATAAATACTATAATTAGAGGTGGAGATATGGAGGTATGATGTGATTACTGTGCTAACGTTCAGGAGTTATATGTGGAGTAGATCAGGATATGGACTTGGTATTCAGACTACAATCAAGTTGGAGCTGTTAAGTGTAAGTCTTTAAGACCACCAACACCATCATTTATTTGACAATGACTGTAGTTTATTTTTTTAGCCTTGGACATCTTCGTTGTGTATTCGGGACGTTCTGTTGTCATAAGGAGCATCTTCCTCTTTTGGGCTCTTACGGAAACCTGCAATTCAGTCTTGGTTTAGTTTAGAGCTAGCTACTGTTTCGGAACGGTGCCTGTTATCAACCTGACATTTACAAATGCATCTACAAGTCGCCGCCTTTGAGAGGAGCTATTAGCACAAGATTCCATGTGTGCCATTGAAAGGACAAAGCACCAACCTAAAAAGGTGAAGCTAAAGTTTGCCCAAAACCGTCATGTTGTTGTACACTGTCCAGATGAGAACACTGCGACACAGGTGAGCAACCTCAACTACCTCGGTGTAACGGCACACCTAACCGATGACGAATGGCAGCAGTTTAGGTTTGGTGATAACAGAGAAAAGTCCTCTTGGCTAAAGCATGCGCTGGCAGAGTCTCTTAAAGTTACATTGGTCCAACTGAGTAGTGGGAAACTCTGTGTCACAAGGTCACAACGAGTAGCTAAAAGACGCTGCAGTTAGCACGATCAAGAGAGGGTGACCAAAGTGGCTACCCAGTTGACAGGTAGGGGTTTGCAGATGCTTTAGCCAAGTGCCGCAAAATAGTTAGACATTTCAGTTGACTGTTTCCAGTCTTAATCTCTTATCCTAATCAACTAAAAGTGGAAACGGTCTGTTTTAGACACAGTGGCATTCGGTTTCTTAACTATGTCTCACTGTAGCATGTACTTTGGTGAGTTACTTGGCCAACAAATTACAGGCACGCTGTGTATATTTGTTTAGTTGTTGTCGTTTGTTGTGAGTGTTGTTTTTTTTTTTTTTTCTTTGTGACTGGTTTTATGTGGTTGTGTGCTAAGTCTGCGGAACATTCTAGAGGTTGTAGGCAATGCTAGGCACACCCTGAGATTTAGAAAATTCAAAGATTCTAATTTAGAAATCATCAAAACAGATTTCTAAGCAGAGATATTATAATAAAGAATAATGTTTCTGACCATATATATCAGATATTTATTCCTGCACCACACATGTATTTGTTTTTTCTCCCAGTATTTTAAACAGCCTTTTATGATTACCTCAAGTAACTTTTTTTTTTTTAATTGATTGACACCACTAATGTATCAATAAATTCACCTCACACAAAAATTACATCTTGGGTTTTTAAGGTGGTAGTAACTTAAGGCTCCTGCAGATGGCGCTGCACAAGAATGATGAGGCTATGAATACCTGTGGGTGTGAGTGACGGGATCCATAGACTGAGAAGAGGTGGTACAGTGACTGAGCATTTGGGCGTGGCCAAAGACCATAGTGTGAAGGATGTAGCTGAATCTGAAGGTGTATGGAAGCGTACGGTCATACGGGTCTACCAGCAGTGGCTAAAATCCCAGTCTACAGGGAATTCTCCTTAGAATTGTCCCAGGGAAGGCATCCACCAATCAGCTACCAAACTACTACCAAACTAAGCTCTTACCACATTGTGTAGGCCAGGGGTTGGGGAACTGAGATCCAGAGTCCAGGACAAAGTCATTATGCAGGAATCCGGCCCTTAGGAACTGGAGTTCTCCACCCCTCCTGTAGGAAAAGACGCAAAACCCCTTTCTCGTGAGTCTTCAGTCCAAGCATCTGAGGTGGTTTGATTGTATAGATTGTTGAGCACACTTGGTTAAGCAAACTAACCTGAAGAGCATTTCTGAATCAGTAGTTCTGAAGAACGGTTGTGAGCTAGCGACAGTGCTACGCTTGTGTTATTGATCCCACTCTGTACAGGACCCCGTCTGGTTCTGCAAGACCAGCACTGTCATAGAAGAAGAAACCATTTGTGTCCATAAACAACAGAAACCAAGACACACTGGATGTTTCATTTATGATTGAAGGACCTGAAGCAATTTCTGGAGGCCATTATTTAGAAACCAGTCATGGCCTTAGGGGGCCTCATGGCGAACTGAGTTTGCCGATGCATCCAAGGGATTATATAGCGTATGGCGTCAATGAACCTGGGATGTAGCTTGCCCTTCCTGGCGTCCATGTGCTGCTATGGAGCTTGCAAAGCTAACCCAGCTTTTAGCAAACTATTAACCAAGAGGTTTAGCTGGAATGAAGCGGTGAATATTAATTCTTCATTATGGCATTGGCTCAGTATCATATTACACAGGTGACTAATACTGAATCAGCCTAATCGCAGGTGGGTTTTGCGGGATTGAGAATTCTGAGTGTAGCCTATTTAAATTGTGAGGAATCTTTTTTGGATTTGGAATATGCAGTGGATCCGGAGCTTACGGACAATGCTACGGCTAAATCTGCCAGGCTTCCAAAGATGTCCTTTTTCAAGCTTTATACTCCCTGGCCACTTTAATAGAAACTCCACCTTGTTGGTGGAGTCTGTGGAGACTGTAACCCTTCTGTTGGATACAGATACAGACTTTCTTGGTCATCATCTAGCCCTTTGTAGTCACCAGTCTTTTGGTGGGGAGGACCTTATCCCATTCCTGACTCTAGTATTGCTCCTTATTTGTCTAAGCTTGGTATTTGTAACTGTGTCAAATTTGAGATTCCTCAAGGGTCTGCTGGGGGCGCTATCCCCACCCCTGACAGCAGTTTGGCTTATTCTTTGGCTGAGCTTGGTATTCTGGTCTGTGTCGTGTCTGGGATTTCTCAAGGGTCTGCTGGGGAGCACTATCCCACCCTTGACACCAGAATCTCTCAGTCCTTGGCTATACTCCCTATTCTCTGCTGTGTCGAGTTTGGGATTCCTCACAAGTTTGCCGGGGGGGGCGCTATCCCACCCCTGACACAAGTATGACTCGGTCCCAGTCTGAGCTTGGAATTCTTCACTGTGTAGCATTTTTGGTTTCTCACCATTCTACTGGGGGGCGCTATCCCACCCCTGACACAAGTATGACTCGGTCCCAGTCTGAGCTTGGAATTGTCTGTTGTGTCGCGTTTGGGATTCCTCACCAGTCTGCTTGGGGGCGCTATTCCCACCCCTGACACCAGGATGGCTTATTCCTTGGCTGAGCTTGGTATCCTCGATTGTGTCAGACTTGGGATTCCTCACCAGTCTGCTGGGGAGCATCCCCCCCAGCCCTGACATTAGTATGGCTCAGTCCTTGGCTAAGCTTGGTGTTCTCTGTTGTATCGAGTTTAGCCTTCCTCACCAGGCTGTGGGGGACACTATCCCACCCTAGACACCAGTATGGCATCAGCAAAGAAGAAGAAAATGTGGAACCTCAGTGCCTTAAGTAGATATACCTTAATTGAACACGGCAGGAGTGGAGCATCACCACCCAGCACTACCGGGACAGTCCAGCAGGGTACCCTTCGCCAGATAGTGTCCGTACATGGAGACCTGTGGTGGTGTGGTCGCGAGTGGCCGGTGTTATGAGGCAGCCACAAGGAATTCGGAGCCGGTCCAGTATACTTCCAGAATTTATTTGATGTAACACGGGTTTAATAAAACAGGCTTCAAAAGAAAAGGACAAGAACATAAAACGAAAGATAGTGGGTCCCTGTCGACCTATGATGGTACCTCCTCCTACATGTGCACCTAGCTGCACTTTAGACCGATTTTCCCTCATGCCCCCTTTCATACCCCTAAGCCCCTCCCACTACATGGAGCATACCATTACTGGGGGTTACCTGAAGGAGTAATCATAAGTAATCATCATATACATTACAAGACTAGACACAAAGACTCTGTGTAGGAGTCTAGTGATGTGTCTGGCGCCTTGACATCACAAGACCACAAACACCACACCAGCTGCCCTACAGCACAAGTAACATGCAACGCGTGTTTTTAGCTAGTGGGACAAGAACTTACTGGAAGTCCGGCACCTCCCATAATGCATTGGGTGTCCTCAGTTATACAAGCTAGTAGTGTAGAGAAGTCACTTTCATAACCCCAAAAAGTAGGACATTATAAAAGACGGTGGGGGGCAGTCGGGCACGATACTAGATAACTACTATAAAACACATACAGGGGTTGGACAATGAAACTGAAACACCTGTCATGTTAGTGTGGGAGGTCTCATGGCTAAATTGGACCAGCCTGGTGGCCAATCTTCATTAATTGCACACCAGTAAGAGCAGAGTGTGAAGGTTCAGTTAGCAGGTAAGAGCACAGTTCTGCTCAAAATACTGCAATGCACACAACATTATGGGTGACATACCAGAGTTCAAAAGAGGACAGATTGTTGGTGCACGTCTTGCTGGCGCATCTGTGACCAAGACAGCAAGTCTTTGTGATGTATCAAGAGCCACGGTATCCAGGGTAATGTCAGCATACCACCAAGAAGGACGAACCTCCACCAGCATCACGTAGTGACCTGGCCACTATTCTGCAAGAAGAATGGCTTAAACTCCCTCTGACCACTGTGCAGGACGCAGTATATGTCATTCCCAAGACCAACTGACGCTGTGTTGGCCGCAGAAGGAGGCCCTACACCATACTAATAAATGATTGTGGTCTAAAACCAGGTGTTTCAGTTTCATTGTCCAACCCCTGTACATGATGCTTTACTCACCTAACTGGCTAAATCGGATTACATGTGAGAGTCAGAGAGTCAGAGAGGAGCTTACTAGTTGACTAGTATGTAGACAGTAGGCGAGTCACGAGGTCACATGACCGTGGTAAACCAATGGAGTGCAGGGCATGTCTTTTGACAAGGACATTAGCCAGTGGCACGCGTAATATTGTTTGTGAGTGAACATTTTAAATAGTTCGTCCCGGGACGAAGAGGTGTCCGTCCAAGTACAGGTAGAGAGAGGACTGGGAGTTGAAAAACCGGATGGGTGGCTAACCTACAGTAGCGGAATGCTAGCATATGTTTTTCTTCTGACTCAGCACAGGTGCATTTTGGGTGGACCATATTTCCTTATTAGCATTGTCAAGGCATGTACAGATCGAAGCAGTGTACATATCAGTCACAAAACTGAGGACTTCATTTCAAACTGCTACAGAGCCGTGCACTCGTCCTTTAGCGTCGCAGGGTGTTCTGCAGGTGTGTGCTGTGTGTGTGTGTGTGTGTGTGTGTGTGTGTGTGTGTGTGTGTGTGAGTAGCAGTTTCACCAACAGTGCTGGGTGGGTGTGGGGGGGGCTGATTTGCGCTGAGTCTGATAAAAAGGTAAAGGGGAGGGATGCTGCTTAGCATCTCACTGATAATACAACCTGACTGCATCAATGAAGGAGGGCTAAAGAGAAAGAGAGAAAGAGGGGACGAGAGAGAGAGGGAGAGAGAGAGAGGGAAATGGGGCCAGGGTTGAGGTCACCTTAATATTTAATCAAGCCCACCACCTGGAGCTTTGACACGCGAGAGAGGGAGAGAGGGAGGGAGTGAAGGAATGAAACAGAAGGAGGGTGATGGGAGCAAGGTTATGGGCTTTCTGGAGGTAAAACGATGCTGACTGGTGGAAATCTCAAAGTGAAGAAAGACAAAACAGAGGGGAAGTTTGGGACCAGCTGGGGGAAAGTTTTTTAACTGTTGCTCTTAGCGCATGCACCCTCCTCACTAGCGCGGCCACCACAGAGGTAAAAACCCCCAACGAACCATTCATCTGGAGGACTGGACTGATCAACTGGATAGATATGAATCTCTGATCCACTCTAATAAAAAATAATAGCTAATAAGTTTAAGGTGGTAGTAACTTTAGGCTCCTGCAGGTGGCAGTGCACAGGGATGGCCAAGCTATAAATACCTGCTAATCCTAACTTTACCCTAATCTTAAATTTAACCCCTAACCTTAACCCTAATCCTAACCTCAACTTTAACCTTGCCCCAACCCTGATCTTGACCGTAATCTTAACCTCACCCCTACCCTTATTCTTACCCTAACCCTAATCTTAACCGTAACCTTAACCGTATCCCCAACCTTAATCCTAATCCTAACCCTAATCTTAACCGTAATCTTAACCTCACCACCACCCTTATCCTTACCCTAACCCTAATCTTAACCGTAACCTTAACCGTATCCCCAACCTTAATCCTAATCCTAACCCTAATCTTAACCGTAATCTTAACCTCACCCCTACCCTTATCCTTACCCTAACCCTAATCCCAACCTTGACCTTGCCCCAACCCTGATCTTGACCGTAATCTTAACCTCACCCCTACCCTTATTCTTACCCTAACCCTAATTTTAACCGTAACCTTAACCTTATTCCCAACCTTAATCCTAATCCTAACCCTAATCTTAACCTTGACCTTGCCCCAACCCTGATCTTAACCGTAATCTTAACCTCATCCCTAACCTTATCCTTACCCTAACCCTAATCTTAACCGTAACCTTAACCGTATCCCCAACCTTAATCCTAACCCTAATCTTAACCGTAATCTTAACCTCACCCCTACCCTTATCCTTACCCTAACCCTAATCCCAACCTCAATTTTAACCTTGCCCTAAACCTTATCTTAGCCTCATCCCTAGCCTTACGGCTACTCTAACTTTAACCCTAATCTTAACCTCAACCTCAACTTTAACCTTTCACCAACCCTAATTTTAACTATAACCTTAACCTCATCCCTAACCTTAATCCTAACCTTAACCCTAATCCTAACATCAACCATTACCTTTCACTAACCCTAATCTTAACTGTGACCTTAACCTCATCCTTACTTTAACCCTAATCCTAACCCTAATATTAATCTTGCCCTAACTCTAATCTTAACCCTAACACCAACCTTAACCATATCCTAATCCTAACTTTACCCTTACCCTAATCTTAACCATAATCTCATCCTTACCCTAACCTTAACTCTAATCCTAACACAAACCTCAACATTTCCCCTAAGCTTTACTTTACTCTAACCCTGACCCTAAACCATAATCCTAACCTTACCCTAACCTTAACCCTAATCCTAACACAAACCTCAACATTTCCCCTAACCCTAGGCTTTACTTTACTCTAACCCTGACCCTAAACCATACCCTTATCCTGACCTTACCTGAACCTGAAACTTGACCTCATTTTAACCTTACCCTCATCCTTACCTTAACCATACACTTAATCTTAGCCTAACCCCAACCCTAACCATATCTTAATCCTGACCTAACCCTATTCTTAACCCTACTGTGCCCTAGTCCTCATTTTAAACGTACCCTTAGTCTTACCCTTACTGTTACCATAACCGCACCCTGACTTAAACCCTAACCTTAACCTTCCCCTCATGCTGATCTTAGCCTCACCCCTGGCCTTATCCTCACCTTTAAAGTTTAATGATTTACACAAGGACAGAAGGTCCCCACCACCTGAGTATATAAGCAGGCTTTGGTCCCCACATAAACCTGACCTACGCAGACACACATGTGTGCACACATGGGGACACACACACACACACCCACACACGCATGCTATGTTGACTTATCGGAGGGCAGTTTTAAGGGGTAGGAACACCGACGCTGTCCAATACCAGATAAGACAGACAGCTGATTGATGGGCAGATTACAGGAGACAGAGGCAAAGAGACTAATGAAGAGAGAGAAAGAGCGTGAGGCTTCACTGAGGGAGAGATACATTGATAAGGATAGAGCGATGGAGAAAGATTCTGTGGGGAGATATTTAGAGGGCAGGAAGGAGTGCTGTTGCATTTGAAAGGGGGGAGGGGGTCCGAAGTTTGCGTCCATTCTTTGGTCAGCACTTTAGAAGTCACCGAAAGCGCTGAGGAGGTGTGCGTGTGTGTGGGTGTTTGTGTGTGAATGGGTGTGTGTGTGTGTGTGTGTGTGTGTGTGTGAGTGAGTGAATGTGTGTGTGAGTGAATGAATGGGTTTGTGGGTGTATGTGTGAGTGAATGGGTGTGTGAGTGAATGAATGGGTGTGTGTGTGAGTGAATGAATGGGTGTGTGTGTGTGAGTGAATGGGTGTGTGTGTGGGTTTATGTGTGTGTGTGAATGGGTGTGTGAATGAGTGTGTGTGAGTGAATGAATGGGTGTTTGTGGGTGTATGTGTGAGTGAATGGGTGTGTGAGTGAGTGGGTGTGTGAGTGAATGAATGGGTGTGTGTGTGTGAGTTTATGTGTGTGTGTGAATGGGTGTGTGAGTGAGTGGGTGTGTGAGTGAATGAATGGGTGTGTGTGTGTGAGTTTATGTGTGTGTGTGAATGGGTGTGTGAATGAGTGTGTGTGAGTGAATGAATGGGTGGATGTGTGTGTGAATGGGTGTGTATGTGTGAGTAAGTGAATGGGTGCGTGTGAGTGAGTGAATGGGTGTGTGTGTGTGAATGGGTGTGTGTGAGTGAATGGGTGTGTGTGTGTGTGAGTGAGTGAATGAGTGGGTGTGGGTTTGGGTGTGTGAGTGAATGTGTGTGTGTGTGTGTGAGTGTGTGAATGAGTGGGTGTGGGTTTGGGTGTGTGAGTGAATGGGTGTGTGTGTGTGTGTGTGTGAGTGTGTGAATGAGTGGGTGTGAGTTTGGGTGTGTGAGTGAATGGGTGTGTGTGTGTGTGAGTGAGTGAATGGGTGTGTGTGTGTGTGTGTGTGTGAATGGGTGAGTGTGTGAATGAGTGGGTGTGGGTTTGGGTGTGTGAGTGAATGGGTGTGTGTGTGTGTGTGTGGGTTTGGGTGTGTGAGTGAATGGGTGTGTGTGTGTGTGTGTGTGTGGGTGGGTTTGTGTGTGTGTGTGTGTAAGTGTGTGAATGAGTGGGTGTGAATATGTTTTGGTGTCTGTATGTTCTGGTAGAAGAATTTGCAGACACATGGTTTAGGAGACCATGCTAACCAACAGATGACTGAATCACAGTAGGACCCTGCCTACTGGAGTGCATAGTGGCAGCAGTAAAGTTTGGTGGAGGAGGGATGATGGGGTGATGGGGTCTGGAGCTGTTTTTCAGGCTCCTTCGTTCCAGTGAAGGGTGATGCTGATGCTACAGTATACAGACACATTTAAGACCAGTATCTGCTTCTGCCTTTGTGGCAGCCGTATGGGATAAGATGCCTTTCCTGTTCTAGCATGTGCCCGGTAAAGACAAAAGCAAGCTCCATAAAGACAAGGTTTGATTAGTTTGGTCTGGAGGAACGCCAGTGGCCTCCACAGAGCCCTGACCTCAACCCCACTGAACTCCTTTGGGATGAATTGGAACACTGAGTGTGAGCCAACATCAGTCCCTGACCTCACAACTGCTCTTTTGCACAGACAGTTCCCAGAGACACGCTCCGAAATCTTGTGGAAAGCATTCCAAGACGAGTGGAGGCTGTAATGGCTGCAAAGTGTGTGTAGGGGGAGGGCGGGTTTGGTGTCCAACTCCATACGAACACCTATGACCCTGGAATGGACTGGTTAAAAATGTCATATAGTGTGATGTCTCTATACATTTGGCCATAATAAAGTGTATATACTGTATATAACATACCTATGGACATATTAATATTACATGTAGGTACTTGGGGATATACCATAGATATAGGACATAGGGTCCCCAGACAATGACTTACCTGTGACTAAAACATTCCCAATAGTGGTAGCACCTCCACGAGCACCAACAACAGCTGTGATTGGATTTGGCATGGACTGGCCAAGTTTCTGGATGTAGGCCACATCAATGTTCAGACACGCCTGCATCAAAGAATTCTCAAGTTGGTTCCAGATGTGGTGGATGCCTTCCCTGGTCGAATTCTGAGGAGAATTCCCTGTAGACTGGGATTTTAGCCACTGCTGGTAGACCCGTATGACCATACGCTTCCATACACCTGCAGATTCAGCTGCTTCCTTCACACTATGGTCTTTGGCCACGCCCAAATGCCATCACTCCTTTTAGCCAATCATTAACATCTGCTCTGGAGCCCTTTAGCACACATGGAACGAGAGATTCCCTGAACTGTACCACCTCTTCTCAATCTATGGATCCCATCACTCACACCCCGCAGGTATTTATACCCCCATCATCCTCGTGCAGCGCCGCATGTGGAAGCCTGAAGTTACTACCACCTTAATCAGCTTCTCTGTGATGCTTATTATGTGCTACATGGCACCTGAGACCCTCGGCAGGTATGATACAGAGCCTCTTGGATAGTATTTGGAATCCGGCTATAGTAGACCTTTCACACTGACCACAATGTAAGACAAATGCTCTACACTGTCCCCTGTCAGAGCAAATCATCCTTCTCAAGGTTCTTAATAAATGTCTAAAATCAAAGACAAGCTCATTTGCATATCAAAGATCCTAATTGCTATTTGATTATTTTCACAGCTTTAGAGCATCTTCATCTAATGTACTAGCAATTAGCTAATGTGATCCCAAGCTAACACACTAGCCTCAAGCTAACATGCTAGTCATTTGTGTTGTATAGTTGCATCCCTAATAAACAGGGGCTTATTATTATTATTATTGTTATTATTATTATTATTATTACAGATGGTCAGTTGCCAGTTCATGATATTGTATAAAGACAAGTCTGTGTGCTTGTGTGTGTGCAGGAGCGGTGAGAGCATCCAGTATATTCCCAATCCTCAGTGTGATCCTGCTCTTCATGGGTGGTCTGTGTATCGCCGCCAGCGAGTTCTACAAGTCCCGTCACAACATCATCCTCAGCGCAGGGATTCTCTTCGTGTCTGCAGGTGAGGTCATCGTTTTTTGGTATGCATGCGTTTTTATGTGTGTGGTCTAGATGCTAGTTAACCCCCACACCCCGCAGTTATTTATAGCCCCATTGTGCATTCTTGTGCAGCGCCATCTGCAGGAGCCTGAAGTTACTACCCCCTTAAACATGCAAGGTGACATATGTATTAGGGATCGACTGTTTCAGCAATTGAAATTATTCAAGTGAAAATGATGAAAAAAACCCACTTTTGAATCATTTATAGCGGACGATGACGCTTGAGTGACGGCGCTACCTTTCTGTAGTTCCCGGATGTAGGCTGGAACCAGTGTGGAACATTTACTCGTTAGCTTCGGCGCTAGCGGCTAAGCTAAAACCTACTGTAACCCGCCTTATATCTCCACTGTGAGTCACACCGTAGCGCACTGCCACTTCCTGTGGCGTGGCGCTGTCTCTGGTGTTTTATATATGATATATATAATTTTTATTGTGGTTTATTGGTACTGTATGTCTGCCGGGATGTTAAAACATTCAGTACTGAACAAATATGTTGAAACTGCAGTATAGAAATAGGTGTCGTCTTTGAAATCCAAAAGGAAAGACTGTGACAAACCGTGTTCGGTATTCGACCTTCAGCCTTTAGCTGAATAGATATACATGCACACCTCTGATTTTCTTGGCTAGTGGGTTGCAGCAGTCCCAACACTACATGCGAAAAATGGGGGTGCCTAAATACGTTTGGTCACACAGTGTATACCGTTCTACGAGTGCTGAACGGACAGCTGTTACCTCCCATACCTACCGTACCTCCCATCAGAGTAAAACTGACTGTGCTTGGACACACGGATGTGAGGATTGCCAGTCATAGTCCCCTCACCTTTTAAACTTCAGGGACATTCTTCTCCTGCACCCCTTCCCACTGAACTCACCATGTCCCCACTAGAAAGAAGACCTACCTGTACATCACATTCTGATCAAGTCCAGTCTCTCTCAGCAGGTAGGAGTCTTTGTAACGCTACTGTACAGAGAGGCCTTCGGTACAACATGTGCTCTACATAGAGCCTGTCAGCGGTCTGTTTATTTTTTGCTAGACTCCCGGTGGGATTCAGCTCAAAAAAATGTGTCCCTGACACCGTTTCTCTGCCTATCCAACATCCTGCCTTCAGAAAGGCATCAATCGCTATATAACACGCTTCACAATACAGTACAAAGCCGCTGACGCACCGTGTAACAGCAGCGTGTGGCTGACGTGGTATGCAAGTGGACGTTTGACGGAAGGGGATTCAGCCCATCTTTGCAGCAGACGTAAGGTTTATTAAAGGTGTGCTGTTATTGAATCATGTGCATGAGGACGCAAGACCACAGCTTGGTCTACCAGCCCTACATAGTGGTGTAGACCACATCTGGATCTTCAGGCTCTACTCAGACACTTCGCTCTTGCTATCACTGGATTGGTTGGAGTTGACCCCTCTGCAGCAGAGCCTTTGATAAAAGGATATAGCAAAGATCACTCACTCACTCATCTTCTAAACTCATCTCCTAACCCTTCTGGGTCATGGGGCTCCTGGACCCAGCACTCATTGGGTGGAAGGCTGTGAACACCCTGGACAAGTCACCAGTCCAGGGCAGGGCAGACACACAGACGTACACATTCACACCTATGGGAAATTTTGCATCTCCAGTTGGCCTGACTGTGGGACGACATTGATATGGACACGGGGGGAACATGCAAACTCCACACAGAAGGACCCCGGCCACCGCAGCCGGGAATCACACCCAGGCCCTTCTTGTCGTGAGACAGCATGCGCCAGCCACAGCACTACCGTGCCACCCCCACCAAAGATTAGACCATCTATAATCAGACTTGGTTCTTATCAATGAGCTAAAATTGGCCCCATTTTGACTGATACGAGTGCAGGAGTACAGCACTGATCCCAGATAAGCACAATGCCACAGCAGCAAGTAGAAAGTTCTCTTTGCCTCTTGCCTAACAGGTGACCTTGATTTTACCAGGGAAGGTGCTTTGTGAGCATGTTCTTATTTATGAGCACATGCTGGGGAGAAGAATGGGGTGATAGGAGTCGTGTCCCTGGACCAGTCTGTTCAAGGACATAGTGACAGCTCTCTACATTCAGTTGCCCATGGAATCCACCTGGGATCAAACCTACAGTCCTCTGAACGTGTTGTAGCACCTAGCAGAGAATAGCTTAGGCAAGACTATTAGATTGAAGATATCTGTTGCATTTAAAGACATGGGCAAGGGGCTAAGTGGCCAAATCAGTAGCGTCTGAAGACGGTTTCCGTGGCCACGTCTGTCGCACCTGGAGAGTTTTTAATGGCCAAATCTATAACATATGAAGTCCTCTTCGATGGCCACGTCTGTGTCATCTGATGGCATCTTTAAGGGCCAGATCTGTAGCATCTGAAGTCTTCTTCACTGGGAAGAACTTATGTCTAAAGACAGCTTCCGTGGCCTATCTGTCGTATCTGAAGACTATCTCAATGGCCAAATCTATATCATCTGAAGTCTTAAATGGCTGCTTCTGTTGCACCTGACGTTTTCTATAATGGGTTAATCTGTGGCGTCTAAATACTTATTCCATTGTCAAATCTGTAGTGGTTAAAGACTATTTCTATGTTTGATTTTGGTTGAATATTTACAGACTTATTCAATGGCCAGATCTGTAGTCTTTCAAAGTTTATTTAATTGTTAAATCTGTAGTGTGTGCAGACTATTTCAATGGCCAGATCTGTATCATCTACAGTCTTCTTCTTTAATTGCCACGTCTGTAGCATCTGAAGTCTTCTTCAATGGCCACATCTGTAGCATCTGGAGAGTTTTTAATGGCCAAATCTATATCATCTGAAGTCTTCAATGGCTGCTTCTGTTGCACCTGACGTTTTCTTTAATGGGCTAATCTGTGGCGTCTAAATACTTATTCCATTGTCAAATCTGTAGTGGTTAAAGACTGTTTCTATGGTTGATTTTGGTTGAATATTTACAGACTTATTCAATGGCCAAATCTGTAGTATCTGAAGTTATCCTCAATGGGGAAATCTGTAGCATCTGTAGCAACTTTTTCTGTGTTCAATTGAATTCTGAGTCCATCTAAAGATCTGTAGTGTTTTGCCAGATCTTCAGTGTTTCCAAATCTGTAGTCAATCTGCCAAATCAATGGCCAGATCTGTACCATCTGAAGTCTTCTTTAATGGGCAAATCAGTAGTGTCTGAAGACAGTTTAAGCAGCCACATCTGTAGCATCTGGATACTTATTCAATTAGAATACTTATTTAACTTATTTAAATCTGTAGTGTTTGAAGACTTTTTCTATGATCCGAATCTGTAGCATCTAAGGACTTATTCAATGGCCAGATCTGTAGTTTTTCAAAATATGTATTCAATTGCCAAATGTGTAGTGTCTGCTGACTATTTCAATGGATATCCTCTGAAGTCTTCTTCAGTGGCCACTTCTGTAGTATCTGAAGTAATCTTTAATGGGGAAATCTGTAGCATCTATAGCAACTTTTTCTATGTTCAACTGAATTCTGAGTCCATCTAAGGACTTATTCAATGGCCAAATCTGTAGTGTCTGCAGACTATTTCAATGGCCAGATCTGTACCATCTAAAATCTTCTTTAATGGGCAAATCAGTAGTGTCTGAAGACAGTTTAAGTGGCCACATCTAGAGCATCAGAAGTCTTATTCAATGGCCACGTCTGTAGCATCTGAATACTTATTCAATTAGAATACTTATTTAACTTATTTAAATCTGTAGTGTTTGAAGACTTTTTCTATGATCCGAATCTGTAGCATCTAAGGACTTATTCAATGGCCAGATCTGTAGTTTTTCAAAATATGTATTCAATTGCCAAATGTGTAGTGTCTGCTGACTATTTCAGTGGATATCCTCTGAAGTCTTCTTCAGTGGCCACTTCTGTAGTATCTGAAGTAATCTTTAATGGGGAAATCTGTAGCATCTATAGCAACTTTTTCTATGTTCAACTGAATTCTGAGTCCATCTAAGGACTTATTCAATGGCCAAATCTGTAGTGTCTGCAGACTATTTCAATGGCCAGATCTGTACCATCTAAAATCTTCTTTAATGGGCAAATCAGTAGTGTCTGAAGACAGTTTAAGTGGCCACATCTGTAGCATCTGGATACTTATTCAATTAGAATACTTATTTAACTTATTTAAATCTGTAGTGTTTGAAGACTTTTTCTATGAACCGAATCTGTAGCATCTAAGGACTTATTCAATGGCCAGATCTGTAGTTTTTCAAAATATGTATTCAATTGCCAAATGTGAAGCGTCTGCTGACTATTTCAATGGATATCCTCTGAAGTCTTCTTCAGTGGCCACTTCTGTAGTATCTGAAGTTATCCTCAATGGGGAAATCTGTACCATCTGTAGCTACTTTTTCTGTGTTCAATTGAATTCTGAGTCCATCTAAGGACTTATTCAATTGCCAGATCTGTAGTGTTTCAAAGTTCATTCAATTGCTAAATCTGTAGTGTCTGCAGACTATTTCAATGGCCAGATCTGTACCATCTGAAGTCTTCTTTAATGGGCACATCTATAGCATCTGAAGTCTTTCAATTAGAATACTTATTTAACTTATTTAAATCTGTAGCATCGAAAGACTTATTCAATGGCCAGGTCTGCAGTTTTTCAAAGTTTATTCAATTGCCAAATTGGAATGTCTGCAGACATTTTCAGTGGCCAGATCTGTATCATCTAAAGTGTAAATGATGTACGGTTTGTATATGTGCTTAGCCATTAACAGGTGTTAGCCACCAAAGCCGATACTGTAAAGTTGCAATCTGACCCCACCACCTGTATCCCTCTCTCAGACACATCCTCTGTCTTTCTCTTTCTTTCACCCCAGGCCTGAGCAACATCATCGGGATGATCGTGTACATATCAGCGAACGCCGGCGACCCGTCCAAGAGCGACTCCAAAAAGAACAGCTATTCTTACGGCTGGAGCTTCTACTTCGGCGCCCTGTCGTTCATCATGGCAGAGATGGTTGGGGTCCTGGCTGTCCACATGTTCATCGACCGGCATCGCGAGCTCCGGGCAGCCAACGCTCGAGCCGGCCGGGGCATCTCGGCCGGAAACGCGGACTACCTTCAAGGCTCTGCCATCACGCGCATCCCCAGCTACCGTTACCGCTATCGGCGCCGCTCGCGCTCCTCCAGCCGCTCCACAGACCCCTCGCACTCCCGCGATGCCTCACCGGTGGGCCTGAAAGCTTTTGGGGCGCTGCCGTCCACCGACATCTCCATGTACACGCTAGGCCGCGGCGGCGGAGACACTCTTAAAGCCGCCCACGGGACGCCCACGGCCACCTACAACTCGGAGAGGGACCATAACTTCCTGCAGGTCCACAACTGCATCCCGAAAGACGGGAAAGACTCGCACAGCAACGCAGCCAATCGCCGCACCACGCCAGTATGAGCGCCGCAGAGACCTCTAGTGGCTGGGAGGGGAACTGACTGAACATGGGCAAGAGATAGAGAGTGAAAGGAGAAGGAGGGCCAAGGTGACAGAAAAGAAAGGGGAATAAATGATAAGAAGGGGGCCGGGGACGGAAGAAAAAGCTCTCTGAGTTGTGAGATCTTTACAACTATGATGATGATGATGGTTATGAAGATTCTGACGAGTTTCCATGTTGAAAAAAGATGAAAAAGTCTAAAAAAAGTGATAAAGAAAAATGCATGATTTTTCCCATCTACCGTAATTTAACGAGTTTTAAACCATGTTTCTAAAGAAGTGAAGAGGAGCGACAAGGGGAGAAAGGCAGAGAGACAGAGAGAGAAAGAGAGTGAGGGAAAGACAAAGAGGGAGAGAGAGAGAGGGAAAGAGAAAGACGGAAGGTGCTGTAGGTGAACGTCAACTTTTAAAAGGTTTCTGTTTTTTTGACTCTCTTCTCGGCCTCCATGGCGACACAACACGTCGCCGCCCCCCCCCCTCCTCCTCCTCCTCCCCGCCCACCTCTCTCTTTACTTCCTGTATGTATCCATCTCATTCTTTTGCGCATTAATACTGTGAAGCATTGTGGCCGAGGTCTTACCCAGGGCAAGAGACGAACCCACGCCCCAGCCACAACTTAAGTTAATATATGTATTAATTATATATGAATATATAAAAAATATATGTTAATAAATCCACAGATAGACTTCCCTGACGCAAGGACATAAAAAAGAGACTTGAAAATAATAATAAAAAAAACAAAACAATGAAAAGTCAATAAAGTCGTCATGGAAACAAAAGAAGTGGGGGAAGGGTTTTATTGGAAATGAGAAATGAAGAAGTGAGAGTGACATTTTTCTGTAAACAGCAAAACAATAACAACAAATGGAATCTGTTTGGGTTTCTGCACCGGTGGTCCTTATTCATAAAGCGTCCTTGGAACCAGCTGAGTATGTATTAGTGTACTGTCGGGTTTGGTGGGCATGACATGCCCACCAGTAATCTACAGTCAAGTCTGTGAATATTCAGACATTAGCGAATATTCATTCATATATATATACAGGGGTTGGACAATGAAACTGAAACACCTGTCATTTTAGTGTGGGAGGTCTCATGGCTAAATTGGACCAGCCTGGTGGCCAATCTTCATTAACTGCACATTGCACCAGTAAGAGCAGAGTGTGAAGGTTCAGTTAGCAGGTAAGAGCACAGTTCTGCTCAAAATACTGCAATGCACACAACATTATGGGGGACATACCAGAGTTCAAAAGAGGACAGATTGCTGGTGCACGTCTTGCTGGCGCATCTGTGACCAAGACAGCAAGTCTTTGTGATGTATCAAGAGCCACGGTATCCAGGGTAATGTCAGCATACCACCAAGAAGGACGAACCTCCACCAGCATCACGTAGTGACCTGGCCACTATCCTGCAAGAAGAATGGCTTAAACTCCCTCTGACCACTGTGCAGGACGCAGTATATGTCATTCCCAAGACCAACTGACGCTGTATTGGCCACAAAAGGAGGCCCTACACCATACTAATAAATGACTGTGGTCTAAAACCAGGTGTTTCAGTTTCATTGTCCAACCCCTGTATATATATATACATTGGAGGTAAAATTGAATTGTAATATATCAATCGCAATTTTTGGTCTTATTTATTGGTCTTTACTTTTATGCATCAGCTTTTTACACTGTGTGAAAACGTCATGATGGATAGACCAACAGAAATGGCCCAGACTCGCTTGGACTAATTCTGATTCCATTGACTTACATTCAGATTGGATTAGCTTTTGGCCTGTACAGTTGTAAAGTTGCCATTTTGGAGGTACTTGGTTTTTCTACCAACCGCAACAATATGAACGCAACTTCCAGCTTTATTTTTAGGGTATTTGCATCCATACCGGGTGAACCGTGTAGGAGTCACAACCGTCAATTTCATATTACTTTATTTTCAGATTTTATTATTATTTAATAATATTTCACTTTTTTTTTCATTATTTAATTTTCAGTCCATTTTTTTACGTCAGCATTCCTTATTATTGTTGTTAAATCTTTTTCCCAAAAATCTTTTTTTTTTATTATTATTTATAATCCATTTATTTGTCTGTAAATGTATTTTCCCCACTTTATTAAATACATTTTATAGTTCTCATAATTATTTTACCATTTTTCTTGTAGGACTTTATTATCAGTTGGTTCTACAGTACATAGCCTTTCTTTCAATGTAGCTTTCCTGATCTGAATGTCTGTTTCAGTCCTGTAAGATTTCTCGGCTACATCCCAAATGAAAAGGTGAAGATAAACGCTGATTGATTAATTGATTGATTGATTGATTATCATACACAAGCCGCATGTTTTTTGGGGGGGTCTTGAAAGTAATTGGACAAACTAACAGTCAAAAATAACATTATCTTTTTAACTACTTGATTGCAAAAACTTTCCGGTTACTGACTGCTTGATGCCTGGAGGCCGTGGCCATCACCAGACACTGGGTTTCCTCCCTGGTGATGCTCTGCCAGGGCCTTCACTGAAACTGTCTTCAGTTCCTGCTTGTTCTTGGACTGATTTCCCTGCAGTTTCACTCCCAGTATGTGAAATACATGGAGTGAGGTCCGATGACTGACTTGGCTATAGCAGAACAGTATGCTCACACCTGGCTATAGAACAGCTGAGCACATGTCCAATTACTTCCAGGACCCTAAACTGGGGAGCTAAGTGTGTAAGAAGCTGTAATAATCCCACTGTTCACCTGATATGGATGGAAATACCCTCCGAGTGGAGGTCTACACTGGGTTCCTGTTTTGTTAAATACAGGAACCTGGAGCTATAATGACATCATCAGTGTCATCTTCCAAATATTAATGGACCTGACTGTAGACAGAGTGTGTTCTTCCGCTACACAAAGAACTAGAACTGTTCAATGCCAAGGGTTCTCTCAGGTTCTCAGGTTATTATAGAGGAGACTCCTCAGTGACCACACATCCTTGTATCTAAACTTCTTCCCCATGTGATCAGCTCCACTGACCATATAGGAGCTCTCTGTAGTTCTACAGTTCCAGGCTGTAGTCCATCTGTTTCTCTGTATACTGTATTACCCTGTTCTTCAGTGGGCAGGACCCCCACAAGACCACCACAGAGCAGGTATTATATGCGTGATGGATCATTCTCAGCACTGCAGTGACACTGTTGTGGTGGTGGTGTGTTAGTGTGTGTGGTGCTGGTGTGAGTGGATCAGACACAGCAGTGCTGCTGGACAGCTCAGTGTCACTGCTGGTCTGAGAATCATCCACCAACCTAAACTATCCAGCCGACAGTGTTCTGGGGGCAGTATCACGTGACCCCTGATGAAGGACTAGAGGATGACCAACACTGCACTGTGCAGCAGCAGATGAGCTATCGTCTCTGACTGTCCATCTACAAGGTGGACCAGCAAGGTAGGAGTGTCTAATAGAGTGGACAGTGAGTGGACACAGTGTCTCAACACTCCAGCAGCACTGCTGTGTCTGATCCACTCACACCAGCCCAACACACACTAACACACCACCACCACCTCAGTGTCACTGCAGTGCTGAGAATGATCCACCACCCACATACTACCTGCTCTGTGGGGGTCCTGTGGGGGTCCTGACCATTGAAGAACAGGGTAATACAGTATACAGAGAAACAGATGGACTCCTGCCTGTACCTGTAGAACTACAGAGTGCTCCTATATGGTCAGTGGAGCTGATAAAATGAACATGAGTGCAGACACAAGGAAGTGTACCTGATGAAGCCCCTGGGTGTATTTGTCTGGTGGTCCCAGCTCATCTCACAGCTTTAATAGAATTTAACCTGCATCTGTTCCTCCTTTAGTGTTACTCCCTACTTTACTCATCCTCGGACTTTCACTGCCTTAAAGATGGAGTCTCCTACCCGTAGATTTGGGTTGGGTCAGATTTGGTGGATGGCTTCCCTGGTGTTTTACTGGTTGTTCGAGGTGGTCCCAAAGACTTTCAGGAGGATTCAACTCTGGGGATTTTGCAAGCCAGTCCAGAGGTGTGAGAACTCCTGAATGTTCATCATGCCAGTCAGTCACATTTGCAGCCCAGTTTGCAGGAACTGTCATCTTGGAATACCGGGATAGGAATGTTGTGTTTCTCAGTAAGTTGATGAGCAAAAGGCAAAACCTGGTTGTCCAGCAGGTCGATATAGCTGATGCTCTGATCCAGAGCGGCTTACAAGGTTAATCATATTACAGGTAGACCAGTGTAGTGTTAGGAGTCTTGCCCAAGGACTCTTATTGGTGTAGCACAGCATAGTCACCCAGACCAGGATTCAAACCCCAGTCTCCCACATGTGGGGGTGGTTCCCTGACAGGTAGTGGTGTAATCCACTGAGCTACACCAACACCAACACACTTCAGGAACCTCTACAACTCCATGCTGAGACGTCTGGCTTGTTCTGTTAGCAAACATGGCAACCCAACACCATACTGACGCCATTCTGTATGCATAGTTCATCAAATATTGCCCATATCAGTCTGAAGTTATCATCATTTATTGTTCCTGGTAACCTTTAACCTTCCTTCCGAACAGCACTGCAATCCCACACTTCCTTCTGGGTGCAGCTACTCTTTTGATGATAAGTGTGTAGTACACTGTGTGTTGGTCAGTCAACACTTGATGTAATGGGTTACCAGAGGAAGGATAAAGTCACTTCACCAGAAGGTAAATAAGAATGGTACGTTGGTGTGTCAGTTCCTACCTTTGTGTGGTTTGGGTCAGTTCTTGTTTTTGAACTTGCAGGAGTTGAACAATACCACACATTATAATTCAATATCATTTAACTCAGTTTATGTGATACTAGTTTTGATTCTTGCTGTCCTGGAGAGCTCTGAATGGGGCTAGCTCTAAAAGATTTTAGTCCCTTACTGCTCCCACAGTGGGGAAATTAAGTCTTCCGCATTTAACCCATCCGTGAAGTGAAACACCCACAAACACACTCACTAGTGAACACACACACTAGGGGGCAGTGAGCACGCTTACCCGGAGCAGTGGGCAGCCCTATCCACGGCACCCGGGGAGCAGTTTGGGGTTAGGTGCCTTGCTCAAGGGCACCTCAGTCGTTACTGTCAGTGCAGGGAAACGAACCGGCGACCCTCCGGTCACAAGGCTGGTTCCCACAACTGCCCACAAAACCACCCACTAAACCATCTGCTATCAGGAGTCGCTAAGTGTGCCTGATTTCTGTGGCTACAGGTAGATCACTCAGAGTCAGTAGGTGGAGATAGGAGGAATGCTGAAAGAACGCTGGATCTGGGGATACGTCACTCTCTGACAAGGCTGTTTGAAAGTCTCAGAGTAAGTGGGGAGCAATTTAATTTCAATAAGCCGATCCAACGCCCCCAATTTTCCAATCATGTCTGGAAGCTTCACAGTGGTAGGAGTGGTCACAAGCAGACAAAGCAAAGAAAGAAGCCAAGCTAAATCCACCAAATCCACCTCAACCTCACCTTTTCCTTCAGTAGGAGAAAATATTGACGTATTTGAAACACATTTCCACAAAAAAGTCTTGTTTTCTGCCTTTATCCATCCAGAACTGCTAAGGCTCCATTAAGGTGGATTTCTTTCTGAATATTTTTTAGAGTCTGCAATTTATGAAATGATTGTTGAGACATAAGCTCACCAGACAAAATGAGTCCCCTTGCGTGTTTAAGGTGGTAGTAACTTCAAGCTCCTGTAGATGGCGCTGCATGAGGATGATGGGGGGTATAAATACCTATGGGGTGTGAGTTACCTGATCCATAGATGGAGAAGAGGTGCTACAGTGCAGGGAATGTCTCGTTCCATGTGTGGAAAATGGCTCCAGAGCAGACGTTAATGATTGGCTGAAAGAAAGGACTGAGCATGTGGGCGTGGCCCAAGACCATAGTGTGAAGGAAGTAGCTGTATCTGCCAGTGTATGGAAGTGTACGGTCATAGCAGCGACTAAAATCCCAGTCTACAGGGAATTCTCCTCGGAATTGTGCCAGGGAAGGCATCCACCAAATCTGGACCAACTGACCAATACTTTGATGCATGGGGTCTGAACATTGATGTGCCCTACATACAGCAACTTGCCCAGTCCATGCCAAATCCGGTTATAGCTGTTTCATGGTGCTCATGGAAGCATCACATGCTATAAGGTCGCAGGGGACTGAGCATCAAAGCATTGTCAATCTAGGAATCGCATCACTCCCTCGTGTTTATAGCCCCATCATCCTCGTGCAGCGCCATCTGCAGGAGTCTGAAGTTACTACCACCTTAAACACGCAAGATGACACGCTAGTTTTTATCGGTGAGCTTATGATGTTATAATAAGCAGTGATCGTGCACTGAGTGTGCAGAAGCATGTTCACTTGTGTGTTAACTGATCTTCACAGTACGACACCAACATTTTTACAAACAACTTCATGTGCATTTGTGTGGGTATGGGTGGAGGGGGGGATGCGCCACATGTGCCCTCCTGGATGATCGCACTGCCCTGCAGGGAAACACATCAGGGGCTTTGATCCACACAACAGGGAGCAAGAGACAGAGAGAGAGAGAGAGAGAGAGAGAGAGAGAGAACACACTGAGACTGTGCCTGAGTCCCTGTGGCCTGCAGAATCAGAGAGGGGCAAAATGGGTTGTGTAAAATTAGAAAACTCTCAGTCATAATGCCCAATGTGCCGCAAGCAAAAACAAAAATGGTGCAGAACACGCTGGTGCTTTGGATATGAAGGTGAGGATATTTCTGGCTTCTGACGCGTGGCTTCTTTGACTCAGGTCACCGGCTACTCACTATCAGAGATATTTCTGATATTATGATGTCATGACATGCAGCTTCCATATAGGGCCGTGCATGATAATGGACAGGTTAGTGAGCCAAAGCTGCCTTGTTCTGGACAGGCTAGTGAACGTGACTGAAACGCCATGAGCAGCTCTGTTTCAGATTACCCGAACAACCCTTTTATCTGGTCCCCAGAGATCCAGCCTACATATGACAAGCCTCACTCACTCACTCACCCCCTCATCATCTAGACCACTTCACCTTTCGGGGTCACAGCATTCAATTGCCAGAAGGCAGGAAACACCCTGGACAGGTCATCAGTCTCCACTGATAGAACATACCCATAAGTGATGGCACCTCCCAATAGAAGACGCCCATAAGTGATGGCACCTCCCAATAGAAGACGCCCATAAGTGATGGCACCTCCCAATAGAAGACGCCCATAAGTGATGGCACCTCCCAATAGAAGATGCCCATAAGTGATGGCACCTCCCAATAGAAGACGCCCATAAGTGATGGCACCTCCCAATAGAAGATACCCATAAGTGATGGCACCTCCCAATAGAAGATACCCATAAGTGATGGCGCCTCCCAATAGAAGATACCCATAAGTGATGGCGCCTCCCCCATAAGTGATGGCAGCTCAATATACCCATAAAGTGATGGCACGTCCGCCCCAAAGTAGAAGATACCCCCATAAGTGATGGCACCTCCCAATTAGGAGATGCCCCCCCCAATAGAAGATATCCATAAGTGATGGCACCACCCTTAAAAGAAGACACCCATAAATGATG
Source organism: Prochilodus magdalenae (assembly GCA_024036415.1). NCBI lineage: Eukaryota > Metazoa > Chordata > Actinopteri > Characiformes > Prochilodontidae > Prochilodus > Prochilodus magdalenae. The sequence goes on along the minus strand of JAMWET010002770.1, from coordinate 399,850 downwards.
GCACCGCCCAGTAGAAGACATCCATAAGTGATGGCACCGCCCAATAGAACATACCCATAAGTGATGGCACCGCCCAATAGACGATATCCATAAGTGATGGCACCGCACAATAGAAGATATCCATAAGTGATGGCGCCTCCCAATAGAAGATATCCATAAGTGATGGCGCCTCCCAATAGAAGATATCCATAAGTGATGGCGCCTCCCAATAGAAGATATCCATAAGTGATGGCACCGCCCAATAGAAGACACCCATAAGTGATGGCACCTCCCAATAGAAGACACCCATAAGTGATGGCACCTCCCAATAGAACATACCCATAAGTGATGGCACCTCCCAATAGAAGATACCCATAAGTGATGGCACCTCCCAATAGAACATACCCATAAGTGATGGCACCTCCCAATAGAACATACCCATAAGTGATGGCACCGCCCAATAGAACATACCCATAAGTGATGGCACCTCCCAATAGGAGATGCCCATAAGTGATGACACGTCCCAATAGAATACGCCCATAAGTGATGGCACCGCTCAATAGAAGACACCCATAAGTGATGGCACCGCTCAATAGAAGACACCCATAAGTGATGGCACCGCTCAATAGAAGACACCCATAAGTGATGGCACGTCCCAATAGAACATACCCATAAGTGATACCCATAAAGATGAAGTGACACGTCCCAATAATAGAATGGCATACCCATAGAACATACCCATAAGTGATGGCATAGGAGATCCCATATCTGATGGCACCTCCCAATACCCATAAGTGATGGCGCCTCCCAATAGGAGATGCCCATAAGTGATGGCGCCTCCCAATAGAAGATATCCATAAGTGATGGCGCCTCCCAATAGAAGATATCCATAAGTGATGGCACCTCCCAATAGAAGATATCCATAAGTGATGACACCGCCCAATAGAATATGCCCATAAGTGATGGCACCTCCCAATAGAAGATATCCATAAGTGATGACACGTCCCAATAGAAGACATCCATAAGTGATGACACATCCCAATAGAATACGCCCATAAGTGATGGCACCGCTCAATAGAAGACACCCATAAGTGATGGCACCGCCCAATAGACGATATCCATAAGTGATGGCACCGCTCAATAGAACATACCCATAAGTGATGGCACGTCCCAACAGAAGACACCCATAAATGATGGCACCGCCCAATAGAAGATATCCATAAATGATGGCACCGCCCAATAGAAGATATCCATAAATGATGGCACCGCCCAATAGAAGATATCCATAAGTGATGGCACCGCCCAATAGAAGATACCTCTAAGTGATGGCACCGCTCAATAGAAGACACCCATAAGTGATGCCACCGCCCAATAGAACATATCCATAAGTGATGGCACCTCCCAATAGAAGACACTGAGGGATTAATTTGGTAATTATGTAAGGAATATATTCTCAATACTCCCTTAAATCCCGTGTAGTAAAGCTAGGACACAGGATGGAAAATCCTTGTATAATCAGACCCCAGAGATTCAGGATGGGGGAACATTTTGGGCGGTTAGAGTTGGGCAGTCATCCTGGTTGAAGACATGGGGTTTAACAGTGTGTTTAATGTATGCATTTGTAGAGAGAACCTCGCGATAAGGGTAACAATGGCTAGTCTGAAAAAGGTATAGAAGAGCAGGAGGGGCATTACATCACCTCCTGAACACTGTACAAGGATGGAAGCTCTGAACCAGATAGTTGCCATTGGAATTCAATCCGCCGGGAGTACGCTTTTCAGCATACACTGAACGATAAAGCCTGGAGTCTTTGCTCTTTAATCCAGAACCCAGCGACTGATAGTTTTAAGAGTCATCTTATTTTCAGGGAACAGAGTCGGTTTATTTTGATGTCCGGCTTGGTCAATTAGAATCACTAAGTCATGACAATGCCTAGGTGGCAATCTTCATTTGATCTCAATTATTATTTTAATGCTTTGGGTTTAATTAGATTATAATCCTTATAATAATCTATAATCTGAATGTTTAATTTTTATTTTTTTATTGTTGTTGTTGTTGTTACTGTGAGACCACCAAACTCATTTAGTAGACTGCTCCATATATGGAGGGATCTGGTCTGAAATGAGCCCCCCGGACTGCTTTCTGAGGGCCAGGCCTGGTTCCTGACTGAAAGCTAAAACTAACCTGGCACCAGAGGGAAGGGTTCTGAATGTGGACCTACTGGTCAGCGTGCTCAGCCAGATTTCACTCAGGCTACGGGTGAGCTCTTGCCCCCTCTGTTGGCCATTTCGAGCAGCAAGTGCAGCAGAGGCACCGGGTTTGTTTTATGTGTGTGTGCGATGCAAGAAAGGACAGGTGCAGAATACTAATGGTCTCGTAATAGCGCACCGTTGCTGCAGTCTTCACTCTTAGAGAGAAAGACAAAGAAAGAGAGATGGTGGAGAGAGTGTTTGCAGCAGCTGTCCACTCTGTACCCCAACACTGGATCTTACAGACTTAATTTGGCTGCCCGTATAACGGACATAACGTTACACCTCTACGTTCGGAAGAAACCGAAGCGTTCGGGCGTAGGACAATACACGGAGGTCATTTCAATGTGGCCATTATAGTGCAGTGTCCAAACACCCCAGCAGTGCTTCCAGGCATGCTACTCGCAACCCCAATGTCAGTGTCACCACTGTGCCGAGAATGATCCATCACCTAAATAATATCAGGTCGGTGGTCCTATGGTGTTCCCGAAGGCGTAAAGGGGGACTGATAAATTGTGCAGCAACAGATGGCCAGCAGTCAGTAAATCTAAACCTACCACATGTACCAGTTGACAAATTAAAGGGTCCATACTGTACAATTTATAAGATCATTTTCCTGAAGCGGTGTAATTAAGATTTAAGATTCAGATTTTAATCCCTTGTTGATCCCACAGTGGGGAAATTTAGTCTCCGCATTTAACCCATCCGTGAAGTGAAACACCACAAACACACTCACTAGTGAACACACTAGGGGGCAGTGAGCACACTTACCCGGAGCGGTGGGCAGCCCTATCCACGGCACCCGGGGAGCAGTTGGGAGTTAGGTGCCTTGCTCAAGGGCACCTCAGTCGTTACTGTAGGCTCAGGGAATCGAGGCTCAGGGCAACCCTCTGGTCACAAGGCTGGTTCCCTAACCTCCAGCCCACAACTGCCCCACGACATGATCATCCAACCTCTGTTTATCCCTAACAGTTAAACAGGCTGTGTCTTCAAGACTGACCTACTGTATACAGATGAGCTCTCTTCTGATTAGCAGATCTATATTTACTCTTTTTCAAACTGCTGGATGAAACATTCCATAACGTCACCATAAATGGGTGGAGCCAAACTGCGATATGCTGGAGAGGTGGATACATATAAATGTGACATCACAAACACAATTATTGCAAAACATGCTGCATTTGCATCTATCTATCTATCTATCTATCTATCTATCTATCTATCTATCTATCTATCTATCTATCTATCTCTCTATCTATCTATCTATCTATCTATCTGTAAAATAAAGTCAAACCAGTTGGTTTTTGTGGACGGCCTAGATCAAAAAGCATGGGATTCAACAAGCCAATCAGATTTGTCTCCCGTTGAAATGTCAAGTGGGGGCTCATTAGAGCACCACCCCATCTAAGTAGTTCTGCCTTCTCTGACTTCAGAGTTATCTTTGCGAAGGGGTGCCATTTTTTCCCATACGCGCCAGAGACACTAGCATTATGTGGATGCTAAGGGCTAATCACGGTAGCTGCTCTGTTGCCCGACTGAGAGGATAAAGTGTCTTTTTGATCCAGCTACAGTCAGCAAAAACTTGAATGCGTGCTAGCCTCTTTGTGTGTGACCGGAATTATTTAAGTTCCACCTTAAATGGTGCAGCAAGTTATATTTTGGCACCTCAGTCTGTCTGTCCAGCTTCTCATTTGAGTTTTCCGGATCCACCTTAAATGGTGCAGCAGTTACATTCCAGCACCTCAGTCTGTCTCTCCAGGTTCTCATTTGAGTTTTCTGGATCCACCTTAAATGATGTAGGAAGTTAAATTTTGGCACCTCAGTCTGTCTGTTCAGGTTCTCATTAGAGTTTTTTGGATCCACCTTAAATGGTCCAGCAGTTACATTCCAGCACCTCAGTCTGTCTCTCCAGGTTCTCATTTGAGTTTTCTGGTTCCACCTTAAATGGTCCAGCAAGTTACATTCTGGCACCTCAGTCTGTCTGTCCAGGTTCTTATTTGAGGTTTCCCGATCCACCTTAAATCGTGCAGCAGTTGCATTCTGGCACCTCAGTCTGTCAGTCCAGGTTCTCATTTAAGTTTTCTGGTTCCACCTTAAATGGTCCAGCAGTTACATTCCAGCACCTCGGTCTGTCTCTCCAGGTTCTCATTAGAGTTTTCTGGATCCACCTTAAATGGTGCAGTAGTTACATTCCAGCACCTCAGCCTGTTTGTCCAGGTTCTCATTTGAGTTTTCCCGATCCACCTTAAATGGTCCAGCAGTTACATTCTGGGACCTCAGTCTGTCCATCCGTCTTCTCATTTGAGTTTTCCGGTTCTACCGTGAATGGTGCAGCAGTTACATTTGTTTTCCAGTTCCACCTTAAGCAGTGAAACAGTTACATTGGGGCACCTCAGTTTGTCTGTGCAGCTTGTAGTGTGTTTATGCACATGATAGCAGTTGAATGAAAATGGCCGTTCTCTCCCTCAAACACATCCACTCCGGCTGGTTCGCCCACCCACGGCGAGGACTCTTCTGCTCGCAGCATCTGTCTGGCAGATCACAGATGGGCTGCTCCTGCTGATACTGGGACGGGAAGCTACCAACCTCACACTGAGCGCTAATCCTGTCTGCGCATGTGGTCAGTCTTCCTAACTTTATGTATCTGTGAATGACTTTTCTGGGCGCTATAGCCTGGCTGTGTCAGGCTACAGTGGGTCAGGCCTGGCCCACGAATGTCCCCCCTCTCACCTCTCAGTCCCAGCAGGACTCCTGGCTAGCCGTACAGTACTCTACTACAGCACAGCGTGCAGGTATTGCACACAGGCAGGGATGCTCGCTGGCATCAGGCTAACAGCCGCGCACACACAGTTCTAGCATGAAGCTAATATACACGAATGCATTGCTAGCATGAAGCTAACCTTCTTAATTCCTGAGGCCTAAAGGAATTGGTCCCATAAACTTTGCTTTGGGGTCAGGACATGTTCAGTGCAGAGTAGACTTCAAGTAGCTTCTGAGAACTCTCCAGATGTTGAACTGTATGGAATTTTTTCAGAACCTTCAAGAACTTTGTAGAACTTTCAACAACTGTCTGGGACGTTCCTGTGGCCTACAAATACAGGTGTGGTGAAACAGCCATTCCAGTTAATGTTCCAGCTGAGCATGGATAGCGTGGATAGCGATCCAGAGCTACACCTAATTTAGAGGGCATCAAGAGGCTGCAGCATCCAGCAGACGCATCCTGCTTTCTCCGTGGGCCAATTTATCAAGACTGGAGTGGAACAGTACTCTGCTAATATGTGCGAGGCCTACAAAGCGACATTTCGACATGTCTGCTAGGGATCAAGACAAACCGTGAACTGTGTGAAACTCGAGTCATGGGCAACTCGCAATGTCAAACGTCCCCACCAAGTTTCATTCCTGTGGGTTGATTCCTTCTGGGTGCAGCTAATTGTGCAACTATCCTTTTGAATGGACATGCTATATGCTAAGCTAGCACCTACAGCTGTGTAACTGGCTAATAAAGTAGGACTGTGGGTGTACAATGAGCAATGATAAGTAGATTTTGTCTAACGCTCTGCTTGAACACCAGTGGGCCGCCTGGAAAACGCTAAGCAAATAGCCAGTGGGCTGCCAACTTGTTATACCGACTTTCAATTTGGGAAAAAAGAGGAAGAGAAGCTCTTATACTGTTAGAACTGGTAGTTAAAGCACTCGGTACTCAAGGTTGCAGGGTAGGAAGCGGGCGGCACAGGGTGTGCCTGGCATTCCGTGTACCAAACTGTGATATCATCATATGAATTTGGGGTGTTTGGAACAACAAGGTAAAATCTAATATCACTACTTCAGGAAATCTTCACAGTGCTCGGTATTCATTCTTTCAGACATCTGATTGGTTCCAGTTAAACAGGACTCATTTTCAGTTGCTCAGTGTTCTCCAAGCACTGACCATATACGCCAGAACCGCCATACGGTTTATCCCTAACGTAAACACTTGATATGCTCTTTTAATTATTGTGACCTAAACAGTCTGCTGTGTTAGTGACCTCTGTTCTGATTGGTTGCCACATTCAAAAAGCAGTCCAAGCATTAAAAACCCTCTTTAGAACCTCATCATGAGTGGGCGGAGCTTAGCTGTTCACTGTTGAACTCTCACCCTAAGTGACATAAGCATGGGCCTTATTGCTGAGCCTGATTGACCCAACAGCCACGACTGCGGAGTGATGTCCTCCCTGAGTCATCCTGTTAGTGCCAGCACCATTGGCAGGCGGCTGCACCACGCAGGACTACATGCATGCAGACCGTAATGATGACCGCCCTTAACACCACGTTAGCGCTGTCAAAGACTGCAGTAGGGTCGTGCCAGACTGTCATGGTGTGATTAATCTTCAGTGACGAGCCCCGTTTTTGTCTTGGTGGAGATGGGTAACGAATCAGTGTGTGGAGGCACCGTGGTTAAGTTTGTTGACACTTGTCCAGAAGGCCTAAAGCACAATCCACTCCTACCGCACAATCTGCAGGAACTGTGTGTGAGAATATTCAAGCTGGATGTAATGAATTATCACAGGACACCATTTCCTCTACAACTCCATGCCGAGGCGTGTTGGGTTAGCAAACATGGCGGCATGGCACCATACTGAGACAGTGCTTCTGTATGTGTAGCTCAATAAATATCGATCTAAAGGTATCAGCTATATTGTTCCTGGTCACCTTTATCTTCCTTCCCAACAGCACTGCAATCCCACACTTCCTTCTGGGTGCAGCTGTTCGTTTGATGATCACTGTATCTCCCGATGACTGTTTTCTCTCATGAGTGGTCGACCACTGGAGATCTGCTCTTGGTGAGGGTTGTAGGGATGAAGATGCTGAACTAGTGTGTCTTCTAGACTGGTAAAGAGGGAGGAGGAAGAGCGGTGCATATCCTATGATAGGTGTGGACGCCAGTTGAGGGGACAAGGCTTTGTACCAATAGTGACGCTACAGTATGCTGATAATCCACGTCCTGCACATCATAAGGCTTATGGTGGTGGGTATAGTGTAATGGGTTACGCCTCTCCCCTCCAGACTGGGGTTCAAATCCCCGCCTGGGAAACCACCCAACACTATACCAGAGTCCTGGGGCAAGACCCCCAACACTCCCACCATGCCTACCTGTGTCTGTGAAATGCTGTAGAGGTAATCGGCAAAGTTCATAAAAGCTTCGGACGTCTGGTTCCTATCACCCCCACTGTGAACACAGACAGACAGAATGGCGCATAACCCATATACAGTATTATGGAGAAACGCTGAACTAGCGAACGACTTGCCACTCGGGGAGGTGGCTCACTGACTTGGGCTTTGAAAGGCCTCTATGATGTCATAGGCACAGATTTAATAACAGCGCTTTCATTACTGAGCTCTCTCTTTGATTCCAACTCATGAAAAATTGAGTGTGCGTTTACACACGCCCATGTTATGGTCAAATTAAAACGAGTCGGTCTGATTCTGGTTAATACGGTGTATAAATCTATTTTAGATCGCTCTGGTCTGAATACGTCTGACGGGTCTTACAAACATGGCCCTCGCAAGCACTGCGAGGGCAGCATTAATCCGGTGTGTGAAATTAGATTACGCTGCCATAGATGATGTGCTGTGGAGCGTACGCACTCACGCACGCGTACATGCACAGTGCTTCAAAAGACTGCGGAGCCACAAGCACACATCAAGGACACCGGCTTTAACCCTGCGAGTTTGTGCTACACATGGCATTAAGCCTCTTTTATTCATTTCTCTATACCGCTCTACATCAGAGTGACCCTGAGAAAGCATGGAGGTTTCAATCCGACGCCGCAGACTTTATTCTAGCATCCATCTCGCGGTGGTGATGGCTGAGATGTAGAACATGCCCGCCACATTGCCTGAGCCCAGTTTGCTCAGTGAAGTGTGGTGCAGAGCTAAATTCAGCACAGCGCTTTTTAAGGGCTGTGGAGAAAAGGGCACAGTTACCGTCAGCCTCACTAAGTCGACCCAAACACCATCTCCTCTGTGAAATCTGGTGCTGTGTGAAGCGACTAAGCAGCGGAAATTCATTAGGTCGTCCTCTTAAGGACATTTTTCCAGAATGCAAGGTACTGGTGGACATAGTTTTCAAAAGCTGTAGTTTAAACCATACAGTAAAGTTGTTGCACATGGATACATGGAAGGCAGTTAGCTGATTTGTCACTTGGGGTTATATAACATGGAATCAGTTTGTCATATCAGGTCTAAAGTCTAGAAAGTGGAACCTTGTATTTGGTAGCGTACAAGGGCAGTTTAGCATGGGTAGATTTGGGTCATTTTGGGCCTGTGTAGGTCATATTGGGCCCATTTGGGTCATTTTTGGACTGTTTAGGTCATACTGGGCTCATTTGGGTAATTTTGGGTCTGTTTAGATCATACTGGGCCCATTTGGGGCTGTTTAGGTCATATTGGGTCGATTTGGCTCATTTTGGGCCTGTTTAGGTCATATTGGGTCATTTTGGGACTGTTTAGGTCATATTGGGTCATTTTGGGCCTGTTTAGGTCATATTGGGTCGATTTGGGTCATTTTGGGTCTGTTTAGGTCATATTGGGTCGATTTGGGTCATTTTGGGCCTGTTTAGGTCATATTGGGTCCATTTGGGTCATTTTGGGCCTGTTTAGGTCATACTGGGCCCATATGACCCAAATGGGCCCTGTTTAGGTCATACTGGGCCCATTTGGGTCATTTGGGGCTGTTTAGGTCATATTGGGTCGATTTGGCTCATTTTGGGCCTGTTTAGGTCATATTGGGCCCATTTGGGTCATTTTGGGCCTGTTTAGGTCATATGGGGTCCATTTGGGTCATATTGGGCCTGTTTAGGTCATATTGGGTCCATTTGGGTCATTTTGGGTCTGTTTAGGTCATATTGGGTCCATTTGGGTCGTTTTGGGCCTGTTTAGGTCATACTGGGCCCATTTGGGTCATTTTGGGCCTGTTTAGGTCATATTGGGCCCATTTGGGTCGTTTTGGGCCTGTTTAGATCATATTGGGTCCATTTGGGTCATTTTGGGCCTGTTTAGGTCATACTGGGCCCATTTGGGTCATTTGGGGCTGTTTAGGTTATATTGGGTCGATTTGGCTCATTTTGGGCCTGTTTAGGTCATATTGGGCCCATTTGGGTCATTTGGGGCCTATTTAGGTCATATGGGGTCCATTTGGGTCATATTGGGCTTGTTTAGGTCATACTGGGCCCATTTGGGTCATTTGGGGCCTGTTTAGGTCATACTGGGCCCATTTGGGTCATTTGAGGCCTGTTTAGGTCATGAGAAAGAAACACAACTGTACACCGCAGCAAAATCCCCAAAGCAAAATCAGAAAGAATCCAGTTCAGCCCAGAATCTACAAAACGTTTTATTCCCCTTGTATATAAACATGAACATGTGCAGTGATGTGGAGTATAAGTAGTGGATATTGAGGCAAATTGGATACGTATAGAATGATACACCGGTGGTGGAGGAGGGTACAGCACGGCGTGGTGATATTCTTTCTTAAACCCATGTGATTTAACTTCTTAGAACAGGTTTAGTATGAGTGTTGGAAAAACACCAAACTGTCCACTCAAGTGTCCACTCTCTTTGACCCTCTAGGACCAGAGTTGGATGCCCCTGGACCAGACAATTGCGAGTTGTGGATCAGTCACTGTGAGGTTTTAGCCAAGGCTCTGGATCATCTGCCTACGTTCCTGATAAAGAGAGTGGAAGGCTTGGGCTAAACTCAGGAAGGGGGCATCACAGTTCTCCATGTCCTTCTGCAACACACACAAACAAAAATACTGAGTTAGAGACTGAGTAAGAAATCTTTCAGGTCACGTATACAGATTTCTGTATAGTGGTAGCTATCATCAAAGGCCAGTAAAATAATAGTGATTCTGGAAATCTAAGTTTTCTAAGAAATCTAGGTATGTTGCCCTGCACATATCTGTCACAAAGAATGGATTGTAAAAAATACATTTTAGGCCGAAGCTTTATCTCTGGCCATCAGGCACCATGCCCATCAACCACTCCATAAAACAGCTTTCTGGAAGGGAACTCAATAACACTCCGGGCACGTGGTTCCCATCACTACCACTGTGAACAACTGTGACTCATTGAAATGGACTAAACCACTCTGTATGCTTTCATCTTAATGACTGAGACTTATCATCAGAAAACAGCTGCACCCAGAAGGAGTGCTGTTGGGCAGGAAGATGTTAGCAGGAACAATAAACCATGATAACTGTAGACTGATATGGGTAATATTTACTGAGCTACACATACAGAAGTAGTGTGACGCAACATGCCAAACGTCTCGGCATGGAGTTATAGAGGTTCCTAATGGTGTCCTGTGATAATCCATCCCATGCAGCTTGAATATCCTCACACAGTTCCTGCAGGTGGTGCGGTATGGGTGGAAGTGGAGTGACACCAGACATTCTGGACGTGCGACATGTTGGACAAATAGCTCCCAACAGCCACAACTGTTACCATTCAGAGCACTGATGCCCTCCATGCTGTAAGTGTCAGAACCACTGGCAGACGGCTGCACAACACTGGACTGCATGCACACAGACCATTACAACGACTGTCCTTATCACCATGTCACCGTCACCAAAGACTGCAATGGTGTCATGCCAGACTGCCATGGAGTGACTCGGAATGGAAGGGCATCATCTTCAGTGACGAGTCCCGCTTTTGTGTTGGTGGAGACGACCAGCGAGTCTGTGTGGAGGCACTGTGGTCAGCGGCAAGGTGAACGGTTTGTCATGCAGCACATGCTGAAGTAGGCCTGGTATCACTCCAACTCCACCTCCAACCGCGAAATCTATTTAATATGGGAAGATGAAGAAGTAGCGCTGCCCCAACGACCTATCCTAACTTCTTGACTTCTGCACGACAGACTATGGCAATCACTGCAAACCATAAACCCCGACTGGATTTAACACAGCCATGAACGAGGAGTCACAGTAAGTGTAGCTGGCATCAGAGGTCACTTACGGCAGAGGTCTCGTGGTACTGGAGGCCTTGGCTTTGTGCCCAGTCCTGCGCCGCAGCCGCTTCCACCTCCCTCCTCGACGCTAGGTCTGACTTATTCCCCACCAGCACACCTTCACAGATCAGATTATAGGTCAGGCAGAGTCTGCAAACCATGTGTTCTAATGACTTTTATTTATTAAGGTGGTTTTCATTTATTACATTTCATTGGTTTAACACGGTCATGTGACACTACGACTCAGCTAGTCAATGCTAGTCAATTAGCAAGCTCCCGTCTGACTCATGAATGTCATCCATTCCACCCAATTAGGTGAGTAAAGCAATCATGTATGTGTTATATAGGTTACGTTATGATTTTAATTCTATTCCAGTATATCGCTGACCGCCTCACACTCCATTTGGAGTTATGAAAGCAGCCGCCCTAATTTCCCACTTAAGCCCAACTGCATTCAATCAACCAAGACAGGCTTATGCCTTTCCCAAATGCCTGTAATCTGAGAATCTTAGACTCCCCCAGGCCCTAGTAAAAGCCTTTCCAAGGACTGCATTGACTCACCTGGTACCTGGAGTCCATTGGCGTGAGCTCGGACTCTCTCGAGCCACCGAGTGCAGCTGTTGAACGACGCCAGGCTGCTGATGTCAAACACCACACACACCACCGAAGGTTGCCCCCACTAACACACAAGCCCAGATAACAACATATACTCTATTAATGCATACGGCAGTGGTCCCGCTGACACCACCACCGCAGGAAACGCATTTATTCAGCAATTACATGCAGACTCCAAAAGCAGAAGTCCTAACTAATAGATCTAGGGAAATCAATGAGGCACAGGAGGCCATGCTACAGTAGGAGCCCACTAGACTCTCGTGTTTGGATGTTTTTTAAATTAGTGGTTGTAGAGGTAGCGTTCCCGGGGACTCATTGCCCTACTCAATTTGGAGTTTTCCCCACTTGTACACTAACCCGATTCACCTCAGCTAATTACCAAACCCGTCCTGACTTTAACCAAGTGCACTAGAGCAGTGAAAAAACGAAGCAAATAAAACACTGCGGTGGTCCACAGGGCTGAAACCGGCATCAACGGATTAGATGCATCAAACTCAGGAACACATGAATGTATTTTTGTTGGAATTCCGCTTACCATTTTCTCACAGACTTCCCCAAAAGTGTCCCGTCCGGCTGAGTCAAAGATGTACAGCTCCTGAAAGAGCCATAACACAGAACACGGACATAAGAACAGCTCTCTGGGCCTTGATGCTGATGCTACTGAGTGAGTGAGTGAGTGAGTGAATGAACTCACCACACTGTCAGTGGTCTCTGGAATGTTGACTGATTTCATCTGCAGATCCACTCCAGCAGTCTGCAATACAACATAGGGGACCGTTTTCCTTTACAGCTTATTTACATTTACAAATACATAAAGTGTAAAAAAAATTGCAATAAAGTTTCCAGTGAGCAGAAGTATAAGGTGGGTGTTTCTAATAAAGTGGCCAGAAAGCAGAAGTATACGACAGATGTTTCTAATAAAGTGGCCAGTGAGTGGAAGTATAGGGTAGGTGTTTCTAATAAAGTGGCCAGTGAGTGGAAGCACAAGGTGGGTGTATCTAATAAAGTGGCCAGAAAGCAGAAGTATAAGGTGGGTGTGTTAATAAAGTGGCTAGAAAGTGGAAGTATACGGTGGGTGTTTCTAATAAAGTGGCCACTGAGTGGAAGTATAAGGTGGGTGTGTCTAATAAAGTGGCCAGAGAGTGAAAGTAGAAGGCAGGTGTTTCTAATAAAGTGGCCAGTGAGTGGAAGTATACGGTGGGTGTGTCTAATAAAGTGGCCAGAGAGTGGAAGTAGAAGGCAGGTGTTTCTAATAAAGTGGCCAGTGAGTGGAAGTATACGGTGGGTGTGTCTAATAAAGTGGCCAGTGAGTGGAAGTATACGGTGGGTGTGTCTAATAAAGTGGCCAGTGAGTGGAAGTATACGGTGGGTGTGTCTAATAAAGTGGCCAGAGAGTGGAAGTAGAAGGCAGGTGTTTCTAATAAAGTGGCCAGTGAGTGGAAGTATACGGTGGGTGTGTCTAAAAAAGTGGCCAGTGAGTGGAAGTAGAAGGCAGGTGTTTCTAATAAAGTGGCCAGTGAGCAGAAGTATACGGTGGGTGTGTCTAATAAAATGGCCAGTGACTGGAAGTATAAGGTGGTTGTTTCTAATAAAGTGGCCAGTGTGTGAAAGTATAGAAGTATACGGTGGGCATTTCTAATAAAGTGGCCTGTGTGCAGAAGTATGAGGTAGGTGTTTCTAATAAAGTGGCCAGTGAGCAGAGATATAAGGTTGGTGTTTCTAATAACGTGGCCAGTGAGTGGAGGTATATGGTGGGTGTTTCTTATAAAGTGGCCAGTGAGTGGAGGTATATGGTGGGTGTTTCTTATAAAGTGGCCAGTGAGTGGAGGTATATGGTGGGTGTTTCTTATAAAGTGGCCAGTGAGCAGAGATATAAGGTGGGTGTGTCTAATAAAGTGGCCAGTGAGCAGAAGTATAAGATGGGAATTTCTAATAAAGTGGCCAGTGAGTGGAAGTATACGGTGGGCATTTCTAATGAAGTGGCCAGTGAGCAGAAGTATAAGGCAGGTGTGTCTAATAAAGTGGCCGGTGTGCGGAAGTATAAGAGAGGGCTTTCTGAACAACCGTGGAGAGTAAACGTGTGTTGATCTCGCACACTGAAGGTTATGGGAGAGAGCCTGGTTAACGGGCTGCTTGTATCTCTCTACTGCTGGGTAAAACAGCAGCTCGCTCATCTCCTCAAAGGATACATCTTCAGAAACGGCTCCCACAGGCTGGCTTTATTAGGTTTCCTTTGTGTTCTGCGAGCTAACGGTAAACCAAAACCATCTGTTCCGCAGTAAACGGGTCTGGAAAAGCCAGAAAAGTGGGAGAGCGGGGCCGGGGGAGGATGTACCGGCTGGCGGGAGGACGAGATATTACACGCTGCACACACGCACCCCGGAATGCCAATGAGAGCTCATTACGGGTAAACACAGCCCTTCCCGGTTGCGCTAACAAGCCTGCTGACATTTTACACGAGTGCCGTCATTTCAGCCAATGCCCTTCAACTCTTGCCCACGCAACACCAGTGTCCATCGATCAAACGTTCGATCGAGCGCGTCATATTTAATGATGTTTAGTCCACCTATTTGACTTCTATAACCTCTCTCGCCCACCCTCTCTCCCTCTCAAGGCTCAAGCACAGTGCTTTAGTTTTGTCATGCTGAGCATGTTGGCATCGCACCCTACGCCTGCAAATCTCTCCCTACTACTACTACCTCACCGAGCCCAATTACTGCAGTGGTTGTATAAATTATTGACGTTCCTGTCACCTGTAGCCGCCGAGCATGCTGATGTAGGCAGAGCCGTGTGGGTCCCTCTCCTCTATATTCAATTCCTTTCATCTCCATTCCGTTCAACTCCATTGACTTTATTCAGCCACAAAGGTCGGTCATAACAGACGCACACTAAGTCATCAGGCCGGCTAACAGAGGTTAGCTTTAATGCGAAGCGATTAAAGGACGGTTGACAAGGGAGATGAATGTCTTCTTCATGTTAAGTGAGGCTTTGGGCCAAAAATTTCTCATTTACATAATTTTCCTCTTCACTCAAATCTAGTCCATCACTCAGGAGATGTTTGGTATTGCGCTGGATGTAGCACTAGGCCTGCGTCTGACACGTAAGCCAATCCAGCTTCAAAGGATATATACTTATCGTCCAATGAATGGCTGCACCCAGAAGGAATCCACCGACTGGAATGAACGTTGGTGGGTAGGTATGACATCATGAGATATGCAAATGATTTAAGTTTCAGGCTCGGCTGCACATCATCGCTTTACCTGACTGGCCCAACAGCCAAGATGGCAGACATTGAGCAGTGGTGCCTTCATGAGTCATCCTGTTAGTGCCAGTACCATTGGCAGAAGGCTGTACAACGCAGGACTACATGCACACATGCTGATAAGATGACTGCCCTTAACACCACGTCAACATCACCAAAGACTGCAACGGCGTCGTGCCAGACTGTCATGGAGTGACTCCGAATGGCAGAGGGTCATCTTCAGTGATGCATCCCGCTTTTGTCTTGGTGGAGACGACCAACGAATCTGTACGTATTGGCAACATGGTCAGCGCCAGGATGAACAGTCTGTTGTCACGCGCCACACGTCCAGAAGGCCTGGTGTTACTCCACCTCCACCCCTACCGCACCAACTGCAGGAACTGTGCGAGAATATTAAAGCTGCATGGGATGGGTTATCACAGGACACCGTTAGGAACCTCTACAACTCCACGCCAAGACATCTGGCATGTTGCATTAGCAAACACGGCGGCCCAAAGCCATACTGAGAGACAGACTTCTGTACAGCTGTGGAAATAAATAAAGAGGCCACTCCAGTGTCTTCTTAAATCAGCATCTCCACATGTACAGCAGGTTCTTAGTGAGGAACCGAAGGTTGGGTTCTAGCTTTGCTGGCAGATACAGTGAGCGTCTGGTTCATAAGAACAAGGTCCAGCAGCAAACACACAGGACAACACAGCTACAGACTGGCAGAGGGCCAAACCCACTCTCTACTGACCGTGATGAGCGCCACCTCATTCCAATGTCCCTTAACCACCGTAAGATGACCTCGAGTAACCTACAGAGAGACTGGCGAGTGGTGGCTGGGGTGAGATGCACAGCAAGCATGGTTCTAAAAACAGGCTTCTGGAGGTCATTAGTGACTTTCTAAATACACAGATCTAATACAATATCTGATCTGGAGTTTGGGAGACATGGTTCCAGTAGTGTAGAGAATCAAACAGAACTGAGGGATTCTGGTCCAACACAAACCCAGAACCTGTACACCTAGAGACACTGATCATGTTCAGGTGGTCTCTTACATTTTTCCAGAGCTGTGTGTGTAGCTTTATAATATTGCCCGTATCAGCATTTATTGGGTCCTTCTGGGTGCAACTGTTCTTTCGACGATGAGTGTATAGATGTAGAAATTGGTGCCATAGCAACTCTGATGTTCACTGTCTATTGACAAGTTGGATACAACTAGATGCTCTCCAGGAATAATGGACTAAACAGTCTTTGGTCCTGCTGATCCACAACTCACGCATGTTCCTGTACATCATCTGCATGCAGAAGCATTACTCATCACCTCCTTTTAACATCAGATCTCCTTACTGGTGATGCAGGCTGATCAATAAGCCATCGATCTGGAGAGGTTTCGTTTCACAATGGAGGAGGCATCACCCACTCCCGCCTATAGGAGTGAACTTGGCAGGGAGCGCTTTCCCGATATTCTCTCGGTTGTCAGGAGCCCGGTGGTGTTAACTGACATTAGCTGTATTGTAATCAACAGTGTGCCTCCGAGAGTCATTCTGCTGGACAAACCCAAACCTCATTATTAAACCAGTCTCTGTGAGCGTGCTGAATCGCAAATGACTAATAATGGAGTTAAGGTCTTGGCCGGAACACGCAATGTTTCTCACCATGCTGTAGTTCTTCTGGAAGTGAGCGCCGTCGCTGCGGAACGTCTGCGAGAGGGCACTTTTCCCTACTGCTGCATCACCTGCACACATCCATACAGAGCCTCAGGAAACCAAAGCAAACGTCGGATATAGGTATTGTGGGCTGATACTGACATATAGTATATTACATATGCATATGTACATGTGCAAAAGTATCCAGACGGCCAGTCTAATGAGTGAATTCAGCTACTCTGTGCTCAAAGACGCTTTCAATTGCGCATGCACAGTGTGTATAATCTCCATAGAAGAGCACTGACCAATAGAATGGGATGATCTGGAGTAGTCACACATCAACCCAAGGACATGATGACCAATGACAAGTCTTAGCTAAACCTTAATATTCATAATTTATATTGCACTCAAAACATTAGTATATTAGTCATCACAATTACACTACCAGTCAAAAGTTTAGACACCACCAACTAAATGGATGGTGTTGGTGATCTTAAAGACTCTACAGGCTCACACTGAACAGCTTCAACTGGTGAGAGTCTGAACCAGTCCATATCCTGATCTACTGCATAAACTCCTGATGTACACAGTATGATACTCCTCCATATCTCCACCTCTAATATATATTTAGTGGGGTAAAAAACTTTGATCTCTTTTTCTGCACAGTGTAAAAGCTCTAGCTCTCCTTTCAGGTTAGTGAATATTCATGATGGACCGACCAATAGAATTTCTAAACATTTGACTGGTACCTTCCCCCATATTGTTCAGCCCTGCATGGAGGGGTGCAAGCAAGGTGAGACAAAATTGGCTTAAAACCTTATTCGAAAGATTGTTTTAACATTTTGTTTTAGCACGGAGCCGAAACCATAACGTGGCTTCATGAAGCAATAGCTCAAACCCTAAATATCTCTCTCCCTGGTCATCTGCTGGCAAAAGACCACCGCCATCTTCTTACCTCTCCATTAATACACACACAATGACACTTAGACCTCTCTCCGGACTGATGTACCTAGACCTCTCTCCGGACTAATGTACCTAGACCTCTCTCCAGACTGATGTACCTAGACCTCTCTCCGGACTGATGTACTTAGACCTCTCTCCGGACTAATGTCCCTAGACCTCTCTTTGGACTAATGTACTTAGACCTCTCTCCGGACTGATGAACCTAGACCTCTCTCCGGACTAATATACTTGGACCTCTCTCCAGAGTGATGTACCTAGACCTCTCTCCGGACTAATGTACTTAGACCTCTCTCCGGACTGATGTACCTAGACCTCTCTCCGGAATAATGTACTTAGACCTCTCTCCGGACTGATGTACCTAGACCTCTCTCCGGACTAATGTACTTAGACCTCTCTCCGGAATAATGTACTTAGACCTCTCTCCGGACTGATGTACCTAGACCTCTCTCCGGACTAATGTACTTAGACCTCTCTCCAGAGTGATGTACCTAGACCTCTCTCCGGACTAATGTCCCTAGACCTCTCTCCGGACTAATGTACTTAGACCTCTCTCCGGACTAATGTACTTAGACCTCTCTCCGGACTAATGTCCCTAGACCTCTCTCCGGACTAATGTACTTAGACCTCTCTCCGGACTAATGTCCCTAGACCTCTCTCCGGACTAATGTACTTAGACCTCTCTCCGGACTAATGTACTTAGACCTCTCTCCGGACTAATGTACCTAGACCTCTCTCCGGAATAATGTACTTAGACCTCTCTCCGGACTAATGTACTTAGACCTCTCTCCGGACTAATGTACTTAGACCTCTCTCCGGACTAATGTACTTAGACCACTCTCCGGACTAATATATCTAGACCTCTCTCCGGACTGATGTACTTAGACCTCTCTCCGGACTGATGTACTTAGACCTCTCTCCGGACTAATGTACTTAGACCACTCTCCGGACTAATGTACTTAGACCTCTCTCCGGACTAATGTACTTAGACCACTCTCCGGACTAATATATCTAGACCTCTCTCCGGACTGATGTACTTAGACCACTCTCCAGACGGATACAGGCTACTTGTCAGTATTGCAGCACTGTGGTTAAAACCACTGAAACTTGGTGGTCCCAGATCATCCTTATAATGGTGTTAAATTGAGAGCCGTCGCTCAAGGTTTCAGTAAATGCTGTTTAGCCTCTGGATTACGGAGTACTGTCTCATGGTTAGATGTTACACCGTACGGCTCGTTTCGTGTTTCTGGGTTCTTGCATTTGTAGGTTAAACAAAACACGCTATGGACATGCATCTTACCGACAAGAATACACCTGGCTCGTAATTTCACCATTGCCCAAACCTGTCTGACTTAAACAGGACACAGACCAAAGCGGAGTAAATAATTAAATCTTGTTTTGATGATGATTTGTTGTTGTCCCTCAGATTAACGTTTCTCTAACTTCCGCCCAGTCGAGTCGCACACGATGCGTTGCTTAGTAACTGAAAACCGCGCATTTTCATTGGACCAAACAGAGCCACGTGACATGGTTTCAGGAAAATGATTGGCTGAGCTGGTGACGCACAGAGAAAGACGTCAGCACGTCCTCAGGGCGGAAGTACTCGTCTGTACCGTTAGAGGGCACGAATGAGCAGAAGCGCTGGTGCTACAATAATTGTGGGGGGAAAAAGAAGAATATATTTTTACTTTAAGATATATTTATCATATACAATCATATTTCATATAATATAGAAAATAATATCATATGAAAAAACATATGCAAATTTAGTACAGACTCAACAAGATAAAGATTTCACAAAATAATCATATTTAAAATGTATCTGATACCAAAACATTATAGGCATCATATATTATTATTATTATTATTATTATTATTATTATTATTATTATTATTATTATTATTATTATGTTCCATGTTTGTCTTTTCTGTCTTTCTCTCTCCTTATCCACTGACTAAAATTACGTTTTAAAAATATCTTTATTTATTTTTTATTATATTTGTATTATTTATTATTATTATTTCTTTCTCAAAAAAAATTAATATACTAAAATATAACATACATATCACTTAAAACCATTCTTTAAAAAAAACACTATTCGGATTCAGCAATACAGATTTTTTGTCTTTATGCTCATGTATGCTTATGCTACATTATGTATATATTAAATGAATAGGTAAACACATATTAAATTAAAAATCTAAAATCATGTAAAATAAAACTATGTATTTATTTTGCCTATAAGGTCCATAACAGCGGCCCCTGGTCCAACAAACCCAGTGTGCAAAGCACGACGCACCAGAAGCGCCTTCATTACGCACACGCGCGCGCACACACACGCAGGCACGCACACAGCGGTTTCTGGTGTGGCGCGAGTCGACTGGGACGGGCTCGCGGCGAACAGACACGCGCAGCACTCAGTGCACGAGCCACAGAGACGCGGCAGCGGTAGCAGCCGGCTGAGGGTTAGAGGAACCGGGCAGGAGAGGAAAGGAGAGGAAGGACGGAGGAAGAGGAGAGCAGGAGGAGGGGGCGTTAACGGCGCGAGGCCATTTTAGCACGAGCATCTCAGAGAGAGAGAGAGAGCGTGAGTGTGATTGTGAGAGAGAGACGGTCGATCAGAAGAAAAAGAAGATGGAGGGAATGGCGTATGGAGCAGGGAAGGCTGGAGGAGCCTTCGACCCCATCACTTTCTTCCAGCAGCCGCACACCATCCTCCGCATGGTGTCCTGGGTGAGTGCTGGCCTTCACACACAAACGTGGGGGGGAGGCGCGCGCTGATAACCCTGCACACACACACACGCACACTAATGCATGCGTGCCTGGCTTAGGCTAGCACACCATCACATGCCGAGTCTGTGTGTGTGGCCGGTATAGCCATGATGGTCATCACGCTGAAGGACAGCAAGTGCAGGACTGACCACAGTAGTGGGGAAACATAAACAGCCCAGGCCATGAGCCTGAGTGAGTGATACAGGCAAGGTTATCTCTCCATACCCAAGAAATTCATAGGTCACAAACAGAATGGATCCATTTCCAAGCGGCAGAGCCAGGGTCAAAGGGCAAATCCACAGAATCCATTTCAAAATGAGTTAATGAGGGAATGTAAACAATGTCATTGGTCAAGATTGGTTTGATGTGAAGTGGTCCATTCTAGAGAAGCTCCAAGATTCCTCACAGTGGTGGTGGTGATGGGAAGCAGGGGTCACCATGTCTAGGTAACACAAATCCAGCCATTTTATTTACGATCCAAAACCACCGGTGAGCATACGCCTGTCTTCTGGGTTCGGTACCCTGGTGGGGTATCAGTATCAGATTGGTACCCCACCAGGGGTATCTTGGTATCAGATTATCAGTATCTGATAACACCATGTGGACCCACACCTCAGAATGACTGTAAAACAGTGTCTCGGCATCAGGCAGGGTATTCCGAGTAATGGCTTTCCGTGAGGGAGTTGTTAGAAGCGTCCGACTCTTCAGATGTCCGGTTCCCAGTACTGTGAACAATTCTGAGTCACTAAGTTTGTCCAGGACAGAGGATTTTCCCACCAAACCTCTCAGAATGACTTCTGTATTAACCGTTTAATTCTAGATCAATTTTGGGAACTCGGTGGAGTTTCCCTTTAACCTTTTGAACCACAGGCGTGTTCAGTTAAGCCTCCTGGTTGAGTAACTCCTGTTACCCCTTTGTAACCACTATGGAGCTAACATGTAGGCTCGTTGCGAGGACAGGACTGAAGGCTGGGCTGGGGTTAAGCGGTTAATCTGTGCCGGGACACTGTCCCTATAATTTGGTAGCTGTAGCATTGGTGAGCGCGAGTGTGTGGGGTGGGGGGGAAGCATGGTCAAGCGTCATCAAGCCATGATGACATTCAGAGAAGGACAGTCCATGTACCGTATTCATAAGACAGCACTGACATGCGGTAAAAGGGGAAGTCCACCATTCTTTCCAAAATTTGATTCAAACAGATTACATGAGAGTGGGTTTGGTGGGACATGGTTGTCAGATTTCCTCACAGTGGTGGTGGTGATGGGAACCAGGGGTCACCATATTTATAATACAAATAAGGCCATTTCATTTACCATACACAGCACCAGTTATGCACACATGTCCTCTGAGTTCATATATGTAATGTAAATGCCGTTTGACTGAAGTCCTGGATGACCTGTAAGGAGAATCCAAAACAGGGCTACATAGCGGACTTAGCCTAAACTGAAGATGCTCTGAAATGCTATTTGTTATGTGCCGGTATTTTAATTTAAAAAAATTTCAATTTTAAAAATGCATATTAATTTTAACATGCAGATGTTACTTCAGTCATACAAAATTTTTAAGAGCTACAGATCAGCTGTGCCATTCTCGGTCATGCCCTGATCATGTGATAGTCTTCTAAATAATCCCAGGAAACGAAACCACAGCACAGCAGAAGGAGGAGCAGACGGATCCCCCACTGCAAAAACCTGCATCCCATCCAGCTTAAGAAAAAACAAATTCTCACAGTTTCATGTATGTTTCATGTATGTGAACTTAAAGGTGCAGTAAGTGACTGTGAACTTAAAGGTGCAATAAGTGATTGTGAACTTAAAGGTGTAGTAAGTGATTCTGGAGAATCATTATTAGAATATAATCAGTATTAGAATTCCACAGCAAAACAAATACTGCCCTCCACACAGCAAGTATGTAACTGGCCTGAGCTTGTTAGCTCATAGCTGTCCCTGCGGGTACTGCTGCAATGCTAGCCTGGTTACACACACGTTAGCAAACAGGACAAAACAGTACTGACCCACTGACCAAAGTTACACACCTGTCCAAGAGAAACAGAGCAACCTCCTCATCCCCTTTCCTGCCATTCAACACTCCATAAAGCTGAAAACTTCTTTCATGGCGGGTTCTTGTTCAAATCTCCCCATTCCACCTTAAATGCTGCAGCTCCTGCAGCACCAGAATGTAACCACTACACCATTTAAGGTGGAACAAGAGAATTCACTCCAGAAGCTGGGGAATATGAATCCGGCTTTAGCCTCAGAAAGCTCTCGAAGGTCTCTCAACCACTGAAGCCCTCTTGCCTGGTCTGTGAACTTGTAGCACCTCCCCTTCCCCATGTCCTGTGCATGAGTCCGAATGCCCCGTTACTGATTGGCAGCCAGAGTGCGTAGTGGCTTAACCTGAGCCTTTATGTTTACCATTCACAGAGCCAGGTCTACGTACCAACACAGAGCAGACAGCTAACAAACCATGAGGGGATATTCACTGAATTTGATCAATTGGTTCTGGATTGAAATCACTTACTGCACCTTTAATTTCAATCATAGGTCTCCCTAATGCTACACCTGCAGTCACAGTATCACTCAGGACAAGCGTAATCAAGCGTTGGTCATGTCCTGCAGCCATAAATAATGCTGAAGGATGATTTTTTATTAAAGCTCTGATCAGAACTGGTCACAGCTGGTGTTTGGATACCGCAGCAAAGGGAAAACAACAGCAGCCACCAGGCGACGAGCACTGCGTATATGATCAGTAGGAAAATGAACCATGCCGGGGCCTTCTCCGGAGAGTTCAGCAGTGCAGGGAGGGACCAGGTCAGGAGGAGGCTACAGGACAGGACAGCAGAGGTGGCAGGTTGTTTGTTGTTTCGTTGGGATTTACAGTAGAAGGCCACTTTGATTGGCAGTGTAGATCATAGGGTAGTGAGGAAGCTCACAGAATGTCTAGGGCAGGCTTGTTGAGGCTTTGGGATGTGCCTTGTTAAAGAACAGTTTGGCAACCTAGTCAGTATCACTCCAGGCTAATACAGTTCCGGGAACTTCCACTCATCATCAAAGGAAAAGCAGCACCCAGAAGGAGGTGTGGGAGTGCGGTGCTGTTGGGAAGGAAGATAAAGGCCACCAGGAACAATAGATCATGATACTTTTAGACTGATATGGGGAATATTTACTGAGCTACACATACAGAAGTAGTGTCTAAGTAGTGCTAATGCAACATACCAGACGTCTCGGCATGGAGTCGTTCCTAATAGTGTCCTGTGATAATCCATCCCATGCAGCTGAAATATCCTCACACAGTTCCTGCAGATGGTGCAGTAGGCATGGAGGTGGAGTAACACTAGGCTTTCTGGACGTGTGACATGATAACAAACTGTTCATCTTGGTGCTGACCACGGTGCCTCCACACACGGATTCGTTGGTCGTCTCCACCCAGACAAAAGCGGGACTCGTCACTGAAGATGACCCACTGCCATTCTGAGTCACTCCATGACAGTCTGGCACGACACCATTACAGTCTATGGTGATGTTGACGTGGTGTTAAGGACGGTCTGTGTGCATGTGGTACTGCCTCGTGCAGCCGTCTGCCAATGGTGCTGGCACTAATAGGATGACTCATTGAGAGCATCACTGCAAGCTGAATGTTCACAATAATGGCCGATGGGTCAGTCAGGTACAGCGTTAAGGCCCGTCCTTGCTTACGGCACACACATGCGACTTGAATCATTTGCATGTCTCACAAAGTCAAATCTACACACTGAGTTTCATTCCTGTCAGTCGATTCGTTCTGGGTGCAGCTATATGTGCAAGGTCATTGATCAGTAGTTATAAATGCAGATCGGTAAAGGTCAGGGTGCTCGGTTACAGAGCAATGGCACGCTGTGTGGAGATGCTTATGCTGTGTCCATGTCCCTGTGAACCTGTGAGCACCCAGTGAGTAATCTGAGGTCAGTACACTCAGAGGGAAACTGACAGAATGAATTAACGCTCTAATTAGGGTTTAATAGTTTTGTCTCAGAGAAAGTTTCAGGGTTCATGTTTTATATTCCTGGCCACATAGGTCCACCTTCCCGCTGTAAGTAGGAGTGGAACAATCCGGAATGCTATTAATTCTGATTGTTACAGCCGGACTGGCCAGTGGGCATCTTTCTGCTAGCTGAAGGTACACTGTTAATAAGTTGGATATTGTCGTTGTCCATAGAAAATCAGGTATCTCCAAAACGGGAACTTTACAGGAGAGGCCAAAACCCTCTGTTAATTTGTATGGAAGTCAATGGAACCAGACGTCTTACCAAGCAGTTTTGGGCCATTTCTGTTGCTCCACTCTTCATGAAATTCCCACACAGTGTAAAGAGCAGCTCACGTGATCAAATGAGGCATAAAAGTAAAAAGTCAACAAAAATGGAG